>JAIXND010000773.1:71143104-71461993 GCA_023646645.1 Varanus salvator macromaculatus
ATACAAAATGAAGTCTTTGTTGTTGAGAGGGACTGTGCTTATTTAAAAGCACACCTAATCATGTTGTTGAAGATATTACAATCATCTTGTGGACCTGCTTTCTCTGTACGTCTCTCCCTCCCCAAAATTTCCAGGAACATATTTTTACACCTCAGGTAGGCAGTGGCTCATGTCCATCAGGGTCAGGTTGAATGAGTGAAATAATTTAAGTGCTATTTTCCAAACTGTATTTTCCTAAAAACCTATCTTTGTTCATTTCTTCTTTTGTGTCCTGCCACACCCATCAGATATGTTCATAACTCTAATTTAACTCTGATCTACTGGTGAAAGTGCAAAACTCACAAATCTAGTGGTAGTTCAATGGTTGACTAACACATCAGTTGACTAACACAAACTGATTAAATTTGGCATCTTGCACAGCCTTTTCAAACCTAGTCCTGCTGTCTGAGAATTATGGGAAATGTAGTCCAACACATCAGGATGGTGGGCATTATAAAAATTCCCTATTATGGAATTTGAACGTACAGGTGAATTATATCCAAACAGCTAAGGCATATTTGGATTTTCAGATCAGATCATGAACTGCAATTATTTGTAAAAGAAAAGTACTATAACAGTTGATTCAGCAGAAGATAACAACTTAAACACACGATGAAATAGTAAGGCAAATGTAATCTAATCTCTACTTTCAAAGGTTACACAACCAAGCTCCCATAACTGAAACAGTTTTTTGGACTGTTGAGAAAAAAAGATTCACTTGTGCCTCTCAACACATAATCATTAAACTGATTTAAATGTGAACAGTTTATGCACAGTTCTCTGGGGGTAACCCCACAGGTTATTCAATATGACTTTTTTCTGAGTAAACATACGTAGGATTCTAGCAAGTGCCTGAAATTCTATAACCACTTACCTAGGCATAAATGGATTATGGAATATGCTCCCCAGAGAGGTTCACCTGGCACCAACACTTTTTTCTTTTCAGTGAAAGGCAAACCCCTTTTTATTTTCCTGTTATTTTAATGTTGAATTGGTTTTAATGTGTTTTGTATTATTGTATGCGTATTATTGCGTGCTGTGCCATTTTAATTCCTATTTTACTTGTTTGCTGTAAACTGTCCCAGGACATCAGTAGAGGGATGGTCTATAAAAGCTATAAATAAATAAATAAATCCTATTAAATTAAATGGACTTATTTATGAGTAGTCCATTTATACTACAATCTGATAAATTTCCCCTTTAAAATGCCCTGTTGCCCTGAAAGATACACCACTCCCCCCCCCTTTTTTTTTTTACAAGTAGAGTCTAGAAAATGAAAAAGCCCTGCTTGGTTCCGTTTAAGACCATAAGATGACCAGAACTGAACACTGAGCTCACCCTGTTTATACTCAGTGAAATACAGCTACACTCTTAGGCCCGCTTACCTAGGAGTAAGTCCCACTCTATTCAGTAGGTCTTACTTCTGAGTAAACATGCTGTTGGATTACATCCATAACACTGTTAGGGAGGGAAACCGATGCGGAGCCAGGCTTTGTTGGCGAGCTCAGTCCGCCTCCGCCAGGTGTCCTCCAGATGTTTCCGAGGTCTTCTCCCATCAGCCCCATCCAGCATGGTCAGGAATGCTGGGAGCTGTAGTGCAAAGCTTCAGGCTGGGAAGGTTGGGCCAGCTTTTAGATCGCTCGCGATTACTGGAAGTCCGTGAGCATCCGATTTATCCCCCTCTTTCAAGGAACAAGTAACGGAGCGAGAGCGAGCGAGCGAGCCGAACCCAGCCCCGCCGCCCGGGTCTGCTTCCCTCTGCGGCTGGCAGGCTTTGCGGCCACTCCCGCTGGTGCCTCGTGGGGGTCCGCCCCCCCCTCCCCCCGTGAGTTCCCTTTAAAAAATGTGCTGCCGCTGATAGGAATCGCGCGGCTGTGCCCGACGGGGATGAAAGGGTCTGTCCCCACACGCACGCACAGCATGCAAATCTCCCATCTCCAGGAAGTAAGTTGCAGTGGAGACTCCGCAGCAGCTTGTGAAAATCGCGCAAGTTCCTCTCCGTAGAGGAGCTGTACGGCGATGAACGTTTCTGGTTCTCCTTTGGTGGGTTTTCGGTTCCTCTGTTTTTAAGAAAACGGTTCTGCTGCATTCTCGGCCAAGTTCCTGCTGCCGGGCTGGGCGGTTTTCTCCCCCAGCCCTTGGGCTGAAGCAACACTGGACTTAGCTCGCTGAGATCCAACCTCCTCCCCCGCTCGGGAAAGTAAGTCAGTCTCTCTCTCTCTCTCTCTCTCTCTCTCTCTCTCTCTCTCTCTCTCTCTCTCTCTCTCTCTCGTGCGCGAGCTTTTGTTCGGGAGACTTTGTTCGGTGAACTGGGGAGTAGAGCTGGCATTTTTCCCCGGTACGCACGGAATCCTGCCCCGCCTGCTATGCTTTGCTGAACTTTCCTCTCTTCCCACCGAGATTCTATAGTGGTGACTAGCCAGATTCGACCTGGCATTTCCCTCCCCCGTTGCCTGAGTTGTTGGCTTATGTTTTAACCGGATGGTAAATCCTGTCGACTGTGGAAGCGAAAGCTCTTGGTTGCTCACAATTTTCTCCAGATGGTGGATGCACGTCGTCCACGACCGCGAGGTATTTCAGGATAGTAACAGTGCAATCCTTCGTTTGTCTACTCAGAAGTCAGTCCCACTGAGTTCAGTGGGGCTTATTCCCAGGTGAGTATGAGATTGCAGCAACAGCTAGACGTTCATGCTATGATCTTGGGTGGATTCAGATTCCCACCCACTGTGAAGTTCCGTGGGGTGGCTTTGGACAAGCCTCTTGCTCTGACTCCAGCCCTATCTCGAAAGGCTTTTGCGTGTGTAAGCCAGATAAGTTCATTGTACATCTCTACTGTAGGGCTGAAAAATATTAATGACAGGTCATAAATATAGTAAGGAAGGTGATTTGTACCAAGTCCTGAAACCTGGTAACTCTCCCTGTCTTTAACGAAAATTAAAGCAGCATAAAGTGAACCATATAGGGCAGTGCATTTTTAGAAAGAGGAAGCATGATGCGAAATGGACAGTTTGTGCATCTGACCTTTACAGGAACTTTTAGCTGAGCAGCAGATAAAATGAATGTTACAGTACATTGGTTAAAAGGAAGTGTTATTTTTACAGGTGGCTCTTTAAGCCCAGGGAGAAGGGGTTTTTATCTTTATTTCCTGCTGATGATTTTTTTAAGGACATTTGACCTTTTGCTCATAAATATTTTCCATTCTTCCTGCTACTAATGTTTGATGATTCTTTGCTTTAAAATATATTTTGAACCCATCTGGTATTGATAGGCTACAATCTAATTTTTCTTGTAGGGACTCTGTCTGAAACCCAAATGATACATGTATAGCTCTAACACTGATATGTTGTATTACACTCTGTGCAGGAGACCTGTTGTTTACTAAACAAAAAAGTAATAAAAGCAAAGTTTGTTACTATTTTTCATTGCAGTTTGTCATCACAACATGTGCTAGTGAATATTTTGTTTTTCTTATTACAATGATTTAGTTAGACTGAGTTTAAAAAAAAACCCTTTGAGTTGTTCAGTTGATCGTGTTTAGTAGCACAATCCTATGCATATACATTCAGAAGTACATTCCATTGGATTGCAGGTGATTGCAATCTAACTCAAGTCTGGGCTTTGTGTCTTAGAGATGCTCTTTCATTTATTTAATTTCATTTATTTATTTATTTATTAAAACATTTCTATGCCGTCCCATTGCAATAAAGCCTCGGGGCGGCTTACAAAAGTAAATTAAAAAACATACACTTCATTTAAAAAAACCAACCCCCCCCCCGGTGCATCTCGGCAAAAACCCCTTAGAAAAACAATCTAAATTAGCAATATATCAACAATAGACAAATTAACAGTTAAAATACGATTTAAATAAAAAGGTCTTCACCTGGTGCCGAAAAACAAATAACGATGGCGCCAGGCAGACCTCTCTGGGGAGCGCGTTCCATAGATGGGGTGCTACCGCAGAGAAAGCCCTCCTCCGGGTACTCACCCTCTTAATCTCATTCACTGAGGGTTCCCGGAGGAGGGCCTCTGTTGCTGATCTCAGGGGGCGGGAGGGCATATATGGGCATAGACGTTCCATTAGGTACCCAGGTCCCAAGCCGTTTAGGGCTTTATAGGTCAAAACCAACACCTTGAATTGGGCCCGGACTTCAATCGGGAGCCAGTGGAGCTGACGGAGAACTGGGGTTATATGAGAATAACGCCCAGTCCCCGTCAGCAACCTGGCAGCCCTATTCTGCACCAATTGAAGTATCCGGACCGTCTTCAAGGGCAGCCCCACGTAGAGCGCGTTACAGAAATCCAATCAGGAAGTCACCAACGCGTGTGTCACTGTCGCTAGGCAGTCGTAGTCTAGAAAGGGACACAGCTGATGTATCAGCCAAAGCTGTAGGAAGGCACTTCTCGCCGCCGTTGCCACCTGGGCATCTAATGACAGCTCTGGGTGGAGGAGCACTCCCAAGATGTGGACCTTGTCCTTTAGAGGCAGTGCAACCTCATCCAGGACAAGGCCCAAGTCCCCCATTCCAAGGCCCGAACCGCCCTCCAAGAGGACCTCTGTCTTGTCTGGATTGAGCTTGAGTTTATTGGCCCTCATCCAACCCATTACCTCAGCCAGGCACCGGTTCAGCACAGCCACCGCCTCACCTGGAACAGTAGTGAACGAGAGGTAGAGCTGGGTATCATCAGTGTATTGATGATTCCACAGCCCACACCTCCTGATGACCTCTCCCAGCAGTTTCATGTAGATGTTGAATAGCAAGGGAGACAAAATGGACCCCTGTGGTACTCCATGGCATAGCTGCCATGGCGCAGAGTCATAGTCCCCCAGCACCACCTTCTGAAATCGGCCATTGAGATAGGAGCGGAACCACCGCCAAGCAGTGCCTCCAACTCCCAATCCTGCTAGCCTATCCAGAAGGATACCATGGTTGATGGTATCAAAAGCCACTGAGAAGTCCAGGAGAACCAACAGGGACGCACTCCCCCTGTCTCTCTCCCTGCACAGGTCATCAGGGCGACCAAGGCAGATTCAGTGCCGTACCCGGGTCTGAAACCGGACTGAAATGGGTCCAGATAATCCGTCTTATCCAAGAGTGCTTGGAGTTGTCCCGCCACCACCCGCTCTAGTACCTTGCCCAGGAACAGGATGTTGGCCACCGGTCTATAATTGGCGGCCATCTCTGGATCCAGGGATGCCTTCTTTAGGACTGGCCGGACTACCACCTCCTTTAGAGGGGCAGGTACCCGGCCTTCTCTTAAAGCGGCGTTGACCACCTCCACGATCCAGGGCCCAATCCCATCCTTGGCTGTCTTAAGTAGCCAAGAAGGGCATGGGTCTAGTAAGCAAGTGGTAGGGTGTACTTGTCCAAGCACCTTGTCCACATCATCAGGCTGCAACAACTGAAATTCATCCACTTGATGTTATCACTCCCATTCTTTTGAAGAACTGATATCTTAGGGAGACAGCTGAAGTGCTTCCTTTGATAATTACAGCCCACCCATCCTCCAGAACTGTTTACATAGGGAGCTCAGCCCAGGAGTGGTCAGCTCTCCACCTGCTTAGGTAGTTCATTGCTACATTATTGCCACATCATTGGATGATTCCAGACCATTTTGGGAGACATCAACTAGTTTAGCCTTTGGCTAAATAAGTGTGATACTAGCATACAGTCTGAAAGTCAAGTTCTGAGTTAAAGCAAAATGAAAGCAGCCCTTATCCACTAGGAGCTATTCTGGAGAGCTGTATAGGAAGAGAGACAACACAGTAAGTGGGCCAAGTGAGTGGTGCCAAAAGGTCAGAATAGGTTAGTTACTGGCAGTTACATGTTCCACTATGCCTTGGGAGGATTGATTGAATTTAGAGAATTGAGGGAGGGAAAGATCTTACAGAACCCAGGGAATCACCAAATAATTGGTGAAAGGGGGGCATTGACATCTGGGACTTTCCAGGGAAGCCCAGATTGGGCCCTGATGCCTGGGGTTTGGCCTCTGCCTTAAGAGATTTGAGCTGGAGGAGCTCATGGGAAGATGGATATTTGGTGGTTGTGCATATACACAGGCATGTACACATGCATACAGAGGAAAGCATGTGTCAGAGCCTCAGTAGCAACTGATGCTGTGGCTCACATGTGTGTCTTCTGAGCCATAATTGCACATAAGCAGGGCTTTCACACATGACCAGTCCCGAAAATTGTAAGCACATAAACTGCATTTATGCAGTTTGATTATAGTAAGGATGCTGTTACATTTCTTGAGGATGCTGTGGTGTAGGAGCAGGTATAAGATGTGGGCGGGGCAAGGGTAAAAGGGCCTTTGTGGATGGATTTTATTTTATTGCTGTGATTATTTACTGCACAGCTGTATGCATTTTAACTTCTGTACTGTTATATTGTTTGTTTTGATGTAAACCTCTCTGAGAGCTTTGTTAGTATGAATAGTATACAAAAGCAGTAAATAATAATATCTTTAACTTTCTGCCAAATGATTGTTTGTACCTGTAGATTGCTTTAAAATACCAATTGTAGCTTTGCCTATTAACATGATTTGAAATACACTGTTTTAGTTTTAATAAATAATTGCAAAGTGCTTTTGCTTTACTTAAGCTGAATGTAGATTGGAAATTAGCATGTTATTCAGGTTTTAATACATTCATACTTGGTAGTGGCAAAGCTTCATCAGAAGTTGGGCAATGTCACAGAAGATTTCATTTCTGAAAGTGTGCATTATGAAATCACAGGATGCTATCAAAATGTATGGATCTAATGATTGCCAAGACAGGGAAACAATAACAAGCAACAGACCATGTTTTAACAGAATAGATTTCTTTTGCTAGGAAACAGTTAAGGGGCCATGTATAGGAGATTGTACACTGGGCTTGAGCAACTTGTGGCCATCTCACCAGTTTTGAATGACAACTCTCATGATCCCTCAGCATTGGCTATGCCTACTAGCGATGATGTGAAGGTTTCAGGCTGCAGCTCCCAAGCTGTCAAGTCCCTGCTTTAAATAGAGGGAGTATGCTCTCTCTGAATAAACATCAGCATTTATTGTAAGAGTTGCATGGAGTACTGGAAATGTTAACTAAGTTTCCAGTTATCTTTACAAATGAAAGAATTCATTAAGGTGTGTATTGGTGAAACTTTGTAAAGAAAGAGACAAACTTTGGACTTAGAATCTTTTACTAATTGGCTCTACTTCTTGATTATCTTATTTCTGTGGACAGCTTCCTCCCCTATTCAGTGGATAGACACTTGAGATGTCTCCATACTAAAAGTAGTCTGCATCATCACAGCTAAGATGGCTTACCTAAAGACAAGACAAGTCATTATGCCACATATATATTAAATGTGGGCCTGCACTGAAAGAGAAACTCTGCCACTCTTGAGAAGATATCACCCAGAAGAGGTGCAGGGTTTTACTAAGCTAAGGATTCTTTGGTGCTCTTCTATTCCTTGGGAATGAGTAGAAGGACATATATTGAGGATCACCAAATGCTGAGGAGACAGCTTTCTGGTGCTTTTAATAGCTGTACAGGAGATTAAGGTTTGGGAAGTACAGCAGCTCTCACCTTACATCTGTATGCCTCTAATACATTTCTTCGGGGGCAATCTTATGCCTGTTTAGACAGGAAAAAGCATGACTGCCTGGAGCTCAAGGTCTTCTTTTTCTCTAAACATGTACAGGATTACATCTTCAGCCACCTTTCAAGACTGCTAACTTCCAAAGGCAGCATACAGTATAAAGCATGATCAGTTCACCTGCCAGCTTCCTCTGTCTTTGTCTGCATCTGGCTGACCTTGCAGCTACTAGTTACTCACTTTCCCTGCACTGGTACATGTACAGCTATCCTATGGGGCTGCCCATAACCCTCTGAAATCAGATAGTTACTGAGTGTGGAAGAAGGGAAGCAAGGGTTCCTCTATTTTGCAAAAGACATAGTTGATTTTGGCCATCTATGTCTTTTTCTCCTGCTCATGTGGAAGAGGATATAAGGCACCGCCTGGAATCTTAGTAAGCTGGTGATGCCTCCTCTCCATCATCTGGAATGTTCCACTTTGCCAGTGCCTACTCCAAAGATGGTCTTCTGGCTGCAGTTGGAATGGAAAGCACTGCACGGACATAAGCATACAGGGAGGGCCTTCTGAGTATTGAGACCCTGCTATGACCTCAAAGGGTTCTTACAAAGTTGCAGTGGGGACTCCAACTTTTCCTGTGGGCTACCAGGCAGTATCTACTAGCTATAGGATTGCTCCTTAAGACTGCAAACATACACTTAGGTACACTCCACTGAAAACAGGGAGACTTGCTTCAGACTGATTTACATGCACAGGATTGTGCCATTTCAAGCTGACTTTGTAGTGGAATGGGCCCCAGCTACTGAGACTGCCACCAAAATTTGTACTTTCTTGGATAAATTTGTCCAGCATATGATGTTTGGTCCATTTGGAATTATGTGCCAATGTATCCAAAAAGTTCTTCAGCTCTGAATGTGAAATAAAATTTTAAACGTATGGCCTGAGGCCAATAGACTAGCCATCCCAAACAACATACTTCTAGTTGAATGCACAGTTCTTTAATATTAACCACTTAATATCAATCACTTATTCTTGATTAACCTTGCAATGATTGCTGTGAATTATTTGTCTAAGCTGCCTGTCTTCTATCTGATGAATGTGTTCTCAATTTTGATTAGTTCCTTCCTCTTTTGTCTCCTCTCTTAAAACAAGGTTATATATACTTTCCTTCATCTATACTTAAATGTTCTACTTGTTCATGAGCATATTTATTTAGGGAAAAGTTGGTTACATTTGCAGGCTGCTTTCTGACTTTCTATGAGATGGGTGTGGAGCAGATGAAACCAATTTACAGGGAACAATATGGTAATATTCCTGCATGTGATAGCATCAGCATTTGTGTGCCAACAGCATTTCTAGCCTGGAGAGAAATTGGGGGAAGCATATTAGCTATTTTTGAAAGTTTGCTGAGAAGTCTCATAAAAAATTGAACCTATTTCAAATTGAGCCATGGGAAATTTGCCTACGCTGCCAGAAACAGGCAGTCATGTTTTGCCTCCCCTCCCACTGCCCATGATGCTCCCTATTATAGAGGAATGGTAACTGTTTTAAACATTTGGTCAGTTGCCACATCATCATCTGGTGTGGTGCATATTATGTCTGAACACCATAAAGCTACCAACCTACTAACGAAAGTGGCTGCAGCTAATTTTTCTCACACTTCCTTTTGTTGGGGTTTCATTATGCATACGAACATTGGCAGGAAGTCCAGTATGTTAGATAAGTTTTTCTCAGCCACTTTGACAGTAAAAAGGATGCAGACTTGCTAAGTATAGTTCTGTTGGCTGTTATGTACCAAATATCCAATCTTTGTCATTTTGCCTCCTCAAACATATCCACTTTCTAAAAGCTAATGTTACATTCTTCCTTTCTTTGTTCTTTGCCTGTGATATTACATGGTAGTGAACTCCCTAAATAAATCTGGGTAAAAGTATATGAGTTTTTGGCTTTTCTTACATTATCATCTACCTCTGTGCATTAAGATCTAATGGTAAGGCCTAATTATATGTTCCATGTCCAAGGAAGAACAGATTGTCCTTTATTAGGAATGCCACTCTCTCAGTGTTGGCTGAATAAAATGCTTTTCAGAGGCAAACTATCCAAATATCTCTGTGTTCTCTTAGAAAAGTATCAAAAATAATGTTTATCCTTTTAAACTGTTGGTTTAGGTATGTGCCAGTTTTTTTGTCTATTGTGTCTTTTATTGTTCTGTTGTTGATAATATTTTTAGTCTGTTTTGTAAGTTGTAAAATTGAAAGCAGCCTATAAGTAGAAATAATACAATCAATATTTCTTATTATGTTTCATCTTGGCAATGTTTGGATTCAGTATGTCATAGATTCTAGTTGGTTAAACTCTAGAAAAAGTGTATATGTTTATATCTGGATTTACATGAAACATTCATTTTACAATGGGAATAAGGGTATTATTTGGTATCTCTGCTTTGGAAATGTTGGATTCCAACTTGATTCCAAGTTGATTCCAGATGTTGGATTCCAGATTCCAAGACTTCCTGTCACCAAGACTTGGATTGTGGGAAATGGTAGTGGCCTGATCCTGCTGCTTTGGCCTAGACTTGCTCCTAAGTCACTTTGCAACAGTGAAGGTTAACAGGCAGGCCTATTGTGGTCACAGTGGTGGGGAACTGAATAGAGTTGGAGATGTGTAAATTAAGGAATGGAAAGTAGCTCAATTATGTGCTTGCTGATCAATCTCACCCCTGGTGACAGCATAACTTTATGCTGGTAATACTTCTTTTAATTCACAGAGTTTAGATTCTTTTTTTTTTTTTTCAGATGTCCTGAAGCCTATTTACAATGTTAAACCCTAAAATAATAACAATAAGAACTACACAAAACAGGAAATAAAACTGATAAAAACAGTTGAATCAACAATTAAAAATTCAAATGAAGGCAGAATAAAAAACATGCCTATTATATCAAAAGCTATGAAATGGCCAAAAGAACAAGATGAACCCTGTCAGACACCTAAAAGCTAGCAAAGAAGAGAGAGCATAACTTTACCTTCCCCACCTGGTATCCTTAAAATGAGTTGAACTACAAATTCCATTATTCCCAGCCACAATGTGGCCACTGAGGGTGCTTTTCTCAGATCCAATGATAGAAAGGACTGCAACTCTGCAGTCATTTAGCATGGCATCACATCAATTTGCTGCCATGTTTAGAAAATTGGGAGTACACAAGTGTGAACTTGGTAATGGGGCATTTTATCAGTTTGCTGCCCCCCCACCCCCAAGTGAAGTGCAAATGAATAACATTTGTCTTATGAGAACCCTAACAGCAGAAGTAGGGAATGTATGTTTCTCCAAAGGTTGGTGGACTACAACTTCTATCAGCATAGGTAATGGTGATATTAGATTTCAACCTTCATTTTCCATGTGAAGGCCACATGTTCCCCATCCTGTTTAAGTAATAATTTTGGGAAACCTCACATAAGCATCCACTAGGAAAATGAATTCTTTTCCTGTAGCTGGTGTAACCGGGCACTGGTTAAATAAATATTCCCTACTATCTTAATAGATGGTTCCCTGAATACTCCATGTGGTGAATACTGCTAAATTTACAGTAGGAAAGTCCCTGTGGAAAACAAAGACACAAATTCAAGTAGGTTTTCACCATGTATTGGTGCAGGATTCATGAATTAATGAATACAAGGCACTCAGCTCCTCCTTTTGCCAAAGGTGGCCACATGCTCATTGATTCTTGTTTTCCTTGCATCATATGGCAGCAGATTTTTGGTGCAATCAAGATATTGGTGTGTTACCTTATGGACTGTAGTATCTCACATAACAGGTAACTTTCCCAAATGTAGATACCAAGGAAGGACCAGTGATCTAAAGCAAGCACCTATGTGACTGCCTTTTAATCAACAGTTAGAACCTGAATCACCTGAATATCTGTTGAAGATACCCTCTGGTTGTGTCTTATCTCCCCATAGATGACTAGGCAGCCATTCCAGCTGTGCAGGGGAAAGTTGTTCCCTGTTTCTGATAAAGCCTGTAGCAGTGGAATTCCAGATGTTTTTCTATAGGTTTGCCCCATTTCTCTGTTCCTTTCCAGAGTGTACTCATGTCTCATATTATTTACCATAGATCCATCCATCATGAGGTACAAGGTGTAACTATTTCAGCTCTTTCACCTTGTCATAAGAGTTAGCAAATTGGAACTATCTCCTCAATGTCCTCACAACAGGGCTTATGCACTGGGAATAAGTGCTGTAGCATTGCCCCTTCACTAGCAGAAGTCAAATCTATATCTTGCCCATATTTTTGTCACTGATCATCTGTAAGGGGAAGTGGTGATGTAACCAGCTCAGTGCCTTTATGACACTTTCCCTATTTCAGTTACAACAGCTGTGATCCTAAGCCTTACAGTTGGTCCAAATAAAGTGTAAGGGACTAGTGGAATAAATTGTCCTGAGAAAATAATCAGCATATCCTGGCAGTCAGTCTGTTGAACTTCGGGCTATGTGCATGGGTTAGTGCAGATTGAGCAAGATTATAAAAAACTCTGGAACATAAATGGATGAGACAGTTACCTAGACAAAGCTATTGGGTCATGTGCCTGGTAGCTATCACAATGCTCCTCTCTCAGGTGTATTGGTGTTCTGAAGCATCCCTTTCCACCCAGGGCACTGTGGTCAGAATTAGAATAGGTCTTTTCTGTTGAGCTTCTAGTCTGTAATATAGAAATCATAGCAATAATTTCAGCAGGGTGGGAAAAAGGTAGATTATCAGATTTCTGACATTTCCCATCATAGCCAGTGTCCAGGAAGCAAGTCCAAAACATCTGGAGATCTATTTTCTGCATAATCAATCCTTATAGGGTTCTGGTAAATATTACCAACTTCCTTATACACTCGAAACTGTTGTTTGAATGCTACATATTACTAGTTAACTTGGACTGTAGATTTAATATTTACATTTCTGATGGCTTTGTCTCTCCTTTGCTAATCTCTTATCAGCCTGTAATGTATCCTGTGTTGGACTGTGCTTCTTTAATACAGATTCTAAAAACAATAAAGGTTTCACATACTGCCAATCATGGTTACTTATCAAATTTTATGATTTCCTCATATTGTTCAGCTGTTAATTCAAGATGGAAAGAAGCATCTTTCATGGCATATGCTGTATGATCTAACTTGTTATCAAATTGTTTTTAACTGCAGTCAACTCACTTTGTACACAAAAGCATATTTGATATGAAAAAACATTTTCCTTAAGAAAGAGTGGAGGATGCACGTTCTGTTTAATTTTGTTGAAATCTCCTTCTGATTATGTTTAATAGAGTTTGATGAATTGATGTGTCTTGACTTCTCAACATTGAATTCTTGACTTCTCGACATTGAATTCTCGACATTATTAAAAGTGTTTCTGTCAAAGCTGAGTACCTTAGCAGAAATGAAACTGCTGTTAAGTCTATGTGACTGCCTCCATGCAAATCAAGGACAAAAATCCAAGTCGCACCAAGGTATTGCACCAAACTGAAACACTGCAGGAACTGTAGACTGTGCCTGCCCTACCTAATGGAAACAAATGATAATGTGTGATCATAGTATGGATGGAAAATGGAGGCAGTTTCTGTGCCCATTCTCTGTGACTCAAATAGTTGATGTCCCCGTACCACCAGTAGGGTCATGGCTCTGTGGTAGATAGAGCACATGCTTTGTATCCCAAGCAAAAGAAAGCAAGATCCATCCTAAGGATCTCCAGACAAAACAGGCAGGGAAGTTCTCTCTAATAGTCTGGAATTTCAGTTAGTCAGTATGGGCAATATCAAGTTAGAAGGACTAAAGGAATAGACAGCATAGTTCAATGTATTCATATTGGATAATTCCTTCAGGGAGGGCTTTGCCTAGTGCCTAAGTAGTAGGGCTCAGAGGCATTCAAAGAAAATTAAGATGGTGGTAGCTACAGCCTTACCCAACAACTCTCTTTACAGGCTAAGATCTGCCACCTTAAATATTTTAAAATTAATTTTAATCAACCTGTGATGCTTCCTATGGATCTGGAATGAACTCCACTTTGCCAATCAATAGCTGCTGTCAGTCCCGAGAACATTATATGCCAGTGAAACTTCTGCTGTCCTAGTCTTTCTGCATATTTGTTTTTCAAAGTGGGGGGAGAAAGCCCATTCCATTAATGAGTAGGCAACAAAACATAAACTCCTTGGCAATACGTGAATCATACATGACACAAAATAAAGAAAATCTGTGCACCCCTACCTTCAGCTATTTTGTGAGTGTAAGTAAACATCCATTCCTTACTCTTATTTTGAAAAAGAAAATATCCACTGCATTTGTGGTCACCCAAAAATATAATTGAAATTGAAATTACCGTATTTTTTGCTCTATAAGACTCACTTTTTCCCCCCTCAAAAGTAAGGGAAAATGTCTGTGCGTCTTATAGAGCGAATATGTGTGTGCAGTAAGTCTGTCAGATGTGCAGCCCGTGGGGAAGTGATGGGGACTGTGCCTGTGATTATGTGCCCATTTGATTCAGAATATTTTTTTTCTTGTTTTCCTCCTCTAAAAACTAGGTGCGTCTTATGGTCAGGTGCGTCTTATAGAGCGAAAAATACGGTATATTGAAATATAAGTGTTGTTGGTGTACAGCTCTGATTTGAAGAATACATTGATAATGACCAACATGCTGTGATAAAGCTGGAGTTCACAACACTATTGCTTTTGACATGGCATGAAAGAAAGTCATGGTATTTAGAACATTAAGGGGTGTGTTTATTTTTAAAACTATCACCTTGTAGGAAAAGACCTGTAAATTAGAAGAAGAAAGCAAGCTTTCCATGCAGATTGTCCTAGATCCAATTCCCAGTATCTGCAATTTAAAAAAGAGTATAGGATAGGGATTTGGATAGCATTTCTGGAAATATTCCTGCAGAAAATGGGCAATACTGACTAGAATTCCCTAGAAGCATCTCACCTGATATAGGGAGGTTCCAGCTGTTTATCCCATCTCTCAGCTTTAGGGTTTAGTTATATGTATACCTGTGGGGGCAGGAGGGCGGAATATAGGCTGAGGTTGTATCGTGTTCAACAGTGGAAAACTTAGTAAAACACCTTGTAGAATAATTGCAGTCTAGCTTCTGGTAAGGAGCCTTGAAAGGGAGCCTTGGTAAGATCACTAATTCAATGCATCTGTACATCAGGTGTTACATTTTCTTCATTTGTTTATATTGGCAGTACAGTGTATTTGCATTTCAGACCAGATATAAACTTCAAGAAGATGAACTGTCTCTTGGAAATGTTTGCTTCTAGTCATGTATTCTATTGTTTGTCTTTTGAGAGAAACCTTTCAAGACTTTAGCAAAAGCTTATATTTGCACAGTATCTCTGTTGCTCAGCAAAAGGTGCTATGGTTTCCATAATAAACATGTGTGGTGGGGATCTGTGCATATTCATGTTCTTGTGAGCAAAATAGAAATATGGTGTACAAAGTACAGCTATGTTTCCAATCCACCTGTTTTGTTCTGCTCTATAACTTCATTCCACACTGCTGCTAGGCAGATAATCACATTCAGATACCCCTTCCTGTTATGAGTGAATAATCTACTACCAGACAACTACCTCTTTTTCTTTCACACATGATGGATCTCAAACCCTGACTCAAAATCATCTGACTTATGAGCTAAATACCTATATCTACATATCTCTTACATGAGGGGTACTTCCTCCATAGAAGAAGGGATGCTTGTTTCCTTGGAGGAACACTGCAAGGTGTTGACTAATGCTGTAACAGGCAGGTTTGTCTTCTGACTGATGTAAAGTAATCTGTACTGCGTGGATTAGTGACTTGTTTTGAAGTTACCCGTAGTCTTGCCAAGTCATCTTAATAGACTGTATTTAAACTACACAGGAGAATATTGAGAATTTTAGACTTTTTCATGGTTTTCTGCCTTACCCAGGATGTATGCCCCGGTTTCTTGTAAATGTTGCATTGTAAAGTTTATTACATTCAGAGTTGACCCTGTCTTTGCCTTCTGGATTCAGAATTTATCTCAAGACTATGCCTTAGTCCCTTTGGTTGTATGCATCTTACACAGCTTGTTAAGGACACCAGACATAAAGCTCAGAATGTCCCCTGTGTATGAAGAGATCTATACACTTGTGTTGAGCTTGGCTCCTGTTCTAGTACTGCAGTTACTAGTTACAACCAGGCAGATTAGCAACAGTTCTCATAAATCTTTCTGAGTTCCAATATTTGAGAGCCCTTTAGCTGGAGGTGCTGGAGGTCTTATACATGCAGCACATTCTTTAGCATGAGCCTCATTCATGTGAGGATAATCAGACTTGGTCCAAAAAGTGTGTTAATCCAGTTAGAACAGTCCGTGGGATCTTGGAATGACTGCATGTTGTCTTCTTCATCCTCCCACTCATGGAGATATATTGCTGAGTGTGCAGATGTTGCTGTAGCAGATCTCACATCCTGACACTCAGAGCTATGAGATTGCTTTGGAACAACCTGCCATTGCCTTTAGATGCCTTTTAGAGTACCTCTCCTCATCCTTGACCATTGGTCATGCTGGCCAGGACAAAGAGAGTTGTAGCCCCAATCATCTGGACGGCACCAGATTGGGAAGGACTAGTTTAAAAAACATTCCTCCTTCGCTCCTATGATGGTTCCTGTTGCAGATGATTAGAAATATCCTGAACTCATACAGTTCTCATGTTAAAAATACCTTTGTAGTTATGTCTACTTGCTATGGGCTAGAGCAACTGAATCTTTCATCCTTTTTCACCTTATGACTTTCCACTTAAAGGGTTTAAGAAAAGATGTTGAACTTGTGAAAGGGAGGTGGCAAGCATTGGTTACAGGAGTTCTAGACAAGGAACTGAAAGTTTCTGTCCTAAGCAGGAAAAAGGAGAAACTGGAGAAACCTATATTTGGAGTTCAAGCAAGCTAGTTGATTCACAGATTGGTAATGTGATACTTTGAAGTTTTAGTGAATATGTACATTGTTAAAAATGTGTGCTAGCTTTAGGTGTTCTCAGTTTTTGCTTCTTGGGCTGAAAGCACAGGGCTTATATATCTTTTGTCACAGGCTTCTGATTGTTTCTTGAAGCACTCTTGAAAGGCACCTATATCTAAAAAGAGAAAGGAGGGGGCTAGCATACACAGTTGTTTGGTTCCATCCAAAATGGATACATTCACATTGAGTGCTGTTACATCTACCATGTTCCTCCGGGACACAGAGAATTTACAACCTTTGCCAACATGGTACCCTCCAGATGTGTTGCAATACATTTTTCATCATCCCATAGTTCTCCTGACTGAGACTGATGGGAAGTGTAGTCAACCTCATCTGGAGGACAAAACACGGGAAAAACTGCTCTTTGTTGAACCAAAGCACTTAAATTCCTTTGACTCAGTAATCACATTGGATGTGTGAAGAAAGGTGAAGTGAGCAAATGAAGGTTTTAGAGAACTGGAGTAACTGTATGACATGACAGTGGCAGGCATGGCTTTTTGTGTACCCACCCCAGTCATCCCAATGGGATCTTAAGTTTTAAGAGAAAAAGCAGTGAGTGTGCGAGGAGACTGCTGTACCTGTGTGTGCTCCTCTCTGTTCAGCACTTGGCTGGAAGCCCTTTTCTTCTATTCCTGGTTCACATCTTCTATTGGAGTCATGAAAGAAGAGAAATCCATGGAACAACTGACTTGTAGTGAAGTAATGAAGGGGGCAGGTTCTGAAATGGTGATGCCCATGCCAAATTCTGCCTAGAATGAGTAGAGTTTTGCCCAATGGTATGATACCTCCCTTTCTCTCTTCCTGTTAATTCCCCCAAAGTTGCTTCATCTGTTTCTTTTGCTATGTTTGCAGTTTCCAATCTTTAGCAAGTTTCACTTCACTCCTTTAAAAGTGCAAACTGTTTTCTGGGAAAACAAACCCAAAGTCTTTCTTTTTGAAATGCAATACTCAGCTCAAAGGAGTCACTGTTGAGAAGAGTGGGAGAGGGAAAGATAAGATACTTGTAAGATGGGGAGACATCTACAAAAATGAGAACTGCTGAATAACTAAAGATTATTTAAAGTCTATGAGGATAAGTTTCCTTACAACCAGTTAGATGTGGAGCCTCATCTGAAGGAAAAAGGTCAAAGAACTAGCATTTATAACTTTGATCTTAATTATGCATTCTTGATGATAACTGATTTTAAAGTACCTAAAACACAGAACAGACATCATCATGCAAATATGTATTGGAAATGCATAATGAAAGCAGTTCTTAGATGCCAAACAAAAGGCAAGAGTAGAGGACACTGGATAGAGAGAGGAAAATGCTGTTGCACTTGTAAAAACACTTGTCTTTAATTACTTCAAAAGCCCACTTTGACATGTTTGAACCAAAAGTAGGTCGCTTAGTCTCTGTTTTCCTAACACAGTGGAGGAGGGCTGTGGGGCAAGTAGGGAAGAGGCACTAAGCCTTGAATGTTCAGATCTCAGATGCAAATCTTATGCATTGAGGCTGGACAGAAAGTAATTCTCAAAATTACTGGAGGTTGGACAGTAACCTCCTTCTCCTTCTGTTTTAGACTTCTACTCCCAGTAGCTTCTCAGCACAGCCAAAGGTCAGGAATGCTGGGATTTGAAGTCCAACAGATCTGGACATAGGCCTTCTGCACACCCCTGCTGTTCATGACTACTAGCTGGTCTTGTCACATCCAGTTTTGCTTTCTTGCTTGATTGTTTTGAGAATAAATGAAATCTGACCCTCTATGCTAAAGCAGGGTGGTCAACTATAGTTCTCCACAGGTTTTAGCCTAAAGCTCTTGTTGTCCCTAGCCAGCCTAACCAAAGATGAAAACTTATGGAAGTTGCAAGCAAGAGAATCTGGAAAGCTCCAAGTTGCCCTGCAAAAAAGTGTAGGTATAATTATTTTTGCACAAAAGAAAGAATTCTAGTCACTCCTTAAAATTAAATATAGCAGTGTTACCAAGCATTTATTTTGTGGATGTTTCCACTGTTAAGTGGGATGCTTTATGGACCTTGTGATTCAGGATGGTGAAGTAACCACCTTGAGGTGGCTCAATGCAGGGAGTGATAGATGAAGCCTGCAACTACTGTCTGAGAGCTGCAGCAACATTTTTTTAAAGAGTATTGGTCTCCAACAATGTAAATGACACAATGTGAGTTCCATTTTAGGTTTTGGGCTGTCAGAGAGTCTATCCTTTTTCAGTAATAATTTTTAAGTCATAAAAACCTGATTCAGGTTTTTCAGGAGGCTTTTAATTTACAAACATCCCTTGGACCCAATAAATTTACCGGAATTTCCATATTGCCCTCTCTTGGATACTGACCTCAGTCATTCAATTCAACTAAGCTCCTCCCATGCCTTGTCCAGCTTGCTCTTTCCCTGCCCCAGGAAAGCCACGGAACTTAAATAGCAGAAGTTAGAAAGGAAACATCACTTCTGCAGAGAAGTGTGACTTCCCATAATTGACTTGGCTCATCACAGCCCTTTCCTTTCAATCATGCAACACTTATAAGGGCCACCTCCTAAAGCAAATGACACTATCTGTTTAATAAGGAAAGGAATAAAGAGGATTGAGTTGCATAATGAAAAATTGCAAACTGCTGCATTGCTGCTAGAAGTACAAAGTAATTTCCCATCATAATAGCCAGTAACAGACTGAGTTCCTTTACCAGTTTGCAAAACCTGGAGCCTTTGAAGATGTCAGCTTGTGACCATTTCTCTTCTGCAAACCATCCCCTTTTCCTCAATGATTCAGTCATTCCATAGAAGCATCTGTATTAAATTGGTATCTTCAGTTTCTACCTGCTTCTAGGACAGATTCATTTCATTTCATTTCTTACATTTGTATGCCACCCCATAGCCCATAGGGCCCCCCGGGTGGCTTACAATAGAATAATACATATTCCATACAAATACAATAATCAGACAAATATAATATTTAACTATAAGCAATACAAAATCAAAGCAAAACTTAGTACAATAATATAATGTATAATATAAGCAATAATAAGGTACAGTTATAATTCCACACACAAAAAAACCAATAACCATCAGTAGAGTTAGCTAAAGGAACACCAGACTCCAGCTGCTTCAGTCTCACTGCTCTTGCTATTTTAAGAATACCATGTTGGCATTGGCATAATGGGCAGAAGAGGAAGGAGAACAAATTTCCCAACCCTGATGAACAAGGAAATAGTCATGTCCTGGTAGAGGAGATTAAGATTCCTCCAGGCCCAAAACAACTCAAACAAACTTGAGTGTATTTGAAAGGGTATTTGAACAAGAAAATTGGGTATTTGAACAAGTAAATTGTAAATGTAACTACACTGGCCATTTGTTGCAATCTTCACTATTGCAACAGAAGAATTAGGACTTGCTAACCATGCTTTTAGGGCAGGGTGTTGCCAGATAAGGGGAAATTACACAAGAAATGCTAATTCTTGAAATGGAGAAGTGCTTATCTTCTCTAGGCAAATATCTGACATCGGCACCCCAAAGGACAATAATACTAGAAACTGAAACTGGAACCTAACAAGAAAATATTAATTTTACTATATAGCTACATATTTCACCTCAAAGGCTCCTATATCTGAAAAAAACCACACATATATGCAGTTAGATATTCAATAAAATGTGTCATTGTAGGATTCTTCCTTCAGTATACTCCGTTCTGTTTCCTTCCTACTTAGTTTTCCTTCCTCCTCCATCTTGAGCAGTCCATCAACATTCCTCACTCAAGAATGAGCATGGTCATTTGGCAGCTTTTGGGTTCTCCACTCTTCCTCTACTTTAGGGTTTTGAATCTAAAGATTTTTTGTACTTTTTAAAGCTCGAGGTTTTCCTGGAGAACTCCTTCCACTGGGTGGTGGTGTTTGACTGGCACAATGGCTGGCACTTCAAGGATTGTGATGACTTTTGGGGAAATTCCTACACTATTCATTTCTATTACATTGCTCAGTTTGGTGATAACATCTCCTGAGTAAAAACTTGGCATCAGGAACATTGCCTGGCCTGGTGCCACCCCATCAGCTCCAGCTAGCATGGCCAATAGCCAGGAGTGCTGGTAGCTATGGTCCAGAGCATCCAAAAGATGCTAAGTTGTGAAAGGCTGCTGATCTGCATTTGATTGCTTAAGATGAAATGTATACTTTTTCATCATAAATAGGTGACTCCAGAAATCCCCTTTTCTGTTTCATTGGTGACTGATTTGTTCAGCTAGGTTCTAACAAGTTTCATTCTAGTCTCTTGTTTTATCATTAAAAACCTAATCTGTTTCCCTTTTTAGTTGTTAGTGCAATGTTTCTTCAGGAATGAACAGTAACTGATACCTATTTTTTCTGTCTGCTTTGATTGAACATTCCCACTGAAATTAATAGAGACTTAAGCTGGCGCTGTACTGATCTGTGTGGAACTGAAGCAGTAATAATATATTTATTTCTAGACTGAATGTTAGGTCTGCATTAAATTATATTAATAAGTTTTGCCCTCAGAAAGATTAGAATAGGAATGAAAAAGTTTCCTGTAATATGTTCATATTCATTTTAAGATCATGACAGTGAGGAAGTAATTTTTATGCGTAGACATGCACACATAAGTGAAATATGGGATTCTTGGGATTGTTACAACACAGTAGTGGCCTGTGATGCAAATCTTGGAGATGATATACTGGCTGTAGGATGCCTGTCCCAGGAGTAAGGGGGTTGTATTTATATTATATTTGGTTATTTAACACATTTGTATTCCATTGCTCAGCCAAAAAAGGCTCCTGGAGCAGCTTACATAATACATTAGGATACATTAGTATCCTGAGTGCTTACATAAAAAATGCAATCCTTGGCTACAGGCTTAAGAGTTTAAAAAGACGTGACAAAAAGGGGGCGGGGGAAAGGATGAGGAACGAAAATGGAACAGTAGGGTAACATTCAACAAAGGTAAAGGAATGGCCCTGTTTCCCATCACTTCTCCCTCTATTACAGCTTACTGGGATGGCTGGTGTTGGTGTAGTTGAGGGTGTAGACTAAGGAAAGCGTTCTCTTAGCAGGACTGCTCAAAATGGAATTCATACAGACACAACTCCCTTTCTAACCTGGGCATTATCATTCTGTTCAGCACATGCTGTGATATTAAGCATGTTCTGCATTATTCAGAACTTCCACTTATGCATAGGAGTTATGAAGTACAATTGACTATCCTATACATGCATGCAAAAGATCCATTCTTTGTACAACAAAAACGTGCTTTCCCCAGTCTGGGCCACTCGGGATGTGCTGAACTGCAACAGTCATCATGCCTAGCCTGCATGAGCAGCTGACTGAGGATGATAGACTCTGTAGTCTGGTACATTGAGAAAGACATGAGCTTGGGCTATAAGGTAATGCTATTTAGCTCCTGTTAATGTATCATGAGGCTATAGACTAGGAATTGGCATCATGGTGCTCATGATGTTTCTGTACCCCGGACACTTCCTTTGAGGGCTGCATATGTGTCCAGAGCTCTCACAGACACACAAATATTATATGCACAAATAAAAAGAAGGTGTAGCTTTGATTTATGGATGCAAAAATGCCATGGATTTTATATATGAGAGATCAGTCAAGACTGAAATGGACCACAAGCCCTTTGGTAACTATTGCAAGAAAGGGAGTAACTGACATACCTCAGAGGCTTCAGACTTTTCTTTTAACTACAGTTGCATGTTTTGCAGTTGGAATACAAACCCGGTAAGGACTTGGAAATTGAAGGTGCTTTGTCCAGGACAATTGATATAACTGTTAATAATGTACTGGAAATGACTGTCTTGCCTGGCAATAAGATATAACAAAATTACTTGGACTTGGAATGAGATATGGGGAAAAAAACATATTGTTGTACACAGGATGAGGTACTGCTAAAAGTTATAATAGCCATCACTTATGGTAGGCCACTCCACTGACTTCCTGCTCTCTTTTATCAATTCATGGCAGAACTGTGAGTAATAGATTGTGTTTTGTTCAAGGGTAAGTGAATAGTTGTTCCTACAACTCTTAAGTCTATATATGATTGAAATAATACATTAAATTCATTTCTGCATTAAAATGCAGGAGGGCTTTGGATGGTTCATATTATTTTCAAATTATTTTCGATTTATATCCTGCCTTTTTCCTCAAAGGGCTCAAGGCAGCTTACATCATTCTCCTTCCTCCATCTTATCCTCACAACAACAACCCTGTGAGGTAGGTTGGGCTGAGAGTCTGTGACTGGCCCAAAGTCACCCAGTTGGCTCCATGGCCAAGTGGGGACTAGAACCCAGGTCATCTGAATCCCAGTCCCATGCTCTTAACCACTACACCACACTGGCTCTCAATACACACTGGCTCTCTCAATATAATTACCAAATATTATATTGTTATACAGGTATGTGTATTGCTGTAGAAACTGTAAATCATAAATGCTTGCCAGACATAGTAGCCTAGGAACAAGAAGGCATCTGTGTAAGCAGATAATAAACTACAAGGGTCATGGTATAATATGGGAATTGTTCTATTACATTGGCAGACAAAGTTTATCTTCTCTAAATTATTTTTATTCTACCCTGAAATCACCTCATAGAAGTGTTACAGGTTATTCAGCATTTTTTTTTCCTTACATGGGATATCTCACACAATTATATCTGCTAATGACCCTCAGTTTTCTAGCCATGAATTTAAAATCTTTTCTAGTGTATATGGTTTTGGCATAAAACATCCAGCTGAGGCTATCCCATTGGGTTGTAGAATATGGAGGTCAAAAGAATGGGGATCAAAATCAAACAATGATTGAAGAAAGTTTATTTCTCAAGTGGGGACTCTTGTGTAGTTATTTTAAATCACCAGTCAGTTCCATTGGCGCAGGGTTTGTCAGCTGCTGAACTGTTGTTTAACTGAAAGCCGCAGACTTGTTTACCAGTATTGATGGAACCTGATCAAGAGCAGATCTTGTTCTCTACAGGTGTGAGAGAGGAAACAAGCTTATGCAAACATTAATTTGTTTCTGAGTCAAAACAAAAGAATGGAATTTGGAATCAGCAAGAGGATACAGATGGACTCTGTAGGGAAAGTGTTTCAGAAGACAGTCTGGAGGGTCAGAAAAAAATAGACTCCTGTTGTTGAAAAGTAGCCCAAAGTGGCTCAATGCAGAATAAGCAGAAGCTGAAGAGTGTCAGAGAGACTTACTGAGAAATGTGAATATTTGTTCTTAAAATTAATAGTGTGAGTGTGTTTGTTAAAAAAAAAAAAAAGTGGTGCAGCAATGGCATATCATCTCCTTTAAGAGGTCTTCAAGAAGTGTATACATTGATGTTAATGAGGAATAAGGTTGGACAAGGCATGGGCCCCTCTGGAGAAGGAGAAATTTTCATATAGCTCTGTAGCTGAAGCCTTTACTAGTTAATAAAGTTGTTTCTTCAAAGAACCAAAAACGTTTTCATATAGAAAATGACACATAATACATCATAATGCATGTTACCATTTCAGATCTTGAACAGACTTTGCTACAGCACAGTTTGGAAGAAGAAATATATTTTTCATACTTTTGTCTAAACTGCTTGGCATGAGTCAGTATTAGAGACATGAAGACTTGGCAAATAAGCAGGGTGGTGGGGAGGAAGAGCATTTGGAAAAAACCAGTCTGTCCATCACCCAGTTGTTCAAAAATATATAGGGGGTAAAATGGGGGAAACTACTTTTATAAAATTATTTTGGTTTTTCCCCCAATTTGTTTTAAGTTTCCTCCCCAGTCCTTCATGTACTAGTCAGCACCTCATCCTGAAATTTTAAAAATGCACTCCGAACTATGAGTGAACGACTTCTTTCTGAAATTATTCCTTTATTTTAAAAATTTAAATAAAATTGTCTTTAACAATTTATTCATAATAAAACATCATGAAGAAATAGTCATTCTTGTACCTCATGTTACAGCAGTGGCTACAACTAACTCAATTGGGTTGGTTATGAATTGTCTAGTTCCTGGCAAGATAGGAAAATCAAGTTTCTCAAAGTAGGGCTAGAGATGATAGGGTTTTGTTTGTATTTGGGAGGGAGGATTTAGGCAAATATTGTATGTGGTATAATATAATATTCCGTCATAATAATTGTCAGGGTGCTATACACCACAAAAACTGTATATAGCATAGATCAGTGCAATGAAGTGCAAAGACAAGCATGGGTCAGTGTATAAAACCTTAGACTATAGGTGCTTCCCGATTGTGGGGTAACACCCACCAGTAAACCTGGTACAGTTATTCTGTTTTTCCTTAATGGTTTTTCTGTGGTAAGAAACAAGACAGAAGAAGTTGGAAATATGGAAGAGTTATGCCTGGAAGATATTATCATGATCTGGATCCCCAGATCCAGAATGGTGGTTCATCCTGTGAATGGTGTAGGATGATGGTACAATGATCACCTAACTTGGAAGCACTCCAAGATTTTCTCAGATGACATCAGCTGAAATCTGTTAGACTGCCTGGGTAAATAGATGCATTTTGCAGCACAGCAGATATACCACTTCAGAGGAAGCCTTTCTCCCTTGTAGACCATCACTGTTTCATACCTTTGGTGGAAGACAAACTAGATAGTATGGAAAAATAGTGAAGTGTTTTTCTTTAATCATTTTTTGTTCCAACAGGAAAATATGGGATGTATAAAATCCAAACGGAAAGACACTCTGCATGGAGATGGGCTAGATTTGAAGACCCAACCAGTACGTAAAACTGAAAGAACTATTTATGTGAGGGATCCAACGTCCAATAAACAGCAAAGGCCAGTAAGTAGATAGTATCAGGGAAGAATTCCAATAGGGAGATCACAGTATGACTGGCATATCTTAAATTTATATTTTAAAGAAACTTGCAGAAATGAATATGAAAATATACTTTTCCCATCTGTAATTTGACTTGGCAACACAAGGCTCACACAATGAATGTGTCTGAAATCCAGGAACTAGAGTTTTCACTGCTTGTTCAGCAAATACACTGAATGCACTGCCTGCCATTATCAGTCAATTTGAATTTTGGTTTAATAGTTATGGTAGTTCGTCCTTAACAAGCATCACTATGATTTTAAAATAACTATGAAAATAATTTTATTAGAATTTATTTTCCTTGTGGCACATGGTGTTTCAAAAGAAAGTGGCAACACTTTAAAAAAAATGTTTCAACGTATATTAAATACATCCATAGTATCACTATTTTAGGTATGTGTAATCCTTAATAAGGACAGGCTATTTCTGTGGTGTTGTAATGGAATTAGGGACTGTGATGTTGCATTTGATTACTACCACATGGGTTGAGAAACAATGGATGCTTCACATGGACACCTTTTTGTGCTCGCCTAGGTGTCATATGTGAACTGGACTTTTATGTGTTATACACTTTCCCCCTTAAATTTACAGGAATAGGGGACCTCAATACTTCACCTCTTGCATGCATTTAAAAGACAATCATCTAAAAACAATAAAATGTAAATAGGACACGTGATATGTGCATGTGCATTTCTTTTATTTACTTAGTACAGCCCCTTCTACCACCACCATACATGTATAGTTTAAATAGTCATAAGCATCATTGTGTTTATTATTCTGTGCCATTTGTAGCATGACCTGGAAAGCCCATCTCACTAACAAACACTGCTGCTGCTGCTGTTTTTAATTAGAAATCAGTTGTGTTGGCACTGGTACCAAATTAGGTTTTACAAGGAGACTAGAAAAAGAAATCAGTCCCCCTCCAATAAAATACAGAGGTAGAGTTGCAAAAGCAGCACAGGAAATATCACAGTTCCAGTTATTTTATGAATACTGGAAATTTGAGTTAATTAATTACAATTAATTATTTTCCTAGTTTTACATTGACAGCATTTATTCACTTGGAATTGAATGTTTTGTAGATGCACATATTGCAGTTCAGGAAGTAGTGTTACACATTAAGAAATGCAAAAACAATTAATCACTTGGTCCAGATGGATTCCCTCTGCAATCTTATTACAGATTCATAAACCATATTGTTTATCGTTAAAGAATTAACAGTTATAGCTAGTCAGTCTACCCAAAGTCTATCAAAATCATGATCTGAAGCTAGGATAGTGGTTATAAATTAAATTGGGTAAGAATCTGCCCTTACCAAGGCCGTATTAAGCTATATGGCTATTTAACCAAGACCTCAAAATTTGGATTATAGTTATTGTAGAAAGGTTTTATAAACCTAAATAGCAACATTTATTTATCAAGAGGAGCTTTGCTTTATTAAATAGGTAAATGATTAAATAGGAAAATGTCAACAAATATTAAACTGTTAATAGATTATCAAGAAATATCATAATTAGCAATTACTATTTTGGTGGCAGAGTCAGAAAAAGGTGTTATGTAATATTCAAAATACATTTAACTTAGAAGGGCAATTTAGGGATTGGATTTTATTGATCAGCATCATTTTATCTTCAACCACCTGTGTGCTTGTCTTTTCGATTTCTCAATAAGTATTGCAAAGCTGTGCATAGCAAGCCTTTTTCTCCATTATCGTTATTTACTTTTTCTTGCTGCATCATTAGAATAAAGGAAATATCTCTGGAGTACAGTTTGACCAGACTAATTCTAAGATCTGTTTGTATATAGACAATGTAGCTTTAATGTTGTCCAATTGCATTCTTTTCCAAACAATTTCAGTATTAAGAATAACTACATCTCTAGCTGCTATGTTTAAAGTATGTTCTAATTTTTTTCATCTGAGTCTATGCATTTGATATATTAACCTTTGCTTTTGTTCTAGGCACATGATGATGCCCTTTTACCAGGTCAGAGGTTCTGTAAGGAAGGTATGTTTCTAAGGGCCAGTGGAAATATGAATTGCCACTTGTTGAATGTGATAAATGAATAAGCCTCTGTCTCTTGAATTTCTGTATTAGAGGAAGAAAAGGAACATCAGGACATTGTAATAGCCTTGTATCCTTATGATGGCATTCATGAAGATGATTTGTCTTTCAAAAAAGGAGAAAAAATGAAGATTCTGGAGGAGTAAGTATAGAAGTATTCTGCTCTTTGGCCTTAATCATACCAATTAAGTTATCCTAAAACCTAGTAATTAGGATAACATTGGCCATACTAATCTCAAAAGTCCAGTGTGTGTGTGTGTGTGTGTGTGTGTGTGTTTAAAGACAGTAAATGCTGTGATTAAAATGTGGTTGAAGTAGGGAGGTAGTACCAGAGATATCCAGGTCCAAATCCATACTTGACCATGAAGCTCACTGAGTGGCCACTACAGCCTAATCTTTTAACTGATAGCTACTCTGAGGGCACTTGTGCCGACAGAATAAAAATTCCTTAAACAAATCAGTTTGGCTGTTTTTCCTAGCTGGTTACTTCACATAATTTTGCTTCTTTGGTACATCACTGGAGCAGGTTGCACACATCTTTTCTATGACAATTGGAAGTGTTATTCGGCTTTCTCTTTGGTTTCTGATATTTTTCTCTGATGTTGTTCATATGTTTTCAAGCCTATTGTCAAGTCCATAGGGAACAGATGCTTATGTTTACAAAATAAAAAAACAAAGAAACCAACATTCTTTGAAATCTGAGTTTTGTGCCTAATAACACATTCCATGTTTTTAACCATTGAATCTGTCATAATATTAATTAGTGTTTGTTGTACCACAACGAGTTCTGTCTTGCATATATGAAAATGGACCAAACATTGTATTTTCAAATTCAACCAAATGTTGAGTTTTTGAAATTTGGCTATTCATCTGAGTGATGGATATGTCCATCTCTATTAGATTTATTTATTTAGATCTAATTATTCATCTTATATTTATTGGAAGGGACTATTGCTCTG
This sequence comes from Varanus salvator macromaculatus, assembly GCA_023646645.1. Taxonomy (NCBI): domain Eukaryota; kingdom Metazoa; phylum Chordata; class Lepidosauria; order Squamata; family Varanidae; genus Varanus; species Varanus salvator. The sequence continues at coordinate 71,171,563 of JAIXND010000773.1, forward strand.
CACATCATTTTCATGCTCCCTGTTAAACTTATGGTTATAGCTTCTGGCATCTCCAGATAAAATAGTAAACTGGCAGGTGATAGGGAAGCCCTCTGCCTGAAGTCCAGAAGCCACAGTAAATAATACTCAGCTGTAACAAATACCTGGTGGGAGGCAGTTTCCTATATTCATATTTCTTTCCCATTTGAAAATAATATGAGAAGATACAGTGTACTAACACACATCACATGACACATATCACCTAGATCTTTCCATTTAAAGGTGCACTGCTTATCCCAAAGGTTGGCCTGGTTCCCTCCAAATATTTTGAACTGCAACTCCATAAGCCTTGATGCTTGAGGCTTATAGGAGTTGCATTCAAACAGCTAGAAGTTCCTTGCTCTGTCTCATCCTCAGCCCCTAAATGGCTGCATCAGTACATATATCAAACTTTCTCCTGTTGTGAATGGTATGGCTAACATCCTCGATATCTTACCCGGATGTATAGGAAGGTTAATATGGTGCCCAACAGTATGCAACAGAAAGTGGGCTAACAGATTTAGAAACTTAATTTATAAAAGTTCTCAAATTTGTGGCAGAAGACATCATAGTGTTCCCTTCAAGGAAACCTAAGTCTTTCTCAGTGCTGGTAAAAATGGCCAATGAAGTCTTTTTTATTTAGATGACATTGCTCTTTTCTTTTTCTTAGACATGGAGAATGGTGGAAAGCTAAGTCTCTTTTGACCAAGAATGAAGGCTTTATCCCAAGCAACTATGTTGCAAAAGTCAACACCTTAGAAACAGAAGAGTAGGTTTCTTTATCATTTTAATTTGATTTTCACCTATTCGATTTTCACCTATTGAAGAAGAAAAAGTGTAACTATTTCCCCAATACTTTTCAGATGGTTCTTTAAAGACATAACCAGGAAAGATGCAGAAAGGCAACTTTTAGCCCCAGGAAATGCTCCTGGATCATTCTTGATCAGAGAGAGTGAAACATTAAAAGGTAGGCTTTCTCAATTACACTGGCATTAAAAGTAAACTCAACCTTCTGCCATGTTAAGTCTAAATTTTTGTAGCTGCAGCTGTCTCAATATTTTCTGTTTATATATGACTATAATTATTTCAATATATAGAAATCATTAATTGAGGCCATTAGTCTTTTCAATGCTTAATCATAACTTTTTTTTCAAACTCAAGACCTGTGGACTTAGTAGCCTGATAAATTATACCTCTGGAAATTGTATATCCACTTCTTGTCTGGCGAACTAAAATTTTTCACTACCAAGTACTAACTCATTGTAGATGATCGTGCATGTTTTGTGCAAGGAAGGAGCAGCGCTGTAGACCACATCTTCACCTTATGCTGTAGAAATCTCTAATGTTTGTAAAAAGTGGGACATTGAGTCTGTGAGCCTTAAGGCAGCATTTGTCATGGTAGGCAGAGAACAGTTCTGTATATAAATATTGACAATAGAAAACATATGAAAGTGTTAAATTGAGAAGGGGGATTTAGAGTAATATAAAAGGTAATAGAGGACAGAGATGTGTTTTTGTTCTGTCAACAGAATATAATGGATAATCTAGTCTTAATATCCCTGATTTCTCATATTGAGAAAATGAGAGGTAGAAATGATCCCCATCCCCCAGTTGTGTAAAGTTGCAGAGATATCTTCCTTGCAACTTTAGGTCTAAAGTATAGTAGAATTAGAACTTAATTTTCTGTTCTAGATCATTATCATCTGTTTTTCTGAAAGTTTTGGTTCAGAATACTTTACCTAAGATGTGGGATCTTCATAGGGTCCCTAAAAATTTCATTAAAGGCTTTTTGAAACATTTATGGGGTTTCTTATTGAAAAACCACAGAGAGCTGTGAACATTTGTGGGAGCTGCCATTGTAGCCAGATAAGCCAAAGGCATTGATATCTGCAGCATGCTGGTATGATGCCTTTTGGTGCAAGAATAAGTATGCATATCTTGTTTCTTATGCCTGACAATCTTTGTATGAGAAGGAGACTCTAGAAAAGCAGGAATTAGATTTAAATTCAATAGACCAAGAGATAGGATAGATTTAAATCATACTTATAATGTCTTAATCTTTAAATTTACTGACCAAACCAACATGTTATAGCAGCAGTATGGTTAGTAACTAAATCATCCTGATGGGGAAAGGATGAGGGAAGAGTGAACCAAGCTGTGCATACAGACAGCTTCCTGAGGACACCAAGGAACAAACTGGAGCTGGCTGAATCCTAAGGTAGCTTCACTTTCCCTTGCCTTCTCCCATTGCAATACCATCTCAGGACTCAAACAGCTTCTCACTGGGCTACCTGACTGCTGCTCTGATCAGGAAAGGGTGAGAGGATATATGGGAAAAGATAAGGAAAAGGTCATAGTTCAGTGACAGAGCACATGATTTCTGTGGAGAAAGTTCTGCTTTTAACTCCAGATATAGCAAAACAAAACAACAGCCTCCTATCTGAAATCATGTAGAATTGCTGCCAGTTACGTAAGTTCATACATAACGCCCAGTTCCTGAGTTAAACCAATCTAGGAATTACTGTGGCTACATAGGAGTGAGCCTTCCAAGCACTCTCCACATCCCCTTGGCAAAACAACTCTAGGATTGAGACTGTTTGTATGGATGACAGCTCCATGGGAGCAGAGATGAACAGCAGAGATGGGGAAGAGGGAAAAGGCACAGCTACAGATCAGGGTGCTTCTGCTATTATCTGAAGGCAGGTAGTGGAGATGAAGAAAGAAAAGTAGGAGGGAGCAAGGGAGACAATTCAATGGAGTTGCTGGCATCTTAAAATGGCCAGCAGAAACAGGGAGGCAGGAAGGAGATAAGGATAGACAGAGAGAAGAAGGCATTATTGCTGGTCCAAATGCAGCTATGGACAGAGCAAAACAAAAACCACAGGATGGGAAAATTGTGTGGAAGAGTGAGAAGTTTTCTGTCCACTTGAATGGGCTTTGGGCTACAGTGGGGAAGACAGGAGCAACTGGGCAGGGTGAATATTGTATGGGATGGAGACTTGGAAAAGGATCACAACATGCTGCCCATGAACTGGACCAATAGGGGGAAAAAAGGTGGCAATGGGTAAAAAGAGTTTATGTCTCATGTGTGTAAAATGTTTGCTCTCATAAATCATATTTTGTCCTTTCATAGAAACAAGCTTTAAATTGCTGTGTGTGAGAGGGAATCATGCATTCATTTGTAAGAGCTCATATGTTGACCATGTTTGAATTATATGAAGATATTATTTTACACCACATTATTTTGAAAGCACTCTTCCTTGTTGCTGTATGTGCCATCAAGTTGTCTATGACTTATGGTGACCCTATGAAGGGAATCCCTCCAAAATGCCCTGTGGTTCATTGACAGCCCTGGTAAACTCTTGTGAACTCAAGGCTGTGACTTCCTTCATAGAATCTATCCATCTTATAGCTGGTTTTCCTTGTCATCTTTTGCCATTGACTTTCCCTAGCATGATTGTCTTTTCCAGGGAGTTTTGCTTCTCATGATGTGTCCAAAGTATGACCGCCTCAGTTTTGTTATTTTTGCTTCTAGAGAAAGCTGTTGCTTGATTTGAACTAGGACCAACCTATCTAATTTTATTAAAATGATTTTGAGACAAAAAAAATCACACTCAGCTCCCATCAGAAAGACACTTTTTTACATTAAAACAAAATAGTTCCAGCATTTGCTCAGGAACCCTGATTTTGTAGAAGCTTGTCATACTGTGTCAGGGTTCCATTAACCCCTTCAGCCTGGCAGCTATCTCTGTTGTCAGGTTAAAGGACATTTTTATGCTGGAAATAATCAGGCATTCGACCTAGGGCCTTCTGCATGTCACGACTATTGGCCTAGAGGCTCTGACCCATACAGTTGCTCTCATGTCCTCTCAGTGATGGAAAAGGGAAAGTGAACCAGTTCTATTTGAGATTAGTTTCCTTAGAATGCTTTGGTGCCCACCTTCTTGGCTGTGAACCACTCCTGTAGGAAACAGGGTAGGGAAGGCTGCATGTCTTAGTGCCATTTCTACCTTCTGATGGTGGGTTGAAACTGGTGCTACATGGAGGAAAGGAAACTTTTTGGGATTAGTGGTTAAAAGCAGGGTGTTGTGTAGTAGGCCCTTTCCCATCTCTTTTGGACACTTTTTTATGACTACTGGGTGAAGGTTACCAGGGTATGGTTCAGCCTGTGTATCTTACAATCATGAGCCTGATTCTTAAACTGTTGACACAGTACAATTGAAATCAGTCTTATGATGGGGAAAAAACTTATATATCAACTGAATACTGATGAAGCATAAGAGAAAGAAAAGATTACAAACTTACCAATGAGAATTTCCCTGTGTTCAAATAGTAATTTTTCAAAGTAACATCTCTGGGTTTGTGGTGTTGGCTGTTGCTGTTGTTTTAAAAAGCTACTAAACTGTATCAAATGGAATTTGCTGTCTTTCTTCCAGTAATCTTTGTTTCCTATAATGATTGTTTTAGCATTAAGCAAGTCAGAAAACATAAAAAAGACCAACTTCATTTGCATGTAATAGAAGTTCTTGGGCTGTTTCAGGCAGAAATTTCCAATTTCTAGTGGGAATGACTATGCTGTTTTCCACAGGCTCACAATAATCCAGGGCTACCCCATTGTTATTATGAAATTTATGTATTATTTATTTATTTATTTATTAAAACATTTATATGCCGCCCCATCGCAACAAAGCCTCGGGGCGGCTCACAACATATTAAAATACAATGGAACATTTAAAACCTTTCTATCTGTCCCTCCCCCCCATTTGGAGTTTTTGTATGCCGTCCCATTCGCATGAGCCTCGGGACGACTTCCAATACAATAAATAAACAAGCATATAAAATAAAATCCAGATTCACCCTGGCTGTAGAATTAAAACCAATAAATAATATTAACAGTTATTAAAATATTGTTTAAATAAAAAGGTCTTGGCCTGGTGCCAAAAAATAAATAACGATGGCGCCAGGCGGGCCTCTCTGGGGAGCGCATTCCATAGGTGGGGTGCCACTGCAGAGAAAGCCCTCCTCCTGGTACTCAGTCTCCTAATGTCTTTCACAGAGGGTTCCCAGAGGAGGGCCTCTGCTGCTGATCTCAAGGGACAGGAGGGCAAATATGGAAGCAGGCGTTCCTTTAGGTATCCAGATCCCAAGCCATTAAGGGCTTTGTAGGTGATAACCAGCACCTTGAATTGAGCCCGGACTTCAATGAGGAGCCAGTGAAGCTGATAGAGGACTGGGGTTATGTAAGAGTAACGCCCAGTCCCCATCAGCAACCTGGCTGCTCTATTTTGCACCATCTGAAGTATCCAGACTGTCTTCAAGGGCAGCCCCACGTAGAGCTCGTTGCAGAAGTCCAATCGGGAAGTAACCAATGCATGTGTCACTGTCACTAGGCAATTGTCCTTTAGGTAGAGACGCAGCTGATGGATTAGCCGAAGCTGAAGGAAAGCGCTCCTCACCACCACAGTCACTTGAGCTTTCAAAGACAGCTCTGGGTCGAGGAGCACTCCCAAGCTGTGGACCCTGTCCTTTAGAGGGAGTGCAAACCCATTCAGGACAAGGTCCAAGTCACCTACCCCAGAGCCCAAACCACCCACCAACAGGACCTCCATCTTGTCTGGATTAGTCAATGGCATCGAAAGCTGCTGAGAGGTCCAGGAGGACCAACAGGGACGCACTCCCCCTGCCTCTCTCCCTGCACAAGTCATCATACAGGGCAACCAAGGCAGATTCAGTACCATACCTGGGTCTGAAGCCGGACTGAAATGGGTCCAGATAATCAGTCTCATCCAAGAGTGCTTGGAGTTGTCCCAGCACCACCCATTCTAACACCTTGCCCAGAAATTGAATGTTGGCCACCAGTCTATAATTGGCGGCCATCTCTGGATCCAAGGACGCCTTCTTTAGGACCGGCCTGACTACTGCCTCCTTTAGACGAGCAGGCACCCGGACATCCCTCAGAGAGGTGTTGATGACCTCCAGGATCCAGGCACCAATCCCGTGCTTGGCTTTGCTCAGTAGCCACGATGGGCAAGGGTCAAGTAAACAGGTGGTGGGACATTCTTGTCCAAGCACCTTGTCCACATCATCAGGCCGCAATAACTGAAACTCATCCAATAATGTCTGACCAGACGGAGACACTGGCAGCTCCCCTAAGGGCTCTGAATCACTAGTGGAGTCCAGCTCATGATGAATCTGAGCAATTTTCTCCTTAAAAAAGTCGTCACAGTGGGCCAACGAGGGTGGTATGGGATCTTTCTTAGGAAATGGATGTACCAGCCCCTGTACCACCTGAAAGAGCTCCGCTGGATGGCATTGTGAGGGGACAATGGAAGTGGAGAAGAATTTCTTCTTTGCCGCCCTCACCGCCACAGCATAGGCTCAGTAGTGAGCTCGTAAGTGTGTTTGGTCAGATTCATCACGTGATTTCCTCCACCTATGCTCTAGGCCAGGGGTCTCAAACTCAACTTACCTGGGGGCCGCTGGAAGTAGAGTCTGGGCTGCATCAAGTATTCCACCGTGGTGGTGGTGGACCGCTCATCCCGTGTCGCTCCCAGAGGCCAGCCCGGGCACCACCAGCGCCCTATCACTAAACTTTAATATCAAGTGGGGGCCACAAAATATCGTCTTGCGGTCCGCGGGCTGTGAGTTTGAGACCCCTGCTCTAGACGTCTTCCAACCCTCTTCATCGCCCATAATTCAGGTGTATACTGGGGGGATGAATGGGCTCTGCTGGGAGGGAGAGGACGCTTAGGAGCAATTGTGTCAATAGAAACATAGAAACATAGAAACAGAGCGAGTCAGAAGGGGCCTCCCGGGCCATCTAGTCTGACCTCTGGCACCAACCGGCTCCGCTCATGACATGCCCACCATGTGCATGTCCAGCCTGTCTGTGAACACCCTCACCGACGGGGCATCAACGACCTCCCGTGGAAGCCCATTCCACGCCCTCGGGGTTCTAACTGTCAGGAAGTGCTTCCTGGCATCCAAATTGAACCTTGGCTCCCTGAGCTTTGCTCCATTGGAGCACGTCCTGCCTTCCTCTGCAGGGGAGAACAGGCCTCTCCCCATCTCCATGTGACACCCCCTCACATACCTGTATGTTGCCAACATATCCCCTCTGAGTCTCCTCTTCTCCAAGCTGAAGAGACCCAATTCCCTCAGTCTTGCCTCATACGGCATCCCCTGCAAACCAGCCACCATCCTTGTGGCCCTACGCTGCACTGACTCCAACCTGGCTATATCCTTTCTGTAATGGGCCCAAAACTGAACACAATACTCCAGTTGCGGGCGCACCAGAGTTGTGTAGAGTGGTAGTAATACCTCTCTTGATCTAGAAGCCACACTTCTGGCTATGCAACCAAGGGTGGCATTCGCCCTCTTGACCACCGCATCACACTGCTGACTCATGTTTAGCCTGCGGTCAACCAGTACCCCGAGGTCCCTTTCACAAGTGCTGCTCTCCAGCCACTTGTCACCTAACCTGTACGTATGACAGCTATTCTTATGCCCCAAGTGCAAGACCTTGCACTTATCCACATTAACGCCATCCTGTTGTCTCCTGCCCACTTCCATAGTCTGTCCAGATCCTTTTGGATCTGGTGTATCTGCTCCTCAGTTGTGGCCACTGCTCCAGTTTTAGTGTCATCTGCAAATTTGATCAGCAGACTGTTCACCCCTTCTTCCATGTCGTTAATGAAAAGATTAAACAGGATCGGCCCCAGGACAGAGCCCTGGGGGACCCCGCTTGTCACTGGCTGCCATCCTGACGATTCCCCGCTAATGGTTACCTTCTGCTTTCGGTCAGTCAACCATGCCCTAATCCACCGGACAGTGCTTTGGTGTATCCCAAAACTCCTGTTTCTCCACCAGGATATCATGGGGCACGTTGTCAAAGGCCTTGCTGAAATCCAGGTATACCACATCCACTGCATCCCCTCCATCTAGCCATCTCGAAACCTTGTCATAGAATTCCACAAGGTTTGTCTGGCCATTTCCCCATTCCACAGTTCGACCAGAGCATCAACAGGAACGCCAGCCTTATCAACCGGAAACTCCCTCAGAGCCTTCAGGAATCCAGCCAGATCCATCCAGCTCCGAGGGCGGACCAACACAATAGGGTCCGCACCCTTACAGAGGGAAAGGCTGCCATTGAGCTCAAACCTCACAAGGAAGTGACCTGACCATGACAGGGGAGTCAGACACAAATTGCTCACCCTCAGATCACCCTCTTCCTGCCCCATCAAGAAAACCAGGTCCAGCGTGCGTCCATGTTCATGGGTCGGGCCTATGACATGACATAGCAAATGCAGACAGCCTCATGGCTCGACAGTCTCGGCATGGAGATTGACGTTCCCCAGGACCAACGTCCTGGGGGTCTTCAACACCAGGTCTGAGATGATTTCCATCAGCTCAGGTAGGAAGTCTGATGGGCAGAAGGGTGCATGGTATACCAGCAGAATCCCCAATCTGTCTCAGTCGCCCAGCGCCAGATAGAGGCACTCGTGACCTGGTTTCGAGAGAACAGGAAGCCCCGTGAGGGAGATAGAAGCCTGATAAATTAAAGCGACCCCCCCCCCCGGGTGTGGCCGGTGCTGAACCAGATACCTGGGCAAGCACAGTAAAGAGAGGGACACAACCCCCCCCTCTCCCGCCCAGGTCTCTGTTATGCAAGCCAGGTCAGCCCCCTCATCCAAAATCAAGTCGTGGATGCGGGATGTTTTGCTGTGGCATTAAGCAACAGCACTGTCAGGCCCGAGAGGTGGTTGATAAGCATACCTGGAACCTTCCGGCTAGGGGAATAACTAGAAGGGGGAACAGGTGTCAACCATCTGTCCCTCCTCCTTCTACACCGACATGTTAAACCCCCAATGCCATAACGACCATTGCCCAAGACCACCCCAATGGTAGCGCCCATGCGCTCCCCAGGCAACCTCATGGTAGCAGCCAGGTGTGAATCCATTAAAACAATCTAAGCTAAAATACTATTTAAAATACAGTAAAACCGTAAAACCCACCAACCACCCAAATACAACAATTCCATCGCACAAAGTCTATGGCCAGCCCAGCCCCGCACAGCCCCGCATGGCCCCAAATGGCAACGACGCCCTTAGGCCATTGCCCTTTGGCCATCGGCCCCGGCCGGCGAGTTAAGCCAGCGGCCCCTCCCCTCACCCCACACTCAATCCGGCACAGCTGCCACCCACACCAGCGGGGGAGGGGGGGAAGGGTGGCCATGGAGAAACTTGCCGGCAAAGATGGAGGGCCCGCAGGCCGGCTGCAGCGTCCCCCAGTCCCGGTCCCACGGTGGCCGCTGTCCATCCATCGGGCAGCAGAAAGCAGAGGCCCAGTCCAGTCCCCTTAGTTGACAACCCATAGTTAACCAACAGAAGATCATGGGTTACATTTGGTTTGTTTAACAGTTAGTCCCAGCATAAGCCAGCCAGCCAGCCATGCTGGCTGGTTGTTTCTGGGTTTAGACGTCAGAAAAACAATCCAGGAATACATGATTCTTCAGCTCTTAACTGAAAGCAGGAAAAGGCAAGCTTGCTCGTTGGTACTCTTTTCCAACAACCCATGAGTTGTCTGCATAAGTTACATGTGAACTGGTCACTAATGTTGTGAATTGTAGCTGTATGATACATAATTTACTTCTTTCTCTTTTGTCCACAGGTAGCTTCTCTCTGTCCATCAGGGATCACGATGGACAACATGGTGATGTTGTCAAGCACTACAAAATTAGGAGTCTAGACAATGGAGGATATTACATCTCTCCAAGAATTACTTTTCCCAGTATCAGTGATATGATCAAACATTACCAAAGTAAGCTAATAGCATTACCAGAGTATTTGTCAAAGTGCTGGATGTTACCAAAAAAAAAAAAAGCATTCCTCTATTATAGTTAACTTAAGTTAAATATGTTCTGACTTTCAGTGCTGATTGTATCAAGGTGAACATTAATTAAAGTTCAGTACCAATCTCACAAGGGTGGGAATTCTAAGTAAATCTACTCTGATGAAAGGGCTTACATTAAACAGAAACTAAGCTAAATATGAGAGGAGGAGTAGATTAGACTTGAATGGGAAGTCTTTGCTTACTGAGGATAAGCAATATTTATACCTGTACTGACACAGTGATAAACTGGAAAAATTATCAACAGTGTAATTGTTTGTGTCAACTTTGTGACACTCTTGTGAACTTACCTGTAGTGGGAAAGAGAAACTGCTGTTGATGTTTTAAGGGAGTACAATCCACAGTAACTTTTCACTGAAAATTTGCAATTCTTGCTTTTCCAAGAAGAAGAAAATATTTGTTTTCACTTGTTTGGGAAAGCCATTATTTGGAACAGTCTTGTGGTGGACCTTAAATACCATAAGATAGTTCTACCATTTTGTGTTTGTATTTGGGAACCATAAATGGTTTTTTGCCAATCTCACAAGAGTGCATTTTCTAAGAATGAAGGGCATGCCAGCTTTGATTTTAAAAAGGTCCCTTCTGTCTGCCTTAATGACCAAAACAGACTTTTTACAGGACATGGATCTGTTTACAATGTGTTTGCTATTAATAGCTGTCAATAATCTATGTGACGTACAAACTATGCCTTATGTTGCTGCAGATAAAGCACCTTCATGTTCATAGCAAATGCAGGCAGTGCAAATGGCACTTTTAACTGAGAGTAGCTCCTGTACAAGTCCTGTACAGAAGGTTGAAGGATGCTTTGTCCCATAGCCTATGCTTTTAGTGCTGCATCATGTTGGGATCAAGTGGAGATAACCATTGCAGGAGAATCAGTGACAGAAGATGCACTGCTTAATGAAGAAAAAGAAGTAATGTGGGAATTTTTTTCAGAATTGTGTTGCAGCTTTGACAATTTGAGGTTTTCAAAATTTCTTTTAAGGATTCTTTTTAACAGGATAGATTAAGTCTGAATATAGTGAATAAGTGGACGTATACTTTTTGCTACTATGCACTTTTTTTTGCTTAAAGTACAAATATAGGATGTTTGTCACTTAAACAGAGCAAGCAGATGGCTTATGCAGAAAACTGGAGAAAGCATGCATTAATCCCAAACCACAGAAACCATGGGATAAAGATGCCTGGGAGATCCCTCGGGAATCAATAAAATTAGTGAAAAAGCTTGGAGCTGGCCAGTTTGGAGAAGTCTGGATGGGTAAGCTGTTTGTTTAATGTTGAGAGCTGCTGGGATGCATAGCAACATGCAAATACTTCTTACTCCACAGTAATAGCATGCTAGGTTGCTAACTGTGCTGTTCCTTCTTTTTAAAGTGATAAAACACAGGAAATGAAGTAGTTTTATGCTTTTGTAAAGATGGCACAAATTGTTCCCCAAACCAGTACCTTTAAACTGGGAACAAGCAATTTAAACCTCCATTCAAGAATGATCAAAATGGTCCTCAAGATGTTGTAGCCTACAACTCCCATTGTTACATATGATTGGCCATGCTAGCCAGCTCTGATGGAAGTTCTAGGTCAAAACATCTAGCACCACCTTCCCCAATTTGAGTCCTTCTCCAAGATATTTTGCACTTAGGCTTCTATCAGTCCCAGTTAGCATGGCCATTGGTTAGGCATGCTGGGGGTTACAGTCCAAGGCACCAGTTTAAGGAAGCCTGATCTGAAGAGCTTCATTTCTCAGCCCTGTCTATGATGAAGAAATATATATGCATGTGTATGCATATTTCATCTGCATCCTCAAGGTGATGCATTCCTTCCCCTTCTCCTGCATTAAGATAAGATGGGCATGTCGTGAGCGGAGCCGGGGGTCAGTCTAGATGGTCCGGGAGACCCCTTCTGACTCACTCTGTTTCTATGTTTCTATATTCTGTGTACATCATAGGCCATCTGGGAAAGTATAACGATATTATATATTATTATTATTATTATTTCTTATTTAGCAAGCTTCTATGCCTCCCCATTCGCCAAAGCCTCGGGGCGGCTCACAACAACAATATATACTAAAAGTATTGCCATAACAAGTATATACTAAGGGCTCAGCTAAATAAAATATAACAAGAGGCTTTGGACATAGTGGGTTGTGTGCCAGAGCAAGTCATTTATGAATAATTTAAATTTATTTTTTTTATGTTGTCAATCAAATATGATAGAGGAGCTGCCTTACCCATTGGCTCTGTCTTAAAACCCATTCAGATGTCATGCCCAACCATGGTTTAAGGAAGCTTAACTATTGTGCATTAAATTATTGTTATTTTTAGGTTCGAGTTTGTGGGATGGAAAGGTGAGAGAGAATCAATAGACTATAATGTCTTAATACTGAAACATGGCATACATTTCCCTGCAAAACAGGACTAGAACTAATCAGAGGCAGGTGTTCAAATGCATTTGCACGGACAACCCATTGTCTTGACTATTTCTCAACCCTCAGAAACCAGTGCACCATAGTAATGGGAGGATGGAGAGGCCAGAAAGGTAGTGCTAGTATTTCCCTGAGCATGTGGCAGCGACAGCTAGAATTGGGTTAAAGGGTACAGGGATTGCTGCAGCATCCCTTGAATGATTCCTTGTTTGCAGGAAGCTGTACTTAGTCGATACTGAGGGTGGGGCAAGATCCTTTTCCTTTAATGTCAGGTGCCTTGTCTGTACTCTGTAGGACTTTCCTTTCTCCACCCTATCACAGTGACCACAGTTTTGTTAGCAAACAGAAAATGCATCTTCTTTCATGTAGTTATGTGTTTTGAGCATCATCAGCTGGTGACATCCTTGGAGCATTTGCTCGTTGATAAACACATTCAAAACTACCATATTTTTCGCTCTATAAGACACGCCTGACCATAAGACGCACCTAGTTTTTAGAAGAGGAAAACAAGAAAAAAAAATATTCTGAATCAAATGGGCACATAATCACAGGCACATTCCCCATCACTTCCCATGGGCTGCACATCTGACAGACTTACTGCACACACATATTCGCTCTATAAGACGCACAGACATTTCCCCTTACTTTTGAGGGGGGAAAAGTGAGTCTTATAGAGCAAATAATACGGTATATCCTTGTGGAGACCCAGTGCCAGATTTCAGTTCATCAGCTCAACTGGTATCCCCTCTGACCACTTTTTTAGGCTGCTAATTGTTTAATTTCTATACTCCTCAAAAGCAGCCCTGTACCCACTTACATGGGAGAAAGCCCCACCGAATTCCTGTACATGTGTATCTTGAGCAGACATCATTGCACTGTTCATCCCCTTTGCAAACAGTTCCCTTCTTGCCTCCATCAGAGCTCAAATGCTTATGCCCTCCTGAACACTTCATGTGTATGATGAAGCTGGGTAGGCTCTTGCCTATGAAAGTTCATGCCACAATATATTTGGCAGGTTTAAAGTGCCTGTGTTTGATTTTAGTAGACAGTTGGCAACCACTTTTCTAGATTTTTTTCAAATGGAATTTTCTCACTGGCACCATACATCTTTGTTAGCCTCCACTTCATTAAGTTTCTATTCCTAGACTATTCTAAAGTCATTCAGAAACAAACTGTGCTAAGCAGACCAAGTCCTTAGGGGCCAATTGAACTGTTGGTCTTACATGAGGTCAAGAGCTACTGGAACCGCACAATTATGCTGTTCGGTTCTAAGGTTGTTAGAATTAAAAGGTTCGCCGCTATGCAAACAACTTTTCATACATTAGCTTGCCTAGAACCACATTAAACCAATTTTAGATGTCGAAGAGGCTGACATAAACAAGAGGAAACATCTTGAACCAGCAACACCCCCTCTGCTTTTGCTTTCATGTATGCAGGAACACAACTTCCTGAAATTAGTTGTATCTCACACAGATGATAGTGCTTCACAAAACTCTGTATATTAGCTCAGGATGTTATGGTCAGCATGGAGTGGTCCACTCATTCAGACCAGACTTACATCATCATTCTCCTTCCCAAGAGGAAGAAACCTCCATCTTATGATCAATTGCTTGCCTCTGTTAAAAACCAGATGCTGGCACTCAGATGTGAATGCCGTGACTGAGGTCTTGACACATGCACACATCCACCCACATACACAATAAGAGAATTCACAAACCCTTTAACTGGTCAGTTGTCCTGATGTCCAGACAATGGGAAATCTTTGAGAACCTATCTCTGAGCCAAAGATGAACAGTGAATAGAGAATCAGGTAGACTTTCACACATGATTCTTTTGGGGAATTTCTATCCAAAAAAGAGAAAATTACTCCAAGAGAGATGTTCTGTGGGAAAAGAAGTTCAAGATATTTTTTTTCTGTGCAGATGCTAGAGGGTAGATTTCCCAGAAAGAGATAGGGATGGGGACTAACACAGGTACTGTAGGAATTGCTCGGTAGAGACCTCAGGTCTTCAAAGAACCAGCAGATTACTTTGCCATTTGCTACTGAATTGCCACTTCAAGGTGCTTATTGCTATGTGTTTTGACTATAACATTTTTCTAATCTGTACTTTCGGCGAAAGTCCCTAATAATACTTTACCCTAAAAATGACCCTTTTCTCCTGTGAGAGTCCATTATTGGCTCGAAATCACCCAACAAGCTTCATGGCTCAGTGGGGACCACACCCCAGATTTCCAGAGTACCAGTCCAACACTCTGTTCACTACCCATTTCTGGATACTTCAGTTCTAGATAATATCTATTTAAAAATCTTTGTAGAGCTGAATGATGTCTACTGTGATTGATGCTATTAATACAATGTTGATCCTATTATCTTTCTTCTGACCCTGAGATACCAAGATTTGGTCATCTATTTCTGTATGTGTTCTTTTAAATTTGAGGGTCAGAGTTATGGATCCCAGTCAAATCTGTTAATGACTACACTGAGTGCCAGTGTAGCATTGTAATTAGGGTATTGAACTATCAAGGAGACCCAGGCCCAGATCATTTCTAAACATCTGTAATGTTTGGTGGATGACTTTGAGTCAATCACTAGCTCTTTGGCTAACTTGCTTCACTGATACCATCCTTTATAAGTGGAGTCACATATGCCACTCTGAAATTCTTGAGGAAAAGCAAAGTAAACATGTAATAAACATTGCAGAAAAAACTGTGACAGAAAACTCAAAAAGAAAGAATTAGTTTTTTTCCTTTTAAACAGCATTGTTTAAACCCCAGACATTCTGTGAGTTGCATACATGCTTATTGTAAGCTGCAGACTGGAAGCTTACATGTATGCTATGTAGGGTAAGAGGAGCAACAGAGCAATCTTCAACTCCCGCATCCTCTGTCCAGTTGCTATGGCTAGATGGATGTTTCTGACAGTCTACCTAAGAGGCATCAGTAAAGAGGCTGCAGGGGCCTCAGGATTGCCTTGTATCCTGGCCTCTCCAGGTGTCCTCTCCCCTCCCCACCAAAACATCACCACCCCCCTTTGTCCAAGGTTGAGTTCCTAACCTCTGAGAACAGCTGACACAATTGTTTCCACACCAGCTGAGATACGGAGGAGGTTGGAGCTGATTTCTCTACCTGAGACTCTCTGACCCCTCAGCTGCCTTCCAGGGGACATAGGTTTGCCCCTTTCCCTTCTGATGTACTAAAGAGATTAACAGCCTAATTCTATTTATTTTTCTACAGTGTGATCAGAAAAGGATTTTGGGCATTATAGCTTAGAGACCAGCAATAAGACAAAAATTGGGCTTGTTCTGCAGGAAAGTATCTCCTGCTGCATTATGGAACCTCACTCATTTCTGTTCCAGTTTGCCATATGCAGAAAGAACCTATGTGCTCCAAGATAGTTGTTTGCTAGGTGTTTTCAATTTTTAATATTTATTTATTTATGAATTTTTGTGCCACCCACACCATAAGCTGGAAAGCTCACAATAAAAAGACATCAAAACAATTGAAATACAAAATAGACAATAAACCCATAAAATCTAAAGCAATGTGAAATGCAACATGACTAACTTAAGAACTACTTAATCTAGTGGGTCTGACAGAAGTATAATCAAGTCTAGATCTAGCCAAAGTTGTATTTCTACCAGCCAAAATGTATTTGAAAGTGTATGCTATAAAATATGATTTTAAGGAAAGACCTTTTAGAAAGGGAAGGAGCAAATCAGACCAGCATGTACATATAGTACAGGAAAACAGTGACATGTCAGGATACTTACAATGGGACTTCTTGAGAAACTATTAAAGATACCTCCTAACAAACTTTTGACCATCTGTGTAATTTCTCTGAATCCCATAATAATCTCTTTCATTCTAGGTTACTACAATAACAATACCAAATTAGCTGTGAAAACTCTGAAGCCTGGCACAATGTCTGTGCAAGCATTCCTGGAGGAAGCTAACCTCATGAAAACACTTCAACATGACAAGTTGGTCAGACTATATGCTGTAGTCACTAAAGAAGAACCTATTTATATAATAACTGAGTACATGGCCAAAGGTGAGTATTGATGAATTCATTGTGGAAAAGAACCACTTGTGTATCCATGAATGTGTACGATTGCATTTGCAGTATGCTAACTGCAGATACTTTTAACAAATAATGTGGAAGCCATTGCATGGATTAAAAGACCTACATTTTTCTTTCACAAGGTCCACATCTTATCTTCAATGAAATGTATTTCACATTAATTCACTGCAATACACTGTATACACAAATAGCTGAAAAGCTCACATTGTGGAAGAATGTGCCAAGTTATCTTACAATTTTAGATTCTTTCAAACATAAGTTTCTTCCATTCAAGCCATCAATACTGTGAGCCATTATGCTCTTTTTTATAGCCATGTGGGAAGTCAGTATGTCAGATCAAGTATGTATCTAGGGCAAGAAGTTCCTAGTTTTGATCCAGTTTTTATGCATTCAATATGCACAGGTCTAATTGAATGGTAAATGCACATATCTGAATGAGCAGTAGTTGTAGCTTGTCAGCCCTAATTGCAAATTTCATTTAGGAGTAACAGTATTCACCTCCATTCATGTGGGGGCCTATGTCTAAAATGACAGTTTCTGCTCCTTAAGGTAATATAGCTTAGCACAAGGGTAAAATTCTATCCTGTTTGAACACTTAACTCCAGAACTTAAAATAGATTATAATTTGAATGCTTGTTTTATGAGATAGAATGCACATAATTATGGAACGGTTTTTTTAGCTTTCCATCATGCAGTGTGGGCCTCTGTAATGCAAAGCACCACAAATGGGCAAATTTTGAGTGCCAATAGAATTAGTTGGCACTCAAAGACTACACCAATCAATGGTTTGCACTAAACATGGTTTAGAAACCTAAAGAACTATGCCAGAGGTCCAGGCAAGAAAAAGTTTAGACATGCCTGTCTACTATCATTATGCGTTTCCTCAGCAACCCATGATTTTAGTGTAGCTTTACCTTGCTTGGTGCACTCCAGATGGTTTGGACTGCAACTCTCAAAATTCTTGATCCAGCTGCACTGATAGGATTTGAAGTCCAAAAAACATCAAGAAGATACTAGGTTGAAGAATGCTGTTTTATAGCATTTCATGTTTCCTATCTGCTGTAACTATTGCTTGTCTGTTCAGACACTAGCACCAAACCATAATTTGCAATTGTCTGCATACCATGTTTTCTGATTCTAGCTTGCTGGCTGATTACAAACAGGCATCACACCTAAGCATACTTATGGTTTAGTGTGGCAGTGGTACCTGAACTGAAACAGGGGACAAGTTATCCAGGGATGTGGACTGAGGTGTCACCAATATGCATATAACACTGAAGCTCTCACTCTTGTCTAATACAAGTGAAGTAGCTGATAATTCTGGACCATTGTTTAGACAGGGTAAATAAATTGTATCTCAGTCCAGAAAAGGCAGAGATACTGGTTGTGGGCAGCTCATTTGTCTGGTTAAGTGGAGTTCAGCTTGTTCTTTACAGGTAGTTGCACAAAAACTAAAGAAGCAGGTTCAGAGAAGGTGCTCTTAGATCCATCAGGGTCTGAGCCACATTTTATCAACTTAGGCTGACAACACCAGTTATGACCCTATCTAGTGACAACGATTTACTTTCTGGTAACTGCCTGTATGGATTTATGGAACTGCCTCTGAAATTTCACTTGGTCCAGAACAGGGTGGCTAGACTGATAACTGGGACTGGACAGGGTGATAATTCTGTGCTAGAACTTGTCATCAGCACTGGCTGCAAGTCCACTTCTGGACTTGATTAACCAGTGCTGGTTTAATCCATTAATACTTTAAATGGTTTGGGACCAGGTTACTTAAAGGACCATTTCCTCCCATATCTACCGTATTTTTTGCTCTATAAGACGCACCTGACCATAAGACGCACCTAGTTTATAGAGGAGGAAAACAAGAAAAAAATATTCTGAATCAAATGGTTTACTAAACTATTTAATAAACTATAACAGAATGGGATGTGTTGGGATGTCTTAATCCCAGTTGCTTTACTCTCATGTGCCTCTAGCATACTGTGTGCATGACCCCCCCATCCCCCGCAGACTGCATGTAACTGTTAGGGCATGAAAACATCTTGTATAGAATCCATCTCTGCAGTCCCTTCAATGCCACATGTATTTCCTGTAGGTCTGAATAAACTGTAAATATTCTTTTGATTGCACACCCCCAGCATACCTGCTCTCTCTGGTTTTTCTTGCCTCTGTCTTAGACAGAGAAGGTGAGCAATGAGGAGAGACCTAAATTCAATCCTCCAACTTTTCTCTCTCTCTTTTTTTTTTCATATTTAAAAATGATGCTTAAGAAACTCGGGCTGCATCTACGCATCCTTTTGAGTCTAGATAAATGCTCACTCAGTGGTCTCTTGTGTGTCATTTCTTCCTCTGGGCCAAGGGCATGAAAATTTAACATTTGCACAGTTGCAGAGATCACTATAATAATTGTGTTTCTTGTATCCTCAATTGGGAAGGGAACTTTATATCCACATTGTTTTTGTTAAGCATTTAGAAGTCCCAGTTAATTATCCATGAGGTATTAAAAGGCCCTACCCTTGAAAGACAAAGCTGAATTGTGGGGAACTTCCCTTCCATTCCCAAAAGGTATTTTAAGCTCACTACACTTCTGTTGTTGAATCTTTTTTTTTTTCTCAGAACAAAGGAGTGATGGGTGTTTTCATGGGGATTAACCCTTTTTTTTTTCCAGAGAAGAGGAAAATGTCCCACTTTTCACTTTTTCACACCATGCATAATTTTGAACATCTTTGCCATGCTTCCCATTACTCATCATTTTCCTAAGAGAAGCAATCCTGGTTGTTGTAACAAAGTCTGATAGGGGAGCTGCTCCAATCCCTTGATTGTTTTAAGTGCCCTTCTTTGCACTTTTTCCAACAATGTCATTTTTCAGGTGTGGTGGCCAGCACTGTACACAATACTTTAAGTATGGTCATATTAAAGATTTGTATAAGAGGAATATGATCTTGGAAATTTGATTTTCAATTCCTTTCCTAATTATGGCATTCCCTCCTAACATTTGACATTTTCATCAAGCTGTCCACCAACATTCTCAAGACCCCTTTCTTGGTCTGTCAGCACTAGTTCAGATTCCATCAGCTTATACTTGAAGATGAGATTCTTTTTCCCCAGCATGCTAACTTTACACTTGCTTACACTGAACAGCATTTGCCGTTCTGATGCCCTTTTTCCCAGCTCGGAGAGATCCCACTGAAATTCCTCACAATCCCTTTTAAATGTTTTATTTTAGTATCATGAGCAAACTTGGCTACTTTATTGCTCACTTCTAATTCCAGATCATTTATGAACAGGTTGAAAAGCACTGATCCTAATGCAGAATCTTGTGAGAATAATGCATTCTGAATGCATTCTCAATGTTGGCTTTCAATTCTTTAATCAGTTACTGATCCATAGGACAACATGTGTGTGCACACACAGCCCTTATTCCATCACTGCCAGGTTTTCTCAAGAGTCTGTTGATGGATTTTATCAAAAGGCTTTTGGAAGAAAACAATGTCTATTTGATTGCTCTGTCCACGTGTAGTAGTGACACTCTCAAAGAATTCTTTTAAAGCAGGGCTAGTTCTTCTATATGTTAACTGAATCTATCCTGAATAACACTTTCAACCAATTTACGCAGAACCAAAAGAAAGCAAAGCAGCATATAATTTTCCAGATCCCTTTTTAAAAATTGTCCTAGAGTGCTGGTACATGGCTAGAGAGTGATCTTAGGGCCATGATGTACATATTGTATAAGAAAGTCATCAATTGATTCTGAGGAGGAAGAGGCAGAGCTGAGTAGATGAGTTGGTGATTTATAGGTTATTTACTGAAGATGCTCAGGGCAATGAGAGAGAACCAGCCCTCTTTGGAAAAGGAGGGAGACATTTCAGAGTGGTGGGGAGGAGATGGAAGGGGTGTCCTTGGCACCAACAGGATA
Source organism: Varanus salvator macromaculatus (assembly GCA_023646645.1). Lineage (NCBI taxonomy): Eukaryota > Metazoa > Chordata > Lepidosauria > Squamata > Varanidae > Varanus > Varanus salvator. Next base: position 71,191,915 of record JAIXND010000773.1, read on the forward strand.
TGACAGGCTAAACAAGTGGACCAATTCAGAAGTGTCCAGCATTCCTGCTGTCTAGCCCTCACGCAGCAGGGGCCACCTTCAGGGTGGAATTCTTTCTGAAAGGAATGGAAGGAGGGGAAGTTTAAGTTTGGATCCAGCTCTTTACATTGTCAATTGCTTCTCTCACATCTCAAAGAGAATGCTGCTTCAATGTATACTGTTTCTTAACCTGTTAAACTTTAATAAAAGGATTGTGCTTCTAAAGTGTCATCTGTGCCTTCGGGGGCAGTGGCGTGGGGGCTGCATCTGCTCGGCGCGGGATGGCAGTGCGGGCGGCAGAGGCGGCTTTAGAAGGATTGTGCTTCTAAAGTGTCATCTGTGCTGGCGCGGGATGGCAGTGCGGGGCAGCGGCGCGGCTTTAGAAGGATTGTGCTTCTAAAGTGTCATCTGTGCCTGCATCTGCGGTGACGCGGGGCAGTGGTGCGCATCGGCGGTGGCGCAGGGCAACGCGGTGTGTGGCGGCAGTGGCACGGGGCAGCGGTGTGCGGTGGCGCAGGGCGGCGGATGCGCGGAGCTTCCCGGTGGGGTGATCAGGTCCCGGAGTGCGGGGTGGAGCAGGGCGCGCCGAGCACATGCCGGCCTGGTGGTGCAGGCGGGCCAGCAGCGTCCCGGGCGTCAGGCACACACACATTCGCTCTATAAGACGCACAGACATTTCCCCTTATGGAGGGGGAAAAAAGTGCGTCTTATAGAGCAAAAAATACGGTATGTACCTGGGCCTTATGGCCATTGTCTGAAGCCCTCCACCATGTGCCCTGCCACATTAGGCAAGGTGGGGCTAGCTGGTAAGAAGAGGGACTTTTCAGTGGTTGCCCTCCATTTATGGAATATTCTCCATAGACACACTTACAGGGCAACTACATTATGATAATTTTGCTACTAGACTAAGTTTTTTTTGTTTTCCCAGGCATTTTAAGAACTGTTTTTAGTTTTAGAACTTAGCACTCTTATTTTGCTCCTGGTTTTACCTTAGCTTTATATACAGTAGAGCGTTTATTCTTTGCTGATGGTTTTGACTTGGTTTTGTTATTGATCATTTGCATTTTATGTGTTGATGTATTGTATACTGTCCAGAGAAGTAGGGTTCTGTGGTTTAAAAGAAATTAATAAAGTTGTATTGCTGAATAGGGTCGTTATGATACATGGGAAGTTTTCAAACAAGACAGTGCTCATTAAAATAGTAACAGTAGCAGAAGCAAAACCCGGCCTGTTCCATCTTTTTTTTCTTTAATGCGTGCAGCATTTTAGATGCAATTGTTAGGTATTATGATCATATCATATGTTTAATGCACATTAACATGCTGCATACACAAGAACGGCTCTTAAACCATTCTGGCTTGGTTTGGGGGAACAGAAAGCTGAAAAGCATATAATGTGTAAAATCTCAGGTCACGTCTCCTAATTTGCAAAATGCATAAATGAATTTCTGTTTTACTCACTCAAAGATTAGAACACCTGCTTTGCTTCTGTTTCTTGCCAACTAATCCTACACTTGCTTTATCTGCTCAGGTAGCTTACTGGATTTTCTGAAGAGTACAGAGGGTGGAAAATTACAGCTTCCCAAGCTCATTGACTTCTCAGCTCAGGTAAATCAAGTATAGATCAAGAAAAAAACCCAAAAACATTACGTGCCTCTTGCTGTACATTCTAACTGGGTACTTTATTGTTTTAAAAGCTGGTGTTGCCACAGAGAACTTTAACTTCCTCAAGGCTTTGTGCAATGGTGAAACAATGGTTGGAAAAATCCTAGAACCCTCCTGTACCGCCATCACCTTTGCACCATCTATCTGAACCTAAGTGCATTCAAGTTCAATACATAATTTCAATACACAAGGTAGCTTGGCCTTGCTATATCTCAGTTCCACAGTTTCCTGTAAGTCAAAGATACTATGCCAGGCTTTAATGCAAGAGGTCTGGTTTGATTTTCTTCTCCTAGGTACTGAATGTTTCTTTTTAAATTGACTTCCTAAACATGGTTTGGGCATGTGTCGGTTACATTATATTATCTGCTACCAGTTATGGCTCAGTCTAGTGTCTTCAAGGTCAGTTTTGGGGAGGCAATGACAGGTCAGCTATAGGTGAAATAACAGAACAATGTGTCTGGAATGAAATGTGTAAATAGCAACTACAGTCCATGACATAGTAGGTTGTAACTGGGCTCAACCTGACCAGAGATATGTTAAGGTATCCACTGAAACCCTGACTATAGTTTATCTACATGGCTACTTTTATTGTGTAAACTTGAGTTTAATTATGAAGTCACAATTAATTGTATTTACAGAGCTATTGCCTGTCTGACAGCCACTTTGACTATTACAGTTGTGGTTGCATCTCTGTGATGTCATGGAATCTTCATAAATATTCTAACTGCAGAGGGCCTTAGTGAGTGAAAAATATTTGTGCTGTAGAGAGGGGAGAGTTCTCTCAGTGCGTAGCAAAATAAATAGCTGCTTACTGTTGCCAGTGCAATTACTATAATCATTACCCAGGATAGGGTGTGGCCGTGAAAGAAATAGGGGGACATGTCACACCAAGTGTCTTCAGGAACAGAAACTGCTTCATGTGTCTGGCTAGCAGCCCAAAAGACTGTGCTGGTTTCTAATCAGAAGTGAAACATGGCGAGGGATGGGCACCCATTGCCTTTATAAGTTCTAGTGCTGTCAGTCCCCTGAGCCAATGCTCAGCACTCTGGAATGATTAAGAAACTGGAGTGAACTCACAAGACAGACTTCAGAATCACACCAGGCCAGGAGGATGCACTGCTGCTTCTCATCATGGACCTGCAGAAAGAAGGTCCATGATGGCCTCATAGTGACCAGCTGTTTGGTAATTCAGAAAGCTCTTAAGCAATTTATTTGGTCATGTTATGTTATATTTGCTTTAATGTTGATAAAACACACCAGACCAGGAAACACAGTTCCTTAGATTCCTTGCAGAGTATCTGTTTCAGTCACTTCACTGAGGAATTCAAAGCAATGTGCATTCTCATTTCCCCAAACCAATTAAAAATGTGTTCAAAAGTCACTGTGGAGCTGGTGTGTGCCCCCCTACCCCCATGTGTCCTAATTTAACTGCAGAGCACAACATTACAAATCAATGTAGTCTGTAACAAATATCCTTTGAAATATCCTCAATTTTTTGTTGTAAACTTTGGCCTCAGTATGGTCTAAAATTGTCGTCCTAGCAACGGAGCCTTTAACAACAAAAAGAAAGGGCACTCAAAACAGAAAGATTTCTCTCTGTACCATCACCCACACAATGAGCTGTTTTGCATGATCAGCTTCCCTGGGTTGTCTGAGCAATGGTGAGCATGCCTGTGCATGCTGGCCAGCATTTTGCATATTCAGCCCTGAAGCAATGCATGTGCTGTGTGAGCTTGAAACAACTCTCACATGATCCATATTCTTTGGTGAATCTCACAGAACCCAGAGGTAATCCACTGTTGGATCATGCAAACCAAGTCATGATTTAAAACAGTATTCCCCAAACTTATTTTTAAAGAACTGTTCAGATACAGATCTAGATTCCTGTCTTGTTGTGTGATAGTACAGCAAAGCTGCCCCTAGAGGGGACCAACCAGCAAAAGTTGCTGCTTCAGTCAGGGCAGCTTTCCTGCCCCAAACTGTTCCACACTGGAGAGAGTGCCAGCAGGCACAGCTAGCAGGGATTTTGCCCCATGCCAAGCCACACTAAGGGGGATTCCTGCTGATCACTGAGCAGAAATAACAGCAGGGATTCTTCCTCTAGCAGTGCTCACAGGGCAGGATGTGGTAGAGGGGCCTTGGGGATGGTGAGAGATTTGCTTGAAGCCCTGTGGGCAAGAGGAGCAGATCTGACAGGCTGCAAACTGGTCAGGAGGTTCCCCAACTCTAGTGGAGTGTGTGCAGCTGTGTGCTTATTTCCATTGTCACATTACAAGATAGGACTATGCAACCTTTTGTTTTGAAGGGAAATGAGCTAGAGGGTTTTTAAAAACCAGCTATCACAAGACTTTTGTTCATACCTTAGAAATCCCACCATCACCTACCATTGTCCCCTTTCAGTGCCCAGGATACCCACTTTACTAATGGAATGATTTGTCCTGAATTTCAAACTTCGGCTTGACCTGTTTGCCTTGTCTCCAGGGTAGGAGACAGTTGTTTTTCCCCAGAAAACAATCCTTCAAGTTATGGAACCTGTGTACCAAGCATCAGGGCCCAAGCATGATGGTGGAAGGGATTGATTTATCTGAGCCTGGTACAGGTTGCAGCACCATTTCCACAAGCAATAAGAATGGACACTAAATTGTAGATAAAGCTTCAGGATATTTATGGAAGCTTTATCCATAGAGATCCATAGAGTATAGAGAGCTTTATACCTTTGTTCTGATAGGGTGAAATTGGCTGGAGCTGATCCAAAGAATGGCCCTAGAGCTCTTCCTAAGGTTGATTTGGTTCTTCATACTGATCCCCAAACAGGCAAATTGAGGCCTATGAGGAATGTAGAAACAGGATGTGTACTCAGTAGCGGTCTCACATTCCTGTATTTTAACAACCTAAAGAGAGAATTTCACTGAACAACCACTGAGAGAATAGGTGTGCTGACTCTCTGTTTTTGGACACTTGTATCAGCAACCCAAATACCCCATCAGATTCAGTGTCTGAAGTCAGTTGCAGGTCATCCTGACTGAGATGCCAACATGTGGAGGATCATTTCCATGTCTCAGCTTGGGCCATTTCAATTGCCAGACACTTTTTCTCACTGAGGAGAATTCAGGGCAGGCTAAGGGCTCAGGAATAGGACATTCCTAATGGGGGGTTAAATTGGATGGGAAAAAAAAGTGATGGATGTCTGGGAGGCAGCATGCTTGCTTGTTCCCGTGTTCACTGTCCCACCGGTAAACGGGATAATAATAATTACATGCATAGAACAGTGCATGGTTATTAAAACAAGTAGCCTTTGATTGTCTTATCCTGCATCAATGTGTAAACCTTTTGAAGCTCAAATTGGTGGCCATCATTACTACATGAATTCCATAGCTTAAGTATATAAAGCATGTAGGAGCATTTTCTTCTATCCTGAATTACTCACCATTCAGCTCAGGTTCTAATATGTGCACACAGCCAAAGCTTGGCTGCTGAAGATAAGGCCTGGCTGCATGATCCTAATTCATCCTCCATGTCCTGATTGTACCCATGGTACTAATGTCTGCACCATGCTAGTCTTATGCTTTCCTAGTTCTAAAAGTGTCTCTCTCATTCATTTGTGGAACATATTCTCCTTTCACCTTAAGTTTCTATTTTAAGAGTGACTGCACTCTGAACTTCTTCCATAAGAGGCTTAATTTTATAGAAGTATTTTCATTCTTCAACTGGTGTTAGCCTTAGCAATAAATATTCTGCAACCTACACCAACACATTCTAGAGGTTTTGCAGATTATTTTTAAAAGGCCTTTATTAACAAAAAACACTCTTAAACATCAACAGATCCTTGGGAAATGGTATAATTCCTCACTATGGCAGCCACTATGCATCACCAAAAAGAGAATGAAAGAGGCTAGATTAACATATGTAATTTTTGTTAATGTATGTGTATGGGTGCATATTTATATATCATTATTATAATTTAAATAATTAAGAACTTAGTGGGGAAATTGTGATGAGATGACTTGTGTACTAGCCAGTCTGTTGTCCATTTGCTAATTGTTGCTGAGTAATTTCAAGGCTTTTGCTGGCTATCTCTTGGTAGGGTTTTTATCTTTTAAAAATAAATCTATTATTTTTTAAAGAGTTATCTTTTAATTTAGATAACCCTTCAAAAAGAGGGCTATTCTCCCTAAAGAGAATGCATTCTCAGTCTGTTTCTTATCCTTTAACATACTAGCTGCTAGTTCATTAACAAGGGATATGCAGAGGGAGCAAATTTAGCCTCTGTGCAGAATTTCCTTTTTTATGTGTTATAGGAAGTGCACCCATATTTTTTCCATTGTCTGACCCTCAAAAAGAGGAACAAGGACAGAATGCAGTTTCTTTCATGTAGATGCTGAACTGCATGGTTTCCGAGGGACATTTTAAAGAGTCTGTAGATATTTACACAATTTATTTTATAGTATGGAGCTCTACAATTTTCTGAATAGCTAAAAGCCAATTTTAGGCCAATCTTTCCACCCACATGCATGCGTGTGCTTACAACAATGAAATTGGTTTGTGAGCAGGTGCTTAAGTTTAATGTAAGGTGCAATCATATGCATGCTTAGAAAAATGTGTGCCTTTGGTTGCTAACCATGCTTGTATTTCTGCAAATTGACTAACCTAAAGCAAAACTGAACCTTGTTTTTTCCATCCATGCTTCCCTGGCAAAGAACACCAATTGTGCTGATGCTATTTCTTCCTCACAATACCATTTTCCGCAAACTACTATGTGCTATTGATTCTAAACTAGTAACATTATAGCTTTTTGCATTAAAGCAGTTGAACCTGTTTTGAAACATTCCCTTCCCAACCTTATCCTTCCAAGTCCTTCTCTTCTAGTTTCCTGCACAGGTTTTGATTCTGGGGCTCTCTGGTGGCTTGGGAAGATGGACATGAGGCTGACACATCTTCTTTGATTGATGCGGAGGAGCACAATGAAAAGCACAAAAAAAGCACAGTCCTTTTGAGCAGGGAATTCTGTACCTGCAAAGGGTCGATTTCTAAAAGACATTTCCAAGGTTCAGAGTTTCTAGGAGGAAAATTCCTTTAGTCTGAACTGACCTCAGGTGGGAAGGTTGTGAACAGGAAGACCATGATTGTTAAGACTATGTGCAAAACTCATTTTTAAACTTGCGTTCATGTGAAACTGTTCAAGTGTTTGGAAAGTAACTTGCATCAGCACTCTCATGTCCTCCCATGTCTCCTGCTATTGCAGCATTATATCAGAGGCTGTGGCAAATGCTAGTGCTACAAATAGATCCAATGCATGCGCCCTTTGAAACATCTTCTACATTTACAATTCCCACACTATGCATTGATGCATGGCACCTGATTGCATTAAAAACACAGTGAATAAGGCACAGAGCACCTTGGAGGAAAAATGTCAGCTCCACAAACCAAGGAGCTTCACTGAAGATCCTCTCTGGGTTTGTTTGTAAAGCAGTTACAGCCTGTAGCATCTGTCGTCTCTTATGGTTTAGTGACAGAAGTTGATGTCTCCTGACAGATGATGTGGAGGCCAGTGGGCTGAGGGAGGCAAACACTGAATGAAGCCACACTGAGTAGCTTCCGCTATTGTCGTGTAACCGTTTCATACTGCACAGCCCTCCCACAGTCCCTGATTGTCTGTGGCACAGATGTGTTAATAGCAATATGGGTAGAACTAAAGATGCTACCATATCATGAACTTTGTGGAGGCATCAGTTTGGGAGGAAGCTGGACGAAGGGAGGGGAGAAAAGGAGATCTTACTTACTTACTTACTTACTTACTTATTTATTTAAACATTTATAGGCCACCCCATCACAACAAAGCCTCAGGGCAGCTTACAACATAGGTTAAAATACAAAAATAATACAAATATTAAAATAATTTATCTTTATTTTTTATTTTATTTGGAAATTTATAGGCCGCCCCTTGCCACAAGCCTCGGGGCGGCTCACAACCTATCTTCTTGGCTAGAGCCTCTCTGTCCCTGCCCTGTCTTTCAGAAACCATTTTAAAACTTGTTTATCTGAAGGAATTAATAGTATTAAAAGATGTACTATGTGAACCAAAGGGGAATAGCTCTGCATATAGCTTCATCACCAAACTCTATCCACAATAGACACAGTCCTCCCTGGAGAATGTCTAAGTGGGAGGAGGGTGCTGATACAGAATGTCATTGGGCCAGTTTGTGCCACAGAACAGTGGTTGTGTTGGGCAAGCCAGCCACAGTGAGAATGATTGTGAGGCTGCAGCATTTGTGGAAAATGTGTGGCCATCATTTTCCATATCTAACCCATGTTTGGAGAGGAGGATATGCAAAGTGGTGCCTATGGGTGTTGTGGCTCATCATAGTTTAAATAATTCACAAGTCATACCTTGTCATGTGAGTCATGTGTGTGGGGGGGATGGAAAATACATGGAATTTTCTTAAGCTTCTGTCAAGATTGTATGTACTCTGTATGTACAGACTAAACTCTGTCATAGCTATTCTGTTTAAACAACTGTAACTGGGCATAGATTTGAATGCCACAATATAACTTTTATTGCATATAAACCTGAGAAGATATTAATACCAAAATTCTACTGAGGGAAGGTTTAAATGAAAAGAAACCATCCTTCTGGGAATTCAGTCCTCCATCTGTTCCTAACACTTGAATATCCTAAGTACGTTCTTATTTTTGAGAGAGAAAAGTGGATTCAAATCTGTGCTTATTATGAAAGAAAACAGTTGCTATGGCTCTATCTAATCTTCAAAAATATTCTGAGGATATTTAGAAAAGTTTTAAATAAAGAATAAATAAAGAATAAATAAAGATATTCTGATGTGCATTGCTCTAGGTTTTTGAAGAGAGGACAGAATATCAGTCTGATATGACTAATTTCCCTTCATTGACTTTTAATCTTAATGAATATTGGTCCTTCAGAAAAGTTTCTGTATTGCTGCTTATGTCCATCCCTTCATTTCCCCAACCTTGTCCTGTCAGTTTCTTCCCTGTAATTTGCTTCTGTTCCTTTCATTTATTTTCTTCTTGATCCACATTTTCTTATACAGCTTATACATTTTGTCTTGGATATTATCATGTTTGCTCTGACTGTCCTGATTTCCTTGAACCCAAGGTCCAGTAAAGCCACTGGGTTGGATGTGACCTGTTAATTGCCCTTAGGGCCTATTGATATCAATGTTTAACATTCCCCATCCCTAGGTTAGGTTATATTGAAACCTACAGGTCTTAGGTCCAACTATCCTAGATGTGTTCCAACTCAGTGGTCCCTATTGTCCCTGTTTTTACCTTTTGGGAAAAATAGGAGTGATTCATAACAGAGTCGCCATTTTTTTATGCCCCAGTTACCTCTCAGGTTAAACTTCTGAGCAGGAAATGGATTTATGTTCAGTGTGAACACTAAGGCACAGCATACTGCAGGGGTACAGAACCTTTTCAGTCCAAGGGCCAAATTCCAATCTGGTGACGGTTTCAAAGACATTATGAATAAGGGTGGGGTCAAAGATAATGTTGGAATGCCCACAAGAAGCGTGGGTGGTACCAAAATGTGCTACTTACTGATTTAATGCCTACACTGAAGGAAGCTGAACAAAACTGTTCTGTCTACACAGAAGTAAGCACGAGTAGCATGATATTTCACAAGTAAACATGGCAAGTCTCAACATTTCTGTTCAGAAGCACACAAGAGAAACACTAGGGGCAATAACTCACCCACTTCCTTCAAGGTTCTGCTGCTCATCCCTGCAGAGAAAAGCTTATCTTTGTTTAGGGGTTGACAAGAGACCAAAGTTTCTCACTGCTGAGAACTGAGAAAGGAAGCCTTTTTTCAGTGCTCAGCTGGGAAAAGGCTTGTCTCTGATCAACTCTTGAACTGAGATACGAGGTTTTCTGTGCTAAGGAAGAAGTCAGGAGGTGGAGAAAAAGCTGGTGGCATAGGACATATTTGGCTGAAGATTCCTCATCCCTAATGTAGTGTAGCAACCTAATGCAGTAATGCCCCAATGTAAGCAAAAGGCTGTTATAGGTACTTATGATAGTCCTTGTTTTCTTTTGTAGGAAATTGCTTAATTAAAAAAGTAGAAATGGATAAATAAAAAAGAGTTATTTCCTATTGTAAATATTGTTTGCATTATGTGAGAAGGCTGAAGAAACCCTGTACAAAAATTAAACTCTTTGTTGTTACAGATTGCAGAAGGGATGGCATACATAGAGAGAAAAAACTACATACATCGAGATCTGAGAGCAGCTAATGTTCTTGTCTCTGAGTCTCTGATATGCAAAATTGCTGATTTTGGACTTGCTAGAGTAATTGAAGACAATGAATATACAGCCAGGGAAGGTTTGTTTTCTTTGATTGTTTTAACCAGTATATTATAAGAATAATTCTGTTCATGGTCATTTATTTATATGCTTCTGACAAAATATCCACACGTACAGCCCAATCCCCACTATTAATCCAGGTGTGTATATGGGAGTAAAGGGGATGCTTCTGGCTGCCAGGAAACAGCACCTACTTGATACAGGTGGACTATGAGAGCAGGGCTGGCCTGAAACATTTTGCTACCTGAGAAAAATGGAAGGACAGTCTCTCTCAGGTTTCACATGTAGAAGCTGACCAATTCAACACTGGAAAGAGGACAGTATCTGAGGTTAGCAGGCTAACTTAGAGGTACAAGGCAGAGGCAGCATGCCCAGCTCTGTTCTTTGGTATGTCCCTTCAACATCTGCTGCCTTAAATGGCCGTGTCTCTCTAAGGAAAGTGACTGGGCTGTGAGAGGGGAGAGATGCATCAGGCCAACAGCTGTTTTGTACAGGCTAATGTCACCACTCTCCGGTGAATCCTTTCTGATTTCTCAGCCAACTTCTACTTTAAAAATAGCTTTAAATGGCTGTACAAATTAATTCTTGATTTAAGATGAAAGTGTGGATTATTTCCCTCAGGTGCAAAGTTCCCCATCAAATGGACAGCACCAGAAGCAATTAACTATGGTTCCTTTACTATTAAGTCTGATGTGTGGTCCTTTGGAATTCTTCTGTATGAAATAATTACTTATGGGAAAAACCCATATCCAGGTATGTACACTGTATTAGATACTGCTCTGGTTTTTTAATTTCTCTATTTAGAGGAGAATGGGGGAAGGCAAAAAAGTTAGCTGTGCTCTCCATTTTGAGATTGGATTTCTTTGAACTGCAGACTTCACATCTGGCCAAATTTGGGACTCACCTGTTTCTTCCCCCACCTCCTGCTTTTCCTACCATCTGTGATTACAATCAGGTTGCCTGTTTTGAAATATTTAAAGCAGGGGTCCTCAAACTTTTTTTTACCAGGGGACCAGTTGAAAGCTGCCAGTGCTGGGTGTGGGCTGGAAAGGTGGTGCCTGGTCATGCACACAGGCTGGTGAGGGGGCAGGCGCATGTGCTGAGGTGGGGCGCACAGTGAGGTGAGCCACATGTGGGCATGTGCTACGAGGAGATCTTTTTCTCCGAGCGAGCAAACCGCTGCCTTCCACTCGCGGGGCGAGGTGGCAGTGGCATGCGCAGTGGGTCCAAGTAGGCATGGCAGGCTGGATAAATGGACATGGTGGGCCGGATCCAACCCCCGGGCTGTAGTTTGAGGAACCATGATTAAAAGGCACCTGCTCCAGAGACTGTAGCAGAACCTTCTGGATCATAAGCTGGATACCACAGCAAATCTAGGGGAAGACTTCAGTGACTTTGATGGGTCAGAAGGAGAACTCAGTGGCTTTTGCTGGTCCTGGGTTTGAGTAGAATACCAAAAGGTGCCCTATCCACTTATGGCCACTTAAGGGGGAATTTGGCCTTGCTGCTTGGTTTTCTAGAACCTAGCCTCAAAGCTCGCACACCTGTCTCTGTGCAAATATTGTATTCCCTTCAGTACTTTTCTTTAAACAAATCAGTCTTATTTATGTAACTTAAGAGCCCTACACCAGTGTGTCTAGCCTCTCTCATCCTGAGGTCTGAATTCAATTTCAGAGAAGCTCACCAGCATTGAAATCCAGAGTAGGTGGAGCCAAAATCACAATGGGAAAGTGCTGAAATACCAACCTATTCTAGCTTAAAGCAGTTATTACCCATAACTAAGTCTTTAAAAAGACAGTTAAACTGTCTAGAATGGGGAAAATGGAAATGACTGAAAATGACCAAATGATATGGAGAAAGGTGGTGGGATTCTCTGGGGAAACAGAATTGAAACCCTAGGTGGGCCAGATTTGGCCCAGTGGCATGAGGATCAGTGGTCCCATTCTATAAGAACAAGAACTTTCCACCAACGAACTCATTCTAAAAAAGATCCTGAACTGTGCGGAAATGGATAGCTTGACGTTATCATTGAAGGAGAAAGAAGATACTGACTTCTATCAAACTTGGGACTCTTTTTATCATTGGCTAGAGAAACGGGACTTTGCATAGATTTGAATATGTTTTTAAGTTACCATAAATGGAAAAAGAAGGGTGTGGGGGCTGACCCAGCAGACCCGACGTTTTTGATGATTGATGTTTTTAGTTTTTCTTTGTTTTTTAGGATTATAATTTCAAATAAAACTTATTAAAAAAACACACACATTTAAAAAGGGAAGGGATGCTAATGTGTGTAAGTGAATACTGAGAGGAAAGGTCAAACAGCTAGATCACTTTGACATTCATTTGCCACAGCAGATTCCTGCAGTTGGTTAGTAAACATATCATGAGAAACAAAAAGTGGGAGAGCAGGCCTGGCTGGAGTTGTGGAACTTCTTTCTGTCTAAACATGCACAGGATCATGTCCCTAATTTTTTTCTTGATGACCACCTTATAAAATAATATCCACCCTTATTTTTTCCTGATATAACCTTGCACAGGGAAACTAGTAACAATACCAATGCATACCAATAATATATAATATTTGAAGTTTGAAGAAACTGGTATAAAAGGATTTCTGTTTGCATTCTTTAAACTATGTTTATAACTGATTATTTGCTAAAAAAAATGTTGTAAAACAAAACATTGCCATTGTTTCCTTTGGATTTCATTACCCGAGCTTTTGAGCAGCCTCTGCAAGCTGTGTGCTGCTGCAGAATCCTTAAAGGCATCTGGAGCTGTCCTCACTGTGCACAGACTGGTAAAACAGATTGTGAGGGCGGGGTTGCTGTCAGAACAGAATGATGAACAGAACGGTTCCAAATCTGATTGCGGTGCTGGATGCTGGTTTACCCTGATTCCTGTGTTACATTAATTAGGGCTTTTTTATAAAAGTCACCTTGAGGCAGCTTTTAGTGGTGGGAAGCAACACTACAGTTAATAATAAATTCAGGGCTTTACAAAGCATAATTCTCCCTTCACCCTGCTCCCAAATTATAAGTGATATAACTGAAAATACAGAGCAGATTTTTACCAAGGCAGATCATGGGTCCATGTAGCTCAGATCATTTATACCAGAGGTGAGGAACTAGTGACCCTCCAGAAGGTGCTGAACTATCTCCTATTATGCTTGACCATTAGCTATGCTGGCTGGGGAGAATTGGAGTCCAAAAAAATCTGGAGGGCCACTGGTTCCCTTCCATTGACCTGTATTGGGAGGCAGCTCCTGTCAGTACTAGTACAAATGACATCATAAATGAACATTGCTGCAAAGCCATTTGTACTTTCTAGGCAAAGGACACAAGTAACAAGCTGCTACCCAAATTTTGCCAAAACGTGCTGTCAACATCAAAAATTGAAACCTCTTTGTCTTTCCCTCACTAGTATGAAATTACACTTTTAGCTATCCTAATGTACACATGTTCAGGTAAAGAAATAGGCTTGGTTGGAGTATTTACCTAAAGAGGATGAAGGGTTTACTTGTTTGTTTCCCCAGTACAGTACAGATATCAAAGGCAGTTACTAACACAAGCACTTCAGCTTAATGACTCTTGTACCTGCACCAGGTCTCTAGAGAAAGCTGCATACATAATGCAGCATTCACCAATATGGCTGGAAAAAATTCATGTTGGGGCAGTTTTGATTTTTCCATAAACTAGGGCTTGGGTCAGCATGGAGGATAAATTAAGATGTAGCTGAAACAGCAAATTCTCTTTGGAAGAAATTGAGCTAGAACTAGAAAGAAGCTTTTGCACATTTCCTCATGTTTATATATATATATAAAGATTTTGGGAAGAAGGATTTAGAAATCAATCCAACAGTGCTGGCTCTATTGATCTTTTGGGAGAAGGTAGGCTGTGCATTCAAATAAGTCCAAGTAGGAAAAGTCTTGCTAATTGGCTAAAATTTAGGAAACTTTATGTCAGTCTGCTGAAAGCTTCTCATGGTATTTGGAACTATTTCAGCCAAGAAGATCGGCTATTTTGCTTGGAAATGTAGTAGTATGTTATATGGAACTAGCTCTTAGATGATTGATTCAAAACTAAATTAGATTATTCATTCTGTGAGCTCTCCTTACTTAGTCTGCATCTTTCATTCTCTTTTTATAAATAGAATAAAGGATCTTAATAACATTTCCCAGTAATAAAAACCTTATTGTTCAAAGAATGAATCTGATATAATGCAGGATATATGAAGCATTAATTTACGGGGGGGACATCCTCCCAAATTCAATTCATTTTGCCCTGACATAGCCAAATGAACCAGATTATACAAGTCTTCGCTTTTATTGTTTCAGGTATGAGTAATTCTGAAGTAATGATGGCTCTTCAACGAGGATACCGCATGCCACGTATGGAAAACTGCCCAGTGGAGCTCTATGATATCATGAAAACATGCTGGAAAGATAGAGCAGAAGAGAGACCAACATTTGAATATTTACAGAGTGTTCTTGATGACTTCTACACAGCTACAGAAGGACAATACCAGCAACAGCCATAATAGGAAAAAGGCATATTGGCATATATTTCTCAAAAGGACAACATGGTTGAGCGAGTTATTTTAGAGATTAGGATATCTTCATTGCCTGTGATTCCTGATATCAAAGACTGCAACTCAAATGGACAAATGCTCAACATCCTGTTTAAGGATTTAAATTCTTTCAATGATTTCTTGTATTTTGCTTAAACATGTAGATAAGATGAACATGTATAAAGTAAGATACAACTGCAAATGCAATGAACAGAAACAAGTCTTCATGAAGACAATCAGAAGATACAATAAGTGGCCAAGGACAGGATCCCTCAAATGATCTGGTTTAGGGCCAGACTAGATGTTACACAGGAGATGCATGAGTGACCACTGCCTGCTTTGTTTTTACTGAAAAGCTGCTGACAGAAGGGTAGGGAAAATGGAAGCCTGCATCATTTGTTTATCCTTTTACCAGCCTTTTCCTGCCTAACTGCAGGATAAAAGACACAAAAGCCTAGCCATATCTGCTTTCACTGATGGGAAGGAGACCAGCTTGGAGGATCAACAATGCAGTGGTGGAAAGTTTAATCATCCCTTGCCTCCGGCCATCTGCTCACACTGGCAGCCTGATGCAGCTGCTTTTCATGTAGATGCAGTGTGGGCACCCATCTTTTTCACAACATCTAGCTTGGCCTTCAAGCAGTACTTTTCTGTTGCCACTTTGAGAACTGGATTGTATGATGGAGGCTTAAATTTTGAAGGCTGATGGAGCATCTGTACTAGTGAACCTTTTAGAACTTAATATGGAATTGTGCTGTGGTAACGATATTAAACCAGCATCAGGAAAAAAGCATATCCTGATTTCAGTAGGTAACCATTTTTAAACATAGTGTGATGGTTGTACATCGCCCTACTCTAATCTTACATACCACAATAGGTCATTGAAAGGGCCCAGGGTAAATCTGAAATGCAGTATGTTCATAACTGATGATTTAGGAGAAACTTGGTCAAGGCTAAACCCTTTTAAGAGAAAATTGGTGGTAACAAACTGAAATGTTGAAAGTTTTGGTCAAGCTCAAATTTCACTCTTTAAGGCACGATTTTAAAAGTACTAAATGTGCTGTGGGTATCTAACAGTGCCAGTGATGAGAGTTTGACTTGAAAATAGCCTTAGGCAGCACTTCCTGAATTAATCTTGGATTGTCACTGTTTTTTCATGGTTACATACTGAATTACTATTTTGTAAAATGCTACATTTGTTATTACAAATGACACAATTTACTTAGGATATATAACCAAATTTTTTGTTGTGCATATTATGTAGGAAGGGAACGTGTGGTAGAATGAAAATGGATTTGCAAATCAAACTTAAAGATCAATAGGCTTCATACTAAACCAAAAATTAGATGGGAAAACTTGAGAGCTATTTCACTGTGTGTGCCTTAGCTTAGCTTTTCTCTGACTAGAGCTATATTGTTTTGCCAAGGTTACTGAGAGCTTTTCTCAGGAAGGTGACTTGAAAATGCTTATTCAGGATGTGATTACTGTAGAAGTATCATGATTTGAACTATGTACAGCCCCACAAACTAATAGCTGTACACACGCCATTCATTTCTGAAGAATCCATACTGGTGACCAAACAGTCATTGTGTAAATATTTCAATTTTACTGTGATTTTAATAAATCATACTTGAAACTTTGAACCTGATGGATTGTGAGTGTGTTCTAAGTTGTTAATATGAAGGTAAAGGATATGTTTCTGCTACAAGTCTAAGTTGGCTTAACCATCCAGGCTGTAGCACTCCATTATTATACAAAACCTTGTACACTGTATATCTTGAAGAATGGCAAATAGATTTTTTCAGCTTTAGCCCCATATAATTAGTGAATCAGTTTTAATTGAACTGTAGTAGAATAATCTAGTAGTAGCCTATGCACAAGCAGGTTATACTAACCATTAGGCACTGGTCTTTTTCTGTTACAACTACGATGTAATAACTGAGTCAGTATTAAGGAGTGGGCCAGTCTATTGCTTGATGTAGTCTCTAAAGTGCATGTCAGCAGGTTCTGAAGTGGAGGAGGAAAAGCAGGAGCAAGCAGAGGCTGAACCATTTGAAGCTCCTTCAAGGTTGCTTAGTGAAGCTTCTCACACTGTGCTTGGGAATCATTCTGTTTTGGAAGAGAAAGAAGAGTTTTTGGCACAGGGAAACATCTGTGGAACCCTTACTGTGAACCAGTAAGGAGATATCAGGA
This sequence comes from Varanus salvator macromaculatus, assembly GCA_023646645.1. Taxonomy (NCBI): domain Eukaryota; kingdom Metazoa; phylum Chordata; class Lepidosauria; order Squamata; family Varanidae; genus Varanus; species Varanus salvator. Next base: position 71,208,690 of record JAIXND010000773.1, read on the forward strand.
GAAAAGAGCTACTCAGATGCAGGGATGTCGTCACTCTTCCCATCTAGCTTTTCAACAGCAAGGGTTCTTCTGTAGATGCAGTCAATAAATTTACTGAAAAGGAGGCACCACAGGGATGTTTCCAGTTAGGATACAGCTCTTTACCTGAGAAGAGGAGTCTCCTTTCAGCTTTGGAAAAGGTCTACTTAAAGCTAAAATGTGCTGTCAAATGTAGAGTTACAAAAAGACCTGCATTTCAAAGGACTGTCTTGAGTTTTGGATAAGGACTAACTCTCAACATGGGCCACATACTACCACACCTGGTTCTCTGAATAATAACTTTTTTCCCTTGATGTACTCAGATTCCTTCAGTGACTACCACAGAAAATCATCTGCTACACCACCATGCATAGCATTCATAATGATCACAGGATGGGATCAATAATTTTGGCCCTGCAGCTTGCCTTAAAAATGGTATCAAAACACTCTCTAGCAAATTCCTAACACTCCCATTACTCAAGGGACTAATCCTATGCATGTTACATAGGATTGTAGGACTTTCTTTTCTGTCTAAACATGCATAGGATCACCCCATAAGTCAAATTCTAGTATAAGCCTTAGCAAAACATTCAGGTAATCTAAAGTATTACAGCTAGAGACAGAAATTCCTGAAATCTCATTTGTGTGCACTCTTGAATTTCTTTTAATGGTTTTAATTTATACAATGTAACTTGAAAGAATTAATAAAGCTAGGCAGTTTCAGCTATAGTTTGACTTTCAGCAAGTACTTTACATGTGATTTAATGTGTAAGAAGGCCAGAAAAGTAAAATTATCATTGAAACTAAGTATGGGCAATAAGCATAGAGTTATGTACTAGGAATGTTTTGCCTACAAATATAGCATGAAAGTAAAATGTTACAGCTTTTTCAACATATACTTAAAGATTTTTCATGACCTTACTTAAGTCTCTCTCTTTCTGTCCCTGGATCATGTGTGCTTTCATTCATTTGCTGCCACTTATATATTGGAAAAAAATTTATTTGCAAACATATAAAATGGTTGTTTTGTACATTGTCATCAATTCTTTCATAAAGAAAGCAATTCAACCACAAAATTAAAACTTTCTACACATCCTAGCAAATCATGATGATCACAGAACTTTAAAATCTGAATAGTTTACCTGCATTCACAAAATAGTGAAAAGTTTTAAAATCTTAATAGTACAGAATAGAATCAGGACGTCACTGCGAACTAACTCCCCATGACCCAAAGAACCTCTGGCCATGCTACTCTGCAGGGCAGACAAGCACACAAAAATCAAATAATTGACAGTTCATTGTTTATGCCCTATAGAGATAAATCACCATTTAATGCCTTGACCAATTCTGTAGCTGCATCCAAGTTATTCTTTCATTTTATGTAGCATTGATGTCAGTTTACAGGAAGCAATATGAGTTCCCTCAGGTTTTACTGGGGCTTTCCTACAGGGTGTTTTAGAGACATCTCCTACTGTATATTTTATATTTGCAAAAAAGCGCTTCTTAGATTTCTGATGCTTAAGCTCTTCCATGCTTCGGAGCCTTTTGCTTTCATCTAGTTCTTCCTGAAGAAGAGATATTGTGGCTTCAAGCTCATGGCCACGTTTAACACAGTTTTGAAGATTCCTAACTTCTTCTTCCTAGGAAAAGTGAGATGCATTAGAAGTAGTCATGCATTTACTGAGATTTTAAAAATAATTTTTGTTAGCCTCCTTGGAATCTTGGAATCTTATTCCATCTTAATGGAATAATTAGAATTTGTCATACTTGTCATAATCTCATCATTATGATAGTGCCTAATGCTGTATCTGTCTACTTTTCACACTTCAGTAATTTCCAGTATACTTGTTATATTATGAAACAAGTATAATGAACTATATTGAAACCTGTGTTTACCTTATATTCTAATCAAGAACATGAAATTAGGCCAAGAGTGCAGAAGTGACTATTTAGGTCAATTGAATAAGTTAAATATGTAATAAATTTCAGGTCACACATGAGGCTAGTATCAACAGATACTAATACAGATTTAGTAAGCATGTCACCAACCTTAAGCATTACTTCCTGCTTCAATTTATTATTCTCTTCAACAGTTTTTTTGCAAATTTCATTGGCATTGTGCAGCATTTCATTTAATTTCTGTATTTTCAACTTCAATAATTTTAACAACTGCAAAAAAATCACTGTTACCATGTTTAGAAGCATTAAAGAACAATCTTACTGTACTAGCTGTTAATCAAATCTTGAAACCCAACACACTTTTGTTTTCTCAAAAGGATTTAAGATGATGGCTTGTGGATGAACTAGTAGATGCAATGCCTGATCTAAAAGTCAGCAGCTCTCCTTCATTCTGCTAAAATGCTCACTTCACCTCTATCCTGAATTCAGGTGGAGGAGCTTTGTAAAAAGGTATCACCCCATTACCCCAGAATTGTCTCCAGGAGAATATGAGTTACTTATCCTTTCTTCCCTTCCCAAAGTGGTCCTTTCAGGGTGGATAGGTGCAGGTTCTTGCCCTCACCAGAACATGCTCTTTCAGCATGTTCTCCACCACGCCTGGAATGGAAGGCATCTATTTTCTCATACAAGAGACAGTAAATGGGTATATCTTGTATGAAGCACTTCTAGTAAACCAATGTGGTCTTCAGTTTAGCATGGGTTAAATTCAGTTTCATGAACAGAATTCTGCTCATGCAATGGAGTATTCAACCCTCCTTTCTCCCCTCCTGAAATTTTCCCCACTGGAACACTGTGAGAACTGGCATAGGAATCTTCAGTGGGAAGGAGGAGATGACCAAAACAAAACAAAATCATCTCTCCACTTTGCAGAGCTTCCACTAGAAGGTTCTGCTAGATCTCCCAACCCTCTTCCTAATGAAAAAAGAACTTTGTAACCCAGGCTAATCATATGGCAATATAACATGTATCAAAAGCTTAATAGCTCAAAATAAAGGGCATTTATGCTCCATTTTTATCCCAACTAATATTTTTATAATGAACTAAAGAGATACCTCATCCTTTTCTTCACACAGTCTCTTCAATGATTCTAATGTTCTTGGCATCATCTCACAATTAATATCTGTGTGCAACAAAAAAATATTTGAACAATATTTCAGAGAATATTTATATTTAGGAACAAGGTATTAGTTTCTTACCTGGATTAATTTTCCCTTCTGTAGAGTCTGCCTTTGTACTTTCTAAATCTGAGGCATTTTGTTCTCCAAGTTTTAGTTTCAACTGCTGTATTTTCATCTCTCTGTCCTGAATAATGAGATATGCTATAATAGGTTCTGTGTTTATAAAATGATATTTACTGTATTGAAGGGAATTTTTTAAATTATTGAAGTAGTTTTAGTTTAACTTATCTATTCTTTTCTTCTGTCCCTTTCCAACTCTGCTTAGGCACTAAGGCAATTTGATGGCTACTTATTTGCTTTTGTGTCACATGTCTGTTCTATCTAGGAATTATTTGCATTATTTTAAGAAATGTCATATTAAATTTATTGCCAGTTTTTGTGATAGTAATAATAACAACAGTAATGATAGCAGCAGTAGTAGCTGTAAATAGTAAATTATAGTAATAGTGACAGTAATGATAGTAATTGTAATCCTTTCTGCACTTAGTGCTTTATAAGAGATAGTACACTGTTACAAGCAAACTTACAAGTAGACACAGGCCATGTCTAGAGAGGCAAGTCCATGGAGAAAATTGAAGTTAAAGGCAAATCACTATATTTTTCATGTATACCTGCTGAATGCAACACTTCAGTGCACTCTGAGGTGACATTCTTATTGAGCAGCCCTTTCAAAATGCATGGATGCACCCAGAGTAACTAAGATAACTATCAAAACATACCACTTTCCAGATGTTCCATTTACTAGCTTTATCAGTTAATAATATTCCTGGAGATGGCTGTGAATGAATGCCAGTAGTCATAATAGCAACTTTCTAAGAGACATACCTCAACCTTTGCTTGTTCAGCTGTGAACTCTTCTATTGGAACATAGTGCTCTTCAATTTGCTCCATTGCACACATATATGCATGCTTCTTTATGGCTTCTTTGTACATTTCAAATTTACTCTCCAGTTTTTCTTCGTAATTTTCTTTCAGGTCTTCCAAGCGCTTACTGGATAGCCAAAACAGAAAACACTTCTAGATGATAACGATTGTTCTTTACCTTGCACAACTGGCTTCATCTGGATAATCAAGATCTCCATGAGCACATGTGTGAGTTGCTTTGTTCCTCCTTTGTGCAAGCAAGTAAACAGGCAGGAACCACAGTTACTTATTGTTTCCTCTTATTGGTTATTGCTTTCAAAGAAGCCAGGATACAGAACCAACTTTAAATCATGGCTTCATATTCTAGTTTGTTTGGAAGCCATTAACTATATTTTCATGCTTCAGATGTAAGAGTAACTGCAGTTACTGGCTCATTTCACCAGTTTCACAAAGGATCAAAGTGGTTACACATGAGTGCCTGACATTCATGCAAGTCATGAATGCAGCCATAGGATGGGAACCATGGTCTCTAAATCTGTACATTAGGGCCAAATCATCCTTACAGAAGAGGCTGTGTACAGAAGCCTTGAAAAAGTGAAATCAGATTCCTTTTTTCTCTTTTATTATGGAATTTCATTTTTTTTTTTTAAGTAATCAAGAACATTTTGTACCTTAAAAAGAGGTAACTGCTGGAAATCAGTCATGGGTAAAACAATTAAACCCAGAATACCATGCACATTTACTCATAAGTAAAGTTCATTGATGGCATTGAGTATTACTTCTGAGTAAACAGAGTCTCTGAAAGCATGGCTTAGATTTGTGGTCAACAACCAACTTGAAAATGTAAGTGCCATGTACTTTGGTTAAGATTAAGCCCACATTTTGAGGATTATATTCTGTCATTATAAAACTGGCTTTGTTTTGCTGATTGATAGTTAGGCATAATTTGAAATAAGATTGAGAAAGAATGTTTCTTATCTTGCAGTTCCCATTACTGTAGCAAAAGTACATTCAGCTCAGCTAAGGTACTTGAACAAGATATTTTGGAGATTTCACTAAAAGCTTATTCAAGCAAATACTTTAAAAGCTATTAATATGATGTTGGAAACAGTTATTCAGTTTTCCACCAACTGCTTTGAAATAGTCTGGGATACTACACAAAATAAAGATCAAGTCAAACAAATGACCTATCCAAGATCCAGTATTGTGCAAATCCATAATAAGATACCTTATTCTAGATCTGATGGTTTGGTTAAGGCCTTACCTCCAGGCTTCTTCTGTTTCCATCAGTTGCTGAAACATTGCCTCAGCCATCTCCTTGCGTATCTGCACCTCCAGCAGTAGTTTGCCTTGTCTCTCTGCAATCAGCTTGTCCTTTAGGATCTCTGTAGTTTTCAAGAGATCCTACAGTATTCATAAGCAGCCAAATGAAGGACAACACGGAGATAAGGATTTGAAGCCAACAGTGGTACATGAACATTTATTTGCCATCCATCGGCTCAAGAATGCAGCATTGCAAACTTGGTGGGCAAACCCTGAGCCTCCTGGGTTTCCTCCTCTTGATGGCCATTTCCCCCAACCTTCAATCAAGGTACTTTTCTTGCTTTTGAACAGGTTCCCCACACCCACTGTAAAGGGTTGAAATGGCTCTCCTAAGGTTTAGTTACTGGCAGTAAGAACTTGAAAATTAATTATACTGGCATTTTGGTCCCTTTTGCCTTCAGCCACCTTCCACTGTAAATGCGCTACATCCTCCAAGAATGTCTGGGAACAACTGAAGATTCCTTTGTTCCTTAAAGCCTAAAGAAGAAGATAGTAATGCCATCCAAAAGCAACTGACCAACACACTTGAGAAGAACACTGCAGGGAACACACACTGGTGGGACCTTCTCTATCAGCACTTGTGATTAGGGAACCTTATGTGCAATTCTTATCTCAGTTAGGAAAGGTGACATCTATGGTTATCTTTCTATACCTAACATCTAACCACATCTATGGTTCCGAGGGATGCATTCAGCCTTGAACTGAGTATTGGTACTGGTATTGGTTCAGCAATACACTTTAGCCCACAGAGGACAGAGGTGCTTCAGTTTTATGCCCCTGTCTTTATGACTAAGGGATGTTTTCAGAAATCAGATACTTACCTGGGAGTCAGTCCCAGTGAATACAGTGGGACTTTTTTTCTGCATAAACATGAAGAAAATCAACTAAGGTTTAAATTACCTCATGACTCATAATTGTAATATCTATTTCCTCTTCTTCAGAAGAACAAGAGATGTCAATATTCTCAGGAACTTGCTCAGCAGACATGTCATTGAAGTGCACTATAGCCTTATTCTCCTTCCCAACATATTTTGTGGGGAAATAATCAAAGATTTTGTGATGAAATGTTTGAATAACCTGCAGGGATGAGAGAGCAAGAATGAATCAGTGATTTAAAAGTAAATAGACATTTTCCGTATGCTTCTATGTTTAAGTGTGTGTGTGTGTGTGCACGCGTGCATGCGCGCACATATTTGGTTCTTTGCAGTTGTGTAGGTGCATGCTTACACCTGCCTGAAATGTGGAGAGTTTCCTGGCCAGTGTCCTGAGCTAAGTGCCTGCTGTCACAGTACAGTAGGCAGTATCCATGGGCATTGAACAAGCAAGGCTGCATATATTAGGCTGCTGTACATAAAGCTTGACAGTTATCAATTAATGAGCTGTACAATTGAAAGCAAAGGAAAAATGAGTCTAATGCTCCACTTTGGGGTTTGATTTTCTAGTATTGCCCCAACTGTTCTTCATTCTCCCCACCTTTTCCTGAATTTGTAGAAACTTCAAAAGTAGGGTCTACATCTCATGTCCTTTTGCAAGCACTTACTTTTGACAACTGTCAAAAAGAAAGGAATCTTTTCTTTTAAAAATGGTGTCAAGCAGATTTGAGCATTTTTGTGGGGGAGAGGATAGGGAAATATGAAGCCATGACTGGATACATATCTGTGATCCTAGATGGATGGATGGATGGATGGATAGGGTAAGGAGCCAATGAAAGTCACTCCAAAGTGCCACTTGTGCATTGGTAGCACAGCTGTCACTGGCAGTGGCAAAGGCTCTGGAAAAAGAAGTCAGCAAAAATGGTATCAGGACTGGATCAAACAGGATGAAACAAGAACCTTGGGGTACTTGCTAGAGGACCAGGGTGGGGGAAGGGAGAGAAGAACAACTCATGCTATGACCAACTATCTGTCAGGCACACCATTCTGTGAACAACCCGCATTGCATAGCTTATTTGCAAGGTGGGTTGTTATTCTTTAATATTCTTTTTAAAATGTCTATACTGCCCAGTAACAGAAGGGGCAGCTGCTATGCACAACTGCTAATTCAGTTCAGTCAATTCTTATGCCAATTCGAAGTGTATATTTCAAGTGACTCAGATATACAAGGAATTCTTATAAATTCCAACAACACTTAATCATGTTTCATGTTTTACTTGTGTACACAAATGTATCTTTTATCAAATGCTACAGTTTCATCATAAGAGTAAATCCAAACGTATACACAACTAATTTGGGTAAGGAAAGTGAATAACCCAGATCTACCTATAAGATGTAAAATCTAGGCACGCTTCCAGCTGCTCAGCAGCTTAGCTTAGCCAGGAAGGGTTTGGATAAAAAGTCATTTTGTACCAGACATATGTTGCCTGTGACAAAGAGAGCAGCAGAAAACAACATCTATGCTTGTCAAGAACACAAAATCTTACTTGTTTTGCTACAGCAGAAAATTTCATAACGTGCAGTGTTTCTTCATATGTGGAAGCACATTGATTAACATTGACAATCATGCAAGCTTTGCCTTTACCACAGAAGAATGGTTGAAATAAGCGGGTCAGTTTACTCTCTCTGAAGGGAATATATGTTGGCCTTAATCTTGGAGAGAAAATTGTTTGAACAGTAAATCAATTAATTTGTAGAAGCAAGCATGACTCAGAGTTGTACTACTATTTGTAGCACATAATACTCAAAGATAAGAAAATGACATAATACAGTTGTTTTCAGATTCCGCTAAGGATGCAGTCCATTGAATGTTTGGCCAGAATAAGTCCTATGACTCAGCAGGCTAGGAATTATGGGGCTTCTGTGCATCTAAACATACACAGGATTGCACCCTTCACTAAAATAACTTCTGTTTATGCTTACAAGCCATAAAGTGGGAATTGAGAGGTTCCAATCCAGATATCTTACAGTCTGTTTTAGCCAGAAAACAAGAGTGCGGGGGTGGGGGTGAAGCTGACAGAGCATGACTAAAAAAAAAAGAAAGAGAGCCCCTGCTTAAACTGATATCTAAAAAAGAACTAGAAGGCTGCTCAATAACTTCAAAGCTAAAATTGCAAGGAAATATGAAAGTAAAATTCTTTGCTAGTAAAAATTCTTTACAAGTTGTCCAGAATTTTTGGATGATATTTCAACCAGGATAGCTGAAGTTATGTTCTCTTAAGAGTTGAAAATCACTGTCCAAATTTTGTAATGCCATACTCATCAGATTTTGAGGCAATGATACCCTACAGAGAAATGGCCCGGAGACAGATATACTGTTAGGTACATGTAACGTTAACACTTCTTTCTGGTACTGTCCACTAACCGGAGTGGCAGGAAAAGGCTTAATGGCCCGGAGACAGATATACTGTTAGGTACATGTAACGTTAACACTTCTTTCTGGTACTGTCCACTAACCAGAGTGGCAGGAAAAGGCTTAATGCCACAAAATATATGAAACTGACTTCTTTGCTTAAGCTGTGCTTTTATTTTTATTTTTTCCTCCCATTTCCCCTGTCTGACTTATGGCAGCCCTATGAATGAAACACTTTCAAAAAGTCTTCTCCATGACATCTCTGCTTAGCTGTTTTAAAATCAATGCTGTAGGTTCCTTTATGGAGTCAATGCATCTCTCATTTGTTCTTCCTTTTCTTCTGTATTCCACTTTCCCTAGCATGATTGTCTTCTCCAGGGACTCTTACTTTCTCATGATGTGTCCAAAGTATGGCAGCCTCAGTTTTGTCTTTTTATTTGTAGGAAAAGCTCTGGCTTGATTTGATATAGGACCTACTGGTTTGTCTTTCTGTCAAGTCCAGGGTATTTGCAAAACTCTCTTCCCACACCATGTTTCAAATGCATACATTTTCTTCTTATCAGCTGTCTTCACTGTTCAGCTTTACATTCATACAAAGGAACAGGAGCACAATAGTGTGGCTGATCCTGGCCTTGGTCTCCAGTAAAATGTCTATACACTTGATCATTTATAATTTTTTCATTACTACCCTTCCAAATCTCAGCCTTTTTTGAATATATGACTGAGCCGAGGTATACTATATTGTTTCAGTTTCAAATTCTTCATTTTTGACAGTGAAGTTCTGCAATTCTTCTGCAGCTGCAATATTTGTTTTCTTACTATTCAGCTGCAGTCCCACTTTTGCATGTTCTTCTTTTGCTTTCACCAGGAGCCAATTCAATTCATTGCTGCTCTCTGCAAGATGGTATTATCTCCATATCATGCATTAGTGATGTGGCCTTCATCAATTTTCAGTTGTTTCTCTGATTCTAATTCAGTTTTCCCTATAACATGTTCTGTGCCTAGGTTGAATACATAGAGAGATAAAATAGTTGTCTGACACCTTTACCTATATGAAACTATTCTGTTTCTTCATATTCTGTCCTTACAGTAGCTTCGTGTCCACTATACAGGTTACGCATTAAGAACAATCACGTATTGAGGCACCCCATTTCTTTCAGGACCTGCCACAGCTTCTTGTGATCCATACCATCAAAGGCTTTGCTGAAGTCTATAAAGCAAAAACCGATCTTTTTCTGAAATTCTTTGGTGGGGTTCAATAGCCAACATATATTTATCTAATGATCTCAAGTCTCTTCCATTTTGGAATCCAGCTCAAAGATTTTTTCCATTTAGGGCAATATTCTTTGTTACAACACTGAACATCATTTTGTCTGAGTAGGAAATTAGTGCAGTAGTCCTGTGGTTGCTACACTCCTTTGCTTCTATTTTCCTGGGGATTGGAATGTATATTGAACACTTCCAATCTGTGGGCCATTGCTTTGTTTTCCCTATGTCCTGGCATATTCTTGTAAGAAATTGGACTGAGTTAATCTCTGCAGCATGGAATAGTTCTATTGGAATCCAATCTAATCTGGGTGCATTATTACTTGCAAACACTTTTACAATAATGTGTATGTTTACATCATCATATCTGCTTATAAATATCTCTATATAAAACAAATTACAAACACACCATCACTTTCTAGTGCTGATGACCACGGAAACTAGACACTGCATCATTCCTGGACTTCTTGCTGCTTGTGAAAAAGGGGAATGTGATAACAATATTTTTGACTGAAGCACTTTGGTAGAATGTGTTTCAATATTTAGTTTTGTCACTTACTTTGGGTTTTGATTCTGTTTCAGAGCTGCAATGCATTTTCCAAGAATAAGAAGGGAATTATTAATATTGCCTGCTTCTTTAAGCCTATCTCCAAAGGTCTGGGCTTTACAGCATCGTTCTGATCCAGCCAGGTCACACAGAGAGAGTCTGCCATAATTAATACATATGACTGATTTTTATTTTACTTTTAGATAAATTACAACTAATATTCATTGTTTTTATAAACACATCTAAAATATACCTTCAGAACAGCCACTTTCACTCTGCTGGAAAAACATGCTGCAATCATTAAAAAACTCAACCAAGGCTTCATTGTGATTAGCATAGCCCTATTAAAATAAGTGGAACTTTACTTGTGAATAAATAATAGGGTACCTTCTAGACATGGCCTTAATCATGTAATTTCTCTGCCTCCTTCCTGGTATTTTATAGAGATCCAGTCACCTTCCATTTCTAACACTCCTATATTTTCCCACTGGATTTTACCTTTTTCCATTCCACAAACAGCAACAACAACACAACTCCATTCAAAAGAAAGGAAGGGGGGAAACAGAATAGCTGCATGACTTTTGATTTATAATCTGTATGGATTATAAATACAGATTTTTAATTTATAAACTAGGCTTCATTGATTTCAGTAGGTTTACTCCAAGTATGACTAATTCTGCATCCAACCCAATATTCCACTCCATCTCTCTCTCCAAGGACCCTTAAGGAGGAAAATAACACAACAAATAATATCTATAATAATGACTATGAGTTAAATCAAATTATCATAAGTCTCATATTTTTTCTGGTTCTACCACCTGGGATGTCTGAAGCTGAGCCTCAGACTTCCTGTACATGCACAGCATATGCTCTACCACTGAGCTTTTTTCAGCAGCCATGCTAAGTGGAACATAAAGATGGACTTTGATGAGCAAAGAGAGGTTAACATGAGGGTTGAAATCCACTATTAACAGTAAGACACATCCAAAGATTACAGCACAGATGCACAGATCTAATATTGTTGTACAAGTGTGCTCCAGTATGTAATATCTTAAGGAAGGAGACAACTTCAAACAAGAATTTACATACTAAAAATTAAATGTGTGCAAAATCAATGCAGCACTGGTCTAGGCATTCATTTAAGCAGAGTTTCAAGAAAACAGTTTTTCCAGGGTTGTTGTTGTCCCAGTCCAACAGTCTGAGCTCTACATTGCTTTATTCTGTTATATACTTGGTGAGAAGGCACTCACTCAGACACTCCAAGAATTTGTGGCACATCTTCATCACTCAAGCTGAGCAGTTGGATAGAAAATATGCTGTGACTGGAGGAAAACAGGCACAAACTTTATTTTTATCAAGTTGTGATTTCATATTATGTCTTGTTCTACATTTTGATATTCTGCTGATTGACTGATGCAACTGTTAATAAAGTATGCATTTGAGACTAGATCTATATTAAAATGCCTGACCCTCACCATATTCTTCATATGCCATTCTTCAAGGTGCATAAATGTACAAAGATGGAAGAATACAGCAGAAGAAGTTAGACATGCCTAGGTACTGCCCAATTCTATTGGAAAAGAGTGCAATCCTATGCATGTCTACTCAGAAATCCCATTTGATTCAGAAACACTTATTTCCTAGTAACTGTACATAGTGTTCCTGGCCCACTGAATTAAGTGTAAGCTATTGCTACACTCTTCATCTTGGGTAGCACTAAATGTAGACTTTGTGTTACCTTACAGCTTCAAGTGAAGCCTTTTCTCCTCTCACTACATTGCTTAATGTCCAGCCTGATGAAGAATTGTGAGGAACTTGAATATTTAATTGCTATTTTGTGATATTCCAGTTGGTCATAGTCACAGTATTGTTCAATTGTGAATTTTTATTTTATATATTTCTTAGCTTCCTTTGCGAATTGTGAATGATGGACTTCCTGAAGTGCCTTACAACCCCCATCTCCTTAAATTCAATATAAAATTATAAAGAGCACCATAAAATTTAAACCATTTAAAAATAAGGTAAACTAAAACACAATAATTTAATAGTAGCAAATATCAGAAAAAAGTTTAAATCAAAATCCAGAGACATCAGATAGAAGTCTTCTTAAAAGCTGCCACGTATGAGCCAGCTATTTGAGAGGCAATCCCACAAGGGAGGGGCTGTGGGACTGAAATAGGATATATGGTTGGCTCATACATCATGAAGCAGCACAGGCTGGTTCATATAGGTGAAGATGGTCCTTCAAACCTGGTCCTATGCCATTAAGGACATAAGTGCCTAACACCAGCACTCCAGATTGGTCTCAAACACACCAGCCACCAGAGTATCATCATCAAATCAGGAAATGAGCAGCCACATTCCTTCTAGCTAAAGGACTACTGCACTGAGAAGCTTATAACTGAATGCCCAGTTATCCAGACTGGGGCTAAGCAGCATGATTAGCCTTAAGGAAGAAGGGCATTATTAGAGGCAGCAAACCTTCTACTAGATTGCTGATTCATCCTAGTACACGCCAAGCTTCTGTTCCTATTTCCTATTTTAAGTATTTTACAAGCCTCATCGGAGCTGTTTATGTTGATCCATTTTAAGTCTGAGGAAAAAGAATAATTTATTAAGATTAATATGTGCAAATATCAGAATCCTATTTAGTCATACAGGAAATATAACTAAGTCACAGCACATTCATATACTTCTGAGTTGACAGGCAAACCTACTGAATTCCAAAGGCACCAACTTCTCAGCCTTATGGACAAGAAATTAATCTCACAGATGGAGAAACTTAATATGCTGAGAGATGCAACCCACTCAATTATGTAAAAAGGAAATCAAGGTGACACTTTTTGAAGTGGCACCAATAAAGGAAAAGGTGATTGAGTTCCTTGAAATAGTCTAAACTTGATCAAATCTTATGCAAAGGCTTCTGTTTGCTGTATGTTTGGAAATGTATTTACTTTCAGCATTTTGGCCTCATCTTCAAATATAAAGGCTGTATATGTTCTAATTGTGCTGCTAGTCATTTGTGATGTGTGTAAGTGTGTGTGTTTTGTTTTTAGAAAAAAGTGTATAAGGGTGCAATCCTAAGGGTGTGATTTCTGTTTAGACAAAAGAAAAATCTTACAGTTGTCAACATGGCTGGTTGGAGCAGGCTCAGAGTTGTAGGAACTTTTTTCTATCCAAATTTCCTCACACATATAAATAAATACATAAGCAGGCATGTGGTTAAACACAGCAGAGAGTAATGGTCATTTTCCACAAGAGGAAAAACATTCAAGTTATAAGTTTGACCTCTTTTTTTATTAGCAAGGATATTTCCAGAAAGTTTTTTGGTTGGTGTTTTCTATTTATAAATCATATCATAATATGAACTTCTGTTTTATACATATATATTTGAAAATTGCCTTGAATTGCATATTCTAGAAAAGTTGGCTGTACGTTCTGTAAATAAATGGCAGAAACATGGCTGTTGAAGATGTAAACAATCCAAGAAACAGTACAACGAAGCCGAACTCAAATGGTAGAGTTCCATGTGTCTGTGCGTCACATACAACTTCAGAAAAAAAAAGACACCTGAAACTCAAATCTACTACTCAGAAGGATTTGCTTGGCATGGAGAGGAAGGAGAAGAAGAATTCCCACTTATACAGCATTGGGCATCTAATTACCACTATTATTTACGATATCTTTCATAGTAGAGCAATATTGACATGATAAGATGGAACATTCCCATTTTTAGGAAAGGATTATAAAATACATTTTTTAAAAAATTGTCCAGTAGGTCTCCAGAACAGCTATTCCTACCATTTAATAAATCTACTATTATAAGTTATGATGATGGTGTAGTGATGGCCACCAGTTTGAATGCCTTTAAAAGCAGATTGATCAAATTCATGGAGGAGAATGCTACTGTTCCTAATGGCTATCTTCTACCTCCACTCTCATAACTGGTATGTCTCTGTAAACCAGCTGCTGAGGACATCAGCAGGAAGGTACCTTTGCCTGCTTGTGGGCAGCTGGTTGGTCATTATTTGAACAGAATACTGGACTAGATAGATTCTTGGTCTGACCCAGAATGGCTCTGCTTATGCTTTTATGTTTCCATTATACATACATTTCAAGTATGACCCCTAATCAGAAGAGCTAAGTGTTACCCTGGGTACTTCCAGACAGAAGACTCCCAAAATTGCTAGTCAGGATGCACTGTGCTGCTCCTATTCAGTCTTCTTTTTTAAAGGATTTCCCACAGAAAAGATAAGAAAAAAAGATGGAAGAAATGTAAACATAGAAGGGTATCACCTTTTTAGAAAGGACAGGAAGGGAAAGAGAGGTGGGGGTGTGGCTTTATACGTCAGGGAAGGGATAGGATGCAGTGAGATAGAATGCAGCACAGATGGGGATTCGGTAGAGGCAGTCTGGGTGAAACTTAGGGGTTTTGACAGGGAAAGAGACCTGACAGTGGGGATATGTTATCGCCCTCCAGGTCAACTTGAGACCCTGGATGATGTCCTGACAGGCCAGATTCTAAGGATATCTCGGGGGAGAGACACAGTAACTATGGGGGATTTCAATCTCCCTGATATTACTTGGGAGACTCACTCGGCAGTGACAGCCAGGTCATGTGGCTTCCTAGAAGCTCTAGAGGGTGGGTTTTTCACACAGAGGGTCCGAGAGGCAACGAGGGGGGGAAACATCCTGGACTTGGTCTTGACCAATAGGCAGGAGCTGATAGATGAAGTACAGATTAGGGGAGCTCTGGATGCGAGTGATCACTCCATCCTTTGCTTTGAGATCAGGGGACTGGGGACGTGCAGCAGGGCGAGCACTAGAAGCTGGGACTTCAAGAGGACCAACTTTGGCCAATTGAAGGCCAGACTGGGGAAAGTCTCCTGGGATAGGTTACTGGAAGGTAAGCGAGTTGAGGAGGGGTGGATGGCACTCAAAAGGGAGGTTTTGCAGGCGCAAGCCTTGACGATACCTCTAGTCAGTAAGGTGGGGAGGCAGAGGAGAGTGCCACCATGGATGCGAAAGGAGGTGGTTAGGGGGATTAGACGAAAGAGGAGCCTCCATAGGAAATGGGTACTGGGGGAAATAGACAAAAGGGTATACCGGGAGGAGGAGGCCCGTTGGAGAAGGATTCTTCGCAAGGCTAAGGCTGATTATGAGCTGAGACTTGCCAAGAATATCAAGAGCAACAAAAAGGGCTTCTTTCAGCATGTAAATAGGAAAAGGAAGGGGAGACAAGTGGTGGGACCACTAAATAAGGAGGAAGGAGATCCAGTGACTGACATGAGGGAACAGGCACAGATGCTAAATGACAATTTTGCCTCTGTGTTCTCCCCAAAGCAGGACGGGGGATAGCCGTATAGGAGATTAGATGAGGCTGGGGACTTAGGGGCAGAGATTAGAGACACCCCCCTTGAAGTCGAGGGGCTCCTCAGGGCATTGGACATTACAAAGGCGCCAGGCCCTGATGGGTTACAACCGAGAGTACTTAGAGAGTTGGCAGGGGTTCTCTCACGCCCGCTGGCCTCCATTTTTGAGTCCTCGTGGAGAACGGGTGAAGTTCCAGAGGACTGGAGGATCGCATCGGTGGTCCCAATTTTCAAAAAGGGTAGTAGGAAGGACATGGGGAATTATAGACCGGTTAGCCTTACGTCCATTGTAGGAAAAACAATGGAAAGGCTCATAATAGAGAGAGATCTAGTGATGCTAGATAGGGAAGGGAGGCTGACAGCCACACAACACGGCTTCCGCAAAAACAGGTCCTGCCAGACAAACCTTGTGAAATTCTATGACAAGGTTTCAAGATGGCTAGATGGAGGGGATGCAGTGGATATGGTATACCTGGATTTCAGCAAGGCCTTTGACAAAGTGCCCCATGATATACTGGTGGAGAAACTGAGGAGTTTTGGGATACACCAAAGCACTGTCCGGTGGATTAGGGCATGGTTGACTGACCGAAAGCAGAAGGTAACCATTAGCGGGAAATCGTCAGGATGGCAGCCAGTGACAAGCGGGGTCCCCCAGGGCTCTGTCCTGGGGCCGATCCTGTTTAATCTTTTCATTAACGACATGGAAGAAGGGGTGAACAGTCTGCTGATCAAATTCGCAGACGACACTAAAACTGGAGCAGTGGCCACAACTGAGGAGCAGATACACCAGATCCAAAAGGATCTGGACAGACAGAAGTGTGGCTTCTAGATCAAGAGAGGTATTACTACCACTCTACACGACTCTGGTGCGCCCGCAACTGGAGTATTGTGTTCAGTTTTGGGCCCCTCATTACAGAAAGGATATA
Organism: Varanus salvator macromaculatus; assembly: GCA_023646645.1. Taxonomy (NCBI): domain Eukaryota; kingdom Metazoa; phylum Chordata; class Lepidosauria; order Squamata; family Varanidae; genus Varanus; species Varanus salvator. The sequence goes on from JAIXND010000773.1 coordinate 71,225,428, forward strand.
GCCAGGTTGGAGTCAGTGCAGCGTAGGGCCACAAGGATGGTGGCTGGTTTGCAGGGGATGCCGTATGAGGCAAGACTGAGGGAACTGGGTCTCTTCAGCTTGGAGAAGAGGAGACTCAGAGGGGATATGTTGGCAACATACAGGTATGTGAGGGGCTGTCACATGGAGATGGGGAGAGGCCTGTTCTCCCCTGCAGAGGAAGGCAGGACGCGCTCCAATGGAGCAAAGCTCAGGGAGCCAAGATTCAATTTGGATGCCAGGAAGCACTTCCTGACAGTTAGGACCCCGAGGGCGTGGAATGGGCTTCCACAGGAGGTCGTTGAGGCCCCATCGGTGAGGGTGTTCAAAGACAGGCTGGACATGCACAGGGTGGGCATGTCATGAGCAGAGCCGGCTGGTGCCGGAGGTCAGACTAGATGGCCCGGGAGGCCCCTTCTGACTCGCTGTGTTTCTATGTTTCTATGAAATTGTGGGAAAACATGGGAATACTAGAAGGGGTAGATGTCATATCTAGACCCTCTAAATTATGTGAATGAGGTAGCATGATGATGTGATACCAACCTCAGCCAGAAGCAATACTGGTCCCACAGAAATATATCAATGTGCTACAACAAAAGAAAAAGCAGAAATGGAGTGCTCTCTGCTGTCAAGAGCTTTCTTTGGCACCTTCCTTCCTCCTTAACAGGCTATTGTGCATGAAGAAAGTCAGGTTGTGTCAAGACAAAAGGCAAACACTCTGCCATAATATGGGTGCTAAAAGCCTGATACAGTAAGAACGGCTTTAGACTTGATATGGGATTTCTGATTTCTCCATCAGGAATTCATGTTAAGTCTTCCTTCCCACCTACACCTTAGAGATGCTAATGCTTGCCTGTCCTCTGGAGGTACACTCTCAGATCTGCTTGCTAATGGTTTGCCTGTCCTGAAGGTTCCTTCTGTTGTCTTAATCCCATTCAATCCCTTTTGTTTTATTCTGATGTGCCTCTAGCATTCTGTGTATGTGATCTCCCACCCCTCCTCCAAACTGTATGTAACTGATAGGCTAGAAAATATTCCTGTACAGATTCAATCTTTGTAGTCTCTTCAGGGACTGCCTATATGCTGTATATACATCCTGTATTTCTGAATAAACTGTAAATGTTATTTTGGTTGTACACCCTCAGTGTACTCTCAAAGGGTGTTTTTTCACTTCTGTCAGTCATCTGTCAGAATAATCCTGTGAACAGTTCTCTGAACCATACCACTGAACCAAAACTAAAGCTGCAGTGTTACCTTTAATATAGGAGTTTCCTGCTTGACCTTCACAAATCCTTAAGACTCTGCGCTTCTGATTTTTCAGTGCTGGTAATAGGTCCAGTAAGTCATAGATGTATTCATTGTAGATTTCAAAGAATGAAACCCATACAGATGCTAAAGTTCTCTGGCACTTGCTAAACACCCCAGAATCAGCAAGCTCAGATTGTTCATCTACAAGCCAAAGTTAAATGGACATGAAAATCATTCAGATACTAGTTATTTATAAAATTTAAACAAAGGAAAACAATGCTTATTCAACAGTTTTGTAATATTTTGTTCATACTTAAGTATATTTCACTGCTGTTGTTTAAATTAGCATTTTAAAACACTATTACATTTTAGTGGCTTCATTCAAAAGTGTTTGATGGAAGACACATTGCCACATTAATCTGTCCCTATTTCTTTCAGACATTAATGTTACATTTAATTGATATGACTACTGGGACAAGAAATAGCTATAATTTTGTGCTAAAGAAAAAAAAAGACACACAACACCATGAATATTCATCACTTACCTAATTGATCAAAATCAGGATTTGGTGAGTTAGAGTTACTAGAAGTTGGATTGGATACACCCAGAGATATGGTATGTTTCCAAGAATTTTCTGTCTCCTTGATAATAAAAAAAATGTCAGTATTAAAGCCATTCTAATACTTCCAGAATATCCATATATTGAAGGAATTGCAAGACATCCTACTAAACCTAAGTAACACCTCCACACTGTGTTTAAAAAGGCATCATCATCATTTTCATCCCCTACTATAGGCGCATGACTAGCTTCAAACAATCACACAGCATTCCTTGAAGCCAATCAGCTAGATAATAAAAGCAAGGATAGTTAGTCCTCCAGATATGATTGGACTGCAATTCCCATGGACCCTCACCATTGCCCATGCTGGTAGTGCTGATGGTAAAGCCATCATCATCTTGATGGTCACACATTTCCCATTCCTGAATTAACTATCAGGCCTATCAGTATTAGCAAAATACTAGACTGCAAACCTGTGGTTCATGTCTAATTCACCTTTTAGTCAAGATCAATTTGAGATTTACAGGAAAATGCATCAGCCAAAAGTATGCAAAACTAATAACAGACTTAAGACCTAAAACATCCTTCCTTAACCAGGAACCCTGGCTGGGAATGGTGACTGTTGCAGTCCAGCTCATCTGGAGGGTGTCTGGCTGGGGAAGAGATGGAGTTTTAAAAACTTAGAATATAAAAATGTTTTATTTAAATAGTAGGCTCACATGTCATATTACAAATTACTTTTTAAAGAGTCCTTGAATTCAGAATTGGACCCAAAATATTATGGAGAGGGCACCAAATGTCTACATTTAACTGATAACTTATGTGTTGCATTATTGAAATGTCTAAAGGTTAGTTTTGCAATGAACAACACAATTCAGCATCAAGGAACTACTACTTCAGGAATACATAACACAAAAGGACAAGTGTCAGCTGTAGTAACACAGTGAATGCAATTCTGCACAATATGCCAGTTTTGTGTGAATACTTGATCCTCACTGAAAAAAGTGTTAAAGCCTCTCCCTCTTAGTATTTCTATTTATAAGGAAATCTTTAAATCATCTATTATCTAGGTAGCTTAGAACAAATATTTTCCACACAGAATGATCTTTGTGCAAGCCTGAGAGCCTTTATGACCTTAACATGGCATGATTGCACTGTATAAGTGTTCACATGTTTTGAGTTGTTCCTAGAAAGCATTTCAGTCATGTGATATATAGAAGCACCATGAATATTGTAGATGGAACTCTATGTCACTTCTGGTTAAAGCAAAAAGGGTAAGAACAGCAAACCAGTGACCCCAATCCAAGATTATACAAGCGAGTTTCTGCTCACACAGCAGGCACTTCCTGACACCCCATAATATGCTGTGGTGGGTATGCAGGGAGGACTGAAGGAGTAACCAGACTTAATAGCAGTGCCTGTTCTGCTGGCTGAAAGTTATCTTTGTGCATGCTTAACCCAGCCATTTTCATCTTATAGGCAGGTTTATTCCAGTCTTGAAGAATGGCTAGGCTTTAAAAGGAGGAAACGAGTTTTGAAAAGAAGTTAGGATCATTTGCAAGGATGAACTAGTGGATGGTGTTTGGTTAAGCATTCTAATCCCCACCCCACCCCACCCCCCCACCCCTGGATTCTTTCTGCAAAGAGCCCTAACCCTATCTTTTCATTACAAGATAAACATGGGTTTTCCTATTAATATGCAGCATTTCTTTAGTGTTTGCAACTGACCTCTTTCAAAGAAGCAAGAAGGACAGCTTTTATGGATTCTTCTTCCTTAATCTGCATATCATTAAGCCTCTTGACAAGGTTACTGAAGCATGGTTTTAAGTTCATCTTTGTATATTGTCTTCCTCTTACATGGTTAAAGATCATATCAACACAACGAGGAAGGATACCAACGTCTTTTGGACAACCTGCAGAAACAATGAACCTATATGAACTTATATGTACCATAGTTATAGTTGAATTTTGTATTTTGCTTTTTGAACAGTAAAATATTTATACCTTGAACAGTAAAACTTTTGCCTGCATTGGTAACACCATAGGTAAACACAAGTCCATTAATTCCATCAATGCAAGCTTTTACTATCTCTTTCATTGTGCCTTCAAAAAATTCACTTTGAGTAGTGTCTGGCCCAAAAACCTGTATAAAGAACACAAGAATTTTATAGAGAAGCTAAGGGAGAAACTGAACAAGATGAAGATCACGATCAGGGTCTTCCACATTTAAGTGAAGCATCGATAGCATTATCTGTTTGATGTTAAGGCCTAGTTTACCCATAATACTAATATAGTGACTTGGTTTGCATGAGATGGCAACCCATTAGCCATGGGTTGCCATGTTGCCTAAACTAGATTCTTCCCACTATTTGGGGATAACAAGCCACCTTACCAATCTATAGGTTGTTCTAGGGATTACTTGACTCACACTGCGTTGCCCCACCTGGGAGACTATTCCATCATGGGGACATGGCTAGTAAGCTGCTCATTAAGATTGGAACCCCCCCACCCACTCACTCTCCCTGTGTCACTCTTTACAATCTCATCTATGCTGCCAGTAACAGCCACATCACTGGGGTCTAAGCAGCACTTTGGAGTGACTGTCACTGTCACTGCTTTGGCCCCAGAAATGAGCACAGATGTCTCCATAATTTTGTTTATTCTTTATTTGGCCAGTCTTTCATAGGTGTACAAAGGCACATGTTTGGCTGTCCAATATATGTGGTCTTGCTTGTTTGATAGTCATGTAAATTTCAGCTGTCAAAGGGGAGAAGTGTAACTGGTGACCTACATAGTAAAGAGAAAATGTACATGCTCCAAAACAGGGTAGCAAGATTCCATCCTAGCAAAGCAATTCTCTCAATTCTTACAATTGAACTCACAGTTCTTTCTGTACTTCACTTTTCAATGTTTCCCCAGCTCTCCAGTTACTCCAAAAAGGTCCAGCATCAACTCTCTTTCAAACACACATTCTTTTTGACCACTTACTGCTATAAGCAGTAAGCAGTTCACTGACAATTTTAAAAACACTGCAATTTAATAGGTGTGATGGCAATGGAGGTAAACATTTTGCAAATTTACTGGCTGGAAAGTTAATGGAGTGGAACTTTTTGCACCTGCATTCATTGCTCCATTACTGCACAACACTGCCAGCCTCTCCCCTACCCATTTACTTCCTAGCCCTGATATCTGTATGTATGCCTCCCACCTCTTGACTGACTTCCCGGCTGTGTATAGTTCCCAATTTAAAAGAGAAAAAAAAGGGTGCATTCTTCCCAGTTAAAAACATCCCTTACAGGTGGGGGGACAGAATAGAGCAAATGGGGTGCCAGTGCCAGTGGGTCTTACACCTCCCCATCACAAGTGACTCCATTCCCTCCATCCTGTTCAGTTGCCTTCATGAGGATCTTTTATGAAACTGTGAGGACTGCAGTAGTGGCAGCAGTTCCTTCTCTGAAGATGAGCTACACAAAGGGGTGCAAGAGTTCATATATCACCTTTCTGGAGCAGTGGAGATTCATGGAAGTTCTGTAAAGTTGGAAGGCACTGAGAAGTCAATTCAAGGCTTGCTTCAACACTTACGGGAAGATATTACCAGCTCTCTTTTGGTACACCTTCTGTTGCCGTTCCTGCCCCCACCCCCATCTGGTGTTTTTCCATTGACAACACTTGGCCCCTAGCAAGTGTATGTAAATTGATCTATATGACGTCTCACCTTGTTGGACAGCTGAAACTGACAAGAGAATTGTCCAGACAAGCCCACACATATAATACAGCTGTAAGTGTATATTTGCACATTTGCAAAAGAGAAACAAAACTTCTTTTAAACAATGCACAAGGGTTGATTAAAAAAAAAAACTCCAGTTACACTTTTTGAGACTGACAGTTTTGTCTTTTAATAGCAGTGAACAAAAAACATTAGTGATCAGATTGAGGAGGGGCAGACAAGACAGTTTCTGTTGCCAAAACACTGGAGTACCAGATGGAGTACTGAGAGGGAAATAGTAGGGAGAACAAGAGTCCAACTGTTCAGCATGCACACTGCATTTTTCAGCAAATAACCAGTCCATTGTGGCTTATTTCAGGATGGCTTAATATGACATCTGGACATGCCCTCTGTTTCCCTCCCCCTTACTCTGCATCCTCTTATACCCCAAATGTTTTTGGGGTGCTGTAATACTGGGATGCAGAGCAGCTTGGTTTATTTTGGTTCTTACCTATAAAGCCCTTAACGGCTTGGGTCCCGGTTACCTCAAGGAGCGCCTACGACCATATACACCCTCCCGCCCCTTACGATCTGCTGCTGATGCCCTCCTCCGGGAACCCTCTGTGAGAGATATTAGGAGGGTGAGTACCCGGAGGAGGGCTTTCTCTGCGGTGGTGCCCCATCTATGGAATGCGCTCCCCAGAGAGGCTCGCCTGGCGCCGTCTTTATTTGCTTTTCGGTGCCAGGCGAAGACCTTTTTATTTAAACAATATTTTAAATGTTAATTTATTTATATTGAGATGTTTTTAATTTAGACCTGGAGATGGGCCAGTTTTTAATGTTGTGTTATTAAGATTGTGTTTTTAGGATTTGGAAATTTTAATGTTTTAGAATTGTTATTGTCATTGTTGTGAGCCGCCCCGAGGCTTGTGGCAAGGGGCGGCCTATAAATTTCCAAATAAATAAATAAATAAAAATTTTACCATTCTTACCTGCCACCTCCGTGGCCTACAAAACCATCTATAAACAATCCATGGTTCTGGGTTCACATACAATGACAACCCACAGTTTAAACAATCTAGAACAGGGGTCCTCAAACTTCTTCACCAGGGGGCCAGTTGAAAGGTGCTGGTGCTAGGCATGGGCCAGAAAGGTGGTGCCGGCAGCACATGTGGGTCAGGAAGGGGGTGGGGCGGTGAGCATGGCAAGGGGAGGCAAGGCGGGGATGGGCATGTGGTGCAAGGCAGAGGCGTGGGTGCGAGGCAGCCACCTGCTCGTTTGAAGATCATTTTTTCAAGAAAGTCCAAAACAATCACTGCACAAGGAAGCTCCCGCCACCGCCAGCGAGGCAGGTGGTAGCGGGCATGTACACACGCTCATGTGGCAAGTCCAAAACCTGTGAGGCGGGCCAGATAAATGGGCATGGCAGTCCAGATCTGGCCTGCAAGCCGTAGTTTGAGGACCCATGATCTAGAGTTTGCAACCAATGATAAATCATGGGTTCTCTTTCTTGGTTTTTCATAGTTAACCATAATTTGTTGGTGCACCTGGGTTCATATATTAGAACAACCAAATATTCAAGAACCCATGTGTTAAGTAAACCTTGGGTTATCTTACATGTGAATTAGATCTTCTGTATTGCTCTTTGTCCCATGAGTAGGATGATATGTATATACATTTTGCCAGAAGAACAAATATTGGGGAACATTAAAAATTAGCCCTGCCTCTAATTGCTATGGTCAGAGTTTGAATTTGACACTGTACTAACAGCAGACAATCATGTGAGATCATATTTATAAATTGTGTCATCTGCCATATATTGCTGATTAATTCCATGCAACTGTCAACTTGATTCTCAGAATACTGCATCACTGAAGTGATTAAAGGAGTCCACTTGTGTACAATACTTTCAAGATCACATAACCAATTACCAGCATGCATTTTTAAAATACCAGTGCAGGTGGTGGTGGCAGCAAGGCTTACCTGTGTGAAGGTGAACTGATGTGTAGATTGTCCACTTCTTTTCTCACTGCCTTTCATTGTGGTAGAATCCTTAGGTGACTGAAGGGTTACTGTTTCTTTATTTTCAATAAGCAAGCAGTCCTTAACAGCACACAAGTTATTTGAATGTTTTCTAAATAATATTTGCCAGCTAGACTTCAAAGTACAACCATATTCAAACTCGTAGCACGTGACATGCTGGTATGCACATTTCTGCAGTTGCATTGGGTGTGCAACCTTCACTTTAATGTAGGGGACTTTCAGACATGTCTTTTATCCTGCCTCACAGTCTCATTTTTGGATGTTTACTGTGGGGTAGGTAGAAATCATCTACCACTCCTAGCCTACCCATGTTATCCCACTATGTTTTCCTATCTTATTGCAAGAAATTCTGAAAAAGATGAAATACTGTGCAGTACCTCCTAACTCCCTTCAGCAGCACCTATAATCTATGGTTTCAAACATTACTCTAAAGGTTTTAAGATAATCTCTTTCCTAAGCACACACTCAAGTTCAGGCATCTAAGTTTTATTATCTAAAACCGTTGTATCCCTGGAATTTACCCAGTTGTATTAGTGCCAAAATCTTGTGAAGGACACTATACACAAAGTAAATTAGGGTTACATCACTGTAACATCAAACTTCAAATTGGTCTTCAACAGTCCATGTAAGGAGCCAATTAAGCAGGTGTCCATCAAGAAGAAGGCTTTTTCAAGTGTGTCAGCCCAGTTGGAGTGGAGCTTATTTTGTGAGGATATTCTTATTTCCCCAGGCATTTTAGTCTACCACATTCTGTTGTTTAAAATATGTTACTGTATTTTGAAGCTTAGTACTGTTACTTGGTTCTATTTTGCTTTTATTTGTGCTTTATTGTGCTTTTATGTTATACTACCATTTTAATTATTTACATTACTTTTTTCATGCTATCTGTTATGCTTTTAATTTTGAGAACTGCTGAAAGAACTTTGTTGGGGCAGGATAAACATGTAATAAACTAGAACAGCTGAAGAACTTCAGAGGCGTATGGAAGAGCTCACTAGTAGCACACCAGAGACAAAATAGGACTTTTTTTTTTTAAACCCTGTCAATTCTGAACCAGATGCCTCATAAGAAAAAACTGCTAATTATGTGTTCCACAACTAGATAAATAAAACTTTATTATGGTCAAAGACCAGCTCAATGTTCCACAACTAACCTGGTTTTCACTGTTCTCAAGCTCCGCCTTTGAAAAGGGTCGCACCCTCAAGTATACTTTCAGTGGCTGAGACATCTCCTTAAAAAATAAATTAAGATTAAACTCTTAAGAACCAGCCCTTAAAGCTGATTCCTCTCTATTTTATGCTTGAGTATTCCCAAGCTTCAAGTTTCTGCCATTTGTATTTCCCCAAGGTTCTCAATTTGCCTAAAAGTGTATTCCTCTTTCTGGAAACCTCCCTTCTGTTAAATGCTTATTCCATTCCCCAACCCCAATAATCCTTAACTCAGCACTATTATTATTTAGAGCAGAGTTGGGCAAAAAGAAATTTTGGGCTACAGTGGTTAGGCTACTCAGATCTCACTGATTCAGGAAGCAGAAATCACTATCATATTTGTGCTATTCAGAAATAAGTCTCACAGTGTTCAGTGGGGCTTACTTCCTGGTAAATTAGCAAAAGATTGCACATGCAGATCATAATGCAATTTCCAAGAGAGTATTTTTTAAATGTTTGAAACTTGGATAAAGACACTTAGTTTTCATTCTAAGAACCTGTTATATTCAAGCAGTAAAATACCACACAACTCTCTTTATGATCAACTATCAAGCAACTGACCTCCACTTCTTGCTGCTTGCCTGTTCTGGATACTTCTGAAAAGTCCATAGGTAAAGGCACACTCCCATGAGATATTGATTCTGTCATACCACACACAGGTAAGGATATTCCATGCCTTTCCTGACAGTTCATGGTTTCACTGCATAAGATGGGGAACACATACAGCAAGTTTGTTTAACATCCAAATTTAACAAGGGACCAGGAGATTTACCATTTTTTATGGCTCACAAATTGTTTCCCACTGAAATCAGTTCATCCACAATAAGCTAGTTGTGCTTGAGGTCCCACTGAAATCAAGTTTAATTAATATACTCTGGGTCCAAGCCAAGGTCACAATTCTCATAAATAAGCCTACCAAATGTTTTGTATGTAATACTAACACATAATGTATTAAAGCTATAGATAACTCATGGTCTGTTGTCCTATGCAGGCTTTGCCTTGCAGACTGTATTTGTTTTCTCAATCTCAAGGTGTGTGTCCTGCATCCTTTACTTGTTATTTCCTTGTATCCCAATGTTTTTGTGGCACTTTATTTTTTTTATGAGCATGAAGCCCCAGCTTTGCAGCCTCACAGAACAAACAAACCATGGTCATGTGCAATGACAATCCATGGGTTAAAAAATTCAGAGTTTATAACCAACAACACTGAGTTGCGCTAACAAATCAAGGCCTGTTAATCATGAACAAATAAGTTTACACAACACAACCCCAAATTAAATAACCCATCCCATAAATTAGTATTCTTTTGAGTCTAGACAATGAACATGATATAAGAAATTGGAACTTTTTTCAGCATATAGAAGAATGCTTTGCATTTGTATAGAATAACTAACCCCTTTTCTAGCAACTCTTTTTCCACAAATTAGAAGTGATACATAGTTACTGCTTCTGGGAATTGTACAAATTACCTTTCAATATAGAAAAGTGATAATATTTAAAAAGGATACCCATGATTGACTCAAAGGATTTACAGAACATTTACTCCTCAAGCTCTCCTTACATGCATGTATAAAATATATCACACAAATAATCTTTCCTATTTTTCTCTTCTCTTGTCCCCTTTCTTTACATTAATATTCAGATGATTGCATCCACTGTTAGACTACTTACAGTAGGGCCCACTGAAATGATTGGGCCTTAAGTTAGACTAACATTAGATACAACAAATAGCTTTGCTGATTGCCGGTTCTTCACAACATTAGATTTCAGTGGACTTGGCTCATAGAACAATACACAGAATAATGCTGACAAGCTGCAGGCCTTTGCACACTGCTACATTTAAACAAACATGCTTACTTCTAACTGTACATAGGATTGGGTTGCTAGATTCTACACAGCCTTCTTTCCCATCCCTTTCTTTCAGATTTCCCCCATTTCTAACCTTTGCAGATATATACTTTACTATTCATGCAGTGTGTAACATAACATTGACACAATATACATGTTCTATTATTACTTTCTTCACACATACCTTTTGCTTCTTCCCTACAAAAACTGAAGAAATACTAATTTTCCTCTCCCACTGTCTCTTAACAGAATTAAAATTTGCCTTTACCACAGCTTTAGCAAAAGCTGCTTTACTCCTTCCCCAAAAGTTTTACAGGCTGGTTATTAACCAATGAGGAGCAGCCAAGTAAATCAGGACTCATAACCATCAATTGGCCCCATCAATAGATAAACAGATGGATAGTTTACAGAACTTTATATCCACAGTGAATTCTCAGCCTTCTCTAACCTGGTCCCATTCAGATATTTTGGGCTTCAATTTACCTTAGCCCCAGCCAGCATGGTAAATGGGTTAAGAACCCTGTGAGTTGCAGTCCAAAACATTTGGCATGCACCAGATCTGGGAAGCCTAAATAGTTTATTATGGAGTAAAGCAGTTTATTATTGTTTATTATGGAGTTTATTATTATAATAAACTGCTTTACTTCAGTTTATTATGGAGTTAAAGCAGTTTATTATTGCAGCCAGCTCTATCTCCCTCGTCCCAATGATCCACTAATCTGCTGAAAACAGAGAAAGCAGTTCCCCATTGCAGATCAAAACTTGTGGATCCTGACTTGGAAGGGTTCCATTAGCCTTAATTATCATCTACATCTGAACAAATCTATATAGGATTGGGCTGTAATTCCAGTTATATTTACATACAATTGGAAGTAAATCCCATTGAACACAGTAGCATTTACTTCTGAGGCTAAATGACCAATAAAAACCATTTTAAAAAACCAGCTACCTTTCAGACCCAGCTCTATAATTAGCCAGAATGAATTGGCCACCCCAGGCAACTAATGTTACAGAAGGGGAGCAATTTATTGGTCATTTAATTATTATTGTATTTTAGCAACTGGAAAGGTAACAGATATTTGTGGGGGAATTTGCTTCAGGGAACTTGCTGTCTTTGACTTTGGGGGGTTACCACCACCACATCCACCTCAGGCAGCAAATTATTTGGGCCAACCTTATTGCCTTCCAAAAGCAGTTGTCCGCAGCAACTTTTTATGTCCAGATCCCACACCCGTGTGCTATGATTCATCACCTCATGCTAAGTTTGTAGCCTTTCCAATGATGAGTTCAGCAGTGTTTTTCTGGCCCATGCTTCTACCCACTCATGAATTGTTGCATTACTGTTTCTAACACCGGAACACCTCCTCATATGAAGAAACACTTTCCAGATTCACTAAGGACTTAATATGATAGGCTACAGCTGTGGAGAATATAGCTCTAGTGCATTGAGTGGCAGCTATCATGTTGCTCTCAACCACCACATGCAGCCATGAAATTTGTTAAAACCACCATGCTTAGCTGTATTAACAGTATTTAAAGAAAAGTCCTACTTAGACATACAAAAAGACCTCCTTCATTTTGAGAACTATCAAACCTCTTTGATCTTGAAAAGGATGGGTGTTATAGATTTTACCTTTCTGGAGTATGTAAAGGCTTAGGGAAAGGTAGTAAAGCTAACAAAATGAGACTTTGGGGGCTTTAGTTAAGTACTAGAGGGTCACACTGCTAATGAAGAAATCTATTCACTGCCCCTTCATAAGCAAACATATCATCAGTTTTTCTCTTGATAAGTTTCCAGGTGAAAAGTAATGAACTGTTTTGTAGATTTGGCCTTAGTCCATGGATGTTACTTTCTCAAATTGGACAAGAGACACTTCCTAAAACAATGCCCAGGCAAAATGTTGTATTTTGGCAGTTGTACACCTCCAAAAAAGAGCTCCCAGCCTCCATATTACAAATATATTTGGGTAGTTCTTTAATGCCTAATTCAATATTCTTGGGGAAAGAGTTGAAGAAAAGAATAGCATAAACAAGCATGGCCAACACATGACCTGCTGTGTGCTGTTGTAGTCCCCACTGATTAAACACTAAAATTGGCAGCAGTGGCAAAAAATGTTTACCTTTGCCATTTCAGTCAACAGGTCATGTTGTTTGCAAGGGGGTGGCATATAAATTTGTAAAATAAAATATAAATAAATAAATAAATTTTACTTTGTTTTCAAGCAAACTTTGAAAAGCTTGGTAAACCTTCTGGTGCATTTTTTTCCATTGCTAATGGGAGAAACCATTTCACAGGTGTGCAACACATGGGCAAAAATGAAGTACATTTTTAATGAGGTTGAAGACTAAGTCTCATTTGCTTTTGGCCCAACAAGACAACATGAGAAAACCTCTTAAGTTCTTTGTATAAGGAGGTCAGGTCTCAGAGGTAGTCCAATGCTAGAGCTCATGCTTTGCATAATTTCAGCAGGTAGGCCAAGGTAATTTCCTACCTGACACTCCTGGAGAGTTGCTACTAGTTAGTGTCAACAATACCCAGTTAAATGAACTAATTATCTGTCTCAATAAAAAGCAGCTGCCAGTTAATGACAACTAGGCTATTTACTGATTGTGGACTGCCATTCAATTGCTGCGCCTGTTGTTATTCAGTAGAGGGCAGTAGCTAACTGCCATTTTCAAAAGATACATGATTTAAGCATACAAACTCACTGAAATCAACAGGATTAAAAACACCCAAGTAGAATTAATTTTGTACTAAGTCTTTTGGCTAGTGATGTTGTCCTATTATTGGAGTTCAGATTGTAAATGTAGAAAATCAACTAGCTTGAACTAGCTACTGACAAGTGTAGAATGTCAGCAGCTTGAAACTGAAAATCTAAGAGATTTATACAGCTGTTTCTGGCTCCATGGCCAACCTCTACACTCTCATTCTTATACTCTATACTTCATTTTATGTTGCCTTATTACAGGGGTCTCAAACTCACGGCCCGTGGGCTGCAGATGATATTTTGTGGCCCCCACTTGATATCAAAGTTTAGTGACAGTGCGCTGGCAGTGCCCGGACCAGCCTCCGGGAGCGATGCGGGATGAGCAGCCCACCACCACCGCGGTGGAATACTTCATGCAGCCCAGACTTACTTCCAGTGGCCCCCAGGTAAATTGAGTTTGAGACCCCTGCCTTATTATATAAATGAAGCTTGCAGTTTGAATCAGACAACACTCAATTCAGAATTGTCCACAGCAAGGTACTTTATTTTTCTTTCTAGCCCTTGACTACTACTTATCCTAAGTACTTGCTAAGAGCACTTTCAGCTTCCAATAGCCCTTCTGAGTACATTTGTCCTTGTCACTGATTTACAAGGTAGTTTAATCTGTTGCAATAAAAACCAGCTTATGTGACACCTTAGACAGATTCAGTGTTTAATCTGGCAATCTTCCATGGATGCTGCCCACTTCATTTAAGTGGACATTGTCCATTAGCTTATGCCAGACCAAATGTGTTATGTATCATGCCAGTATGATTTGTGGTCTGAATTTTCAAGTTGTCTCTATTCACAATGTAGTCTTCAACTCACCCTACCCCAGCCTTTCCAAGTTCAAAGATCAAGACAATTTATTTTACACCAGTATCAGAATTGGCTATTTTGCTAATTAAGTAGGCAACTTACTTTAGTAAATTTACACAAATAGTAACTTATACACAACTATTCCAAGTACCGTATTTTTTGCTCTATTAAGACTTTTTTCCCCCTCAAAAGAGGAAATGTCTGTGCGTCTTATAGAGCGAATATGTGTGTGCAGTAAGACTGTCAGATGTGCAGCCCATGGGGAAGTGATGGGGAATGTGCCTGTGATTATGCCCCCATTTGATTCAGAATATTTTTTTTCTTGTTTTCCTCTTCTAAAAACTAGGTGCATCTTATGGTCAGGTGCGTCTTATAGAGCGAAAAATATGGTAATTGCATTCCATTCTTCTCCCATAGCAATTATGTAGTGTACATGGAATGCATCTCTCCAACTTACTTCCAGAATTAAATGTTTATGATCGGAATCACAAATAGGAAGGCCCACATTCCATTTCATACTCCTGTATACTTTCTTTTCAATTAAAACAAGGTGGATTTCCACTTCTAGGGTGTCCTCCATATTAACAAGCAGAATACATGCAGCTTATTCTGAGTGGGAGATAATTGCTATCTAACTAGAAACAATTGTACCTTTGTCCAGTATGTCCATGGATGTTGTTAGTTGAGAAGTTGCATCCGACCCATCATGACTCCATGGAAAACATTCCTCCAGGCCTTCCTGTCCTCCACCATCCCTCGGAGCCCACTTAAGCTCACACCAACTGCTTCAGTGTTTCCATCTAGCCACCTCATCCTCTGTTGTCTCCTCCTCCTTTTGCCATCTATTGTTCCGAGCATTAGGCTCTTCTCCAGGGAGTCCTTCCTTCTCATTAGGTGGCCGAAGTATTTGAGTTTCATCTTCACTATCTGGCCTTCTAATGAGCAGTCAGGGTGGATCTCCTCTAGGACTGACGGGTTTGATTGCCTTGCAGTCCAAGGGACTTGCAGGAGTCTTCTCCAGCACCACAATTCAAAGGCCTCAATTCTTCAGTGCTCAGCCTTCCTCTAGTCCAACTTTCACAGCCATACATTGCAACTGGGAAAACCATAGCCTAGACTACATGCACTAATCGATCCACTGTTTAATGAAAAAGTGACCTTGAACTCTGCTCAAGATTTCAGCACATAACCAGTTCAAGAAGCATCACTTATACCATTCCAGGACATCCATATGGCCAGGCATACTTACAGTAAGAAACCATTTTATGTGGTTCCTTCCGGCCTTATGCTCTTTATGATCAAGGGCTCATTCAAAGCCAAAAAAAGAGCAGTTCTGCCTATTTATTTCTTCTGCCTATTTCTTGGTGGTATTTTCCAAACAATTCCCAAAGGACCTTGGTAGAATTTTTAAGTACACAGTTAAGACGTTTTCAATATGCACTACCTAAAATACAATTTTCCAGTTTCCTCACAATGTAATCCAGTAAACTTGGAACCAGGAAGCAGTTTGTGAACCAGTGAAATCCAAGTAGCCAAAATACTATTAATGAGAAATGAAGAACCTCAGACTCAGTGACTCAATTTGGTCTTTTGGAAGTCTCCTGATAATTATGGCCCCTTCACTGGATCATCTGGATTTTCAGTTTATCCTGCAATCTTTCCTCCATTCTAGAAGTCTAATATTCTCCCCGTAAGGTTTAGCTAATAGCAGTAAGAGTATTAAACTATAATATCTGAACAAGGCCACAAGGAACCAGGGTGAAAAGTTATTAACTTTTATTGAATAGATGACAATCATTTAAGCATCAGCGATTGTAACTTCAACTTCTACACCAGGCTCAATACTGATTGATGTTATCTGCTTGACAATCTCTGAAGGACTGTGCAAATCAATGAGACGCTTGTGAATACGCATCTGGAAACGATCCCAAGTTTTAGAACCTTCGCCACATGGTGTTTTCCTTGTGGTGATTCGCAGAGTCTAAAATGTAAATAACGATAGCTGATCATTATATTCAGTACTTCCAGTAGAATTGCTCAGCATCGAATTTAAAATCTTGCAATAGATTTCTGGTAAACCTTACATGAAGAAGTAATCTCATTATATATCTCTTGGGCGCTTTTCAAAGGAGTAGTCCTCCCAAAGTGCAATAATACAATGCCCACCCTTCAATATCATGCTGTATTCCGATCATCCTGTTTTTACCTTACAGCTATTTTGGAGGCTTCAGGTTAAGAATTCGTTTTAATCTCATATGGTTCCCCAGTCCAGAATATGTTTCTATGTGGAATAAGTAAAGTAACTTTTAATAGTTTAATTCTACTCCACAGTTGAGCAATGTTTGGCACTCTAAATGTACTGTTATAATCACCACTGAACAGCTTAGGTAATGATGAGGTATGATGGCAAGCTGCACATAAAACCTCTCCTTGAGCTCTGAGAGCTCACTATGAGTAACAAAATTATCTACAGTAAGCAAAGTGTTAAGAAAGATGCATTGCCCTATTAAAGAATCTTGCATTTGGAAAACTCTTGTAACAGTAAGTCTAAGATGATAGTAATATCTTTAATCAAATAAGCGACATACCTTGGTGGGCATGCGTACAGGCCC
Source organism: Varanus salvator macromaculatus (assembly GCA_023646645.1). Lineage (NCBI taxonomy): Eukaryota > Metazoa > Chordata > Lepidosauria > Squamata > Varanidae > Varanus > Varanus salvator. The sequence goes on from JAIXND010000773.1 coordinate 71,242,237, forward strand.
TTTGACTTTTAGGTTCTTTTCCTTAGCACCTCTGATCAGATCTGCACAGACTATAAAAATGCAAGAGTTTTTAAAAAAACCTGTATATTCATAATTGTAAAAAAATCTGAGCCAATATTTGTTGGCTCAGAATAGCGTATAAATTAATCACAGTAGTTCAGTTAAAATTTTTGTCCTCATTGCCAACTATATATATGGGTAAAATCAGTGTAAAGTTTAGCACCACCACTACAGAGTCTACTTATGCTACACAGGAGTACTGTTAGTAGCTCCTTTTCTGGATATGTCCATGTTCATCCCTGAACTCAACATATATTACAAATATACAGTATATTTCAGCTTTGGCTGTGGAGTGGTATAGAAATGAAATTATATAATAGTAATAATCTGAGTTTTACAATATGTGTTACCTTGTTGTTCGTTTAGCCGTATTTTCAAAAAGTACAGAAATATAGGAGGAGTTAAATCCTATTAACACAGAAGCTTTTAACAAAACTTCTATAATAACATTGCAAAAATGAATTCACAACTTGTAACTCCACAAATGAGCTCAGTGGACTAAGAACTCAACAACATTCGCAGTTTTATATACAATTAACAGTTGGATATTATGTAGAGTTAATTATGTAGTTAAGTCCACTGAAATCAGTGGACTCAGGTGTGCCTAGATCTGCATGGAAATAGGTTGTGAAAAGGAGTGGAGAAGTTTGGACTGAGTATGTGAAATTACCTTTTTCAAGTGACTTCACATTGCGACTTGTCAGGGTAATTCTGATTCGATGAATTGCTACTTCCTGTTCCACAGGTGCCTTGCCAGTATCTTTAAATGCCTGAAAAAACCCAAATATTTATTAAGAGCTGAATATATGTCAAATGCTTTCAAGGTTACAAGAGCTGTGAATATTTAGCAGCAGTCTAGTGCAGTGGAAAATACCCAGGAGATCCCTAAATGAAAACTCTATAAAGCAATGGCTTGAAGGAGGTGCTCCATTGCATTCCTTTATATCAGTAGATCAACCCTGACTGCTCTTTAGAAGGCCAGATACTGAAGATGAAACTCAAATATTTTGGCCACCTAATGAGAAGAAAGGACTCACTGGAGAAGACCGTAACGCTGGGAACAACTGACGGCAAAAGAAGGGGACAGCAGAGAATGAGGTGGCTAGATGGAGTTATTGAAGCAGTCAGAGTGGACTCCAGGGGATGGGGGAGGGCAGGAAGGTCTGGAGGAATGTTGTCCAGGGGGTTGCAATGGGTTGGAGGTGACTTTGTTACTACCAACAACAACACCATATTTACAGCAGTCTGAAGTTTCCTGCTGGTAAAGAGTGGGAAGACTCTGATGGATGGGGAAGCATTAGTACTTATACTAAGAATATTTTGGTACAATGCTTATCTTGTTTATAACATGGTTTATGACCCATTTTGGGATCACAGTGGAAGAAATCTGATCTAGCCACTTTTAACAACTCAAGCCACCGTTAAGTGGACATTCAGTGTTTTCACCAGTTTGAAATTAGCTGCCCAATTTCAAGAAATTGCTCAAACCGATACCTAAACCACAGCAGTATCTTTGCTGCCTTCCAAAACAATTTGGAAGTTGTGGAGCACTTCACAATAGAATACACCCCTTTCAAACTTGCTTCTTATTCCAGAAAGGCATATTATGATCACTATGATCAAGATGATGTGCACACTAGAATCCAAGAATAAAAGGCTCAACTACAACATACTGAGAATTGTATCCTCAAAGTAATCCTTAAAATATCATTGCTCAATGTGAAACCACCATAACCAGCTTCATGTATGCTTAGTTTCAGCAAGATCCACGTAATTGAAACAAATGTTGTTTTTGATGTTAACCACATTTCAAGTATGTGAATGGTAAATACAGGAGCTGTTCAATTATACCTGTCAGATTCTCTCATTGCGAAGACTGTGTTACTTTAGGCTCAGGTTCAGTGTAAGAGTATTTATGAACTAAAGACTGCTAGAACAGCAGCATAATTTTTCCTGTCAGGACCAAATAAACTTTGTCCCAAGCTGAGGAATGTAAAAAGCCTTGCCTTTTAAACTGGGGAATCAGCCACACAATGCCACGCTTAACAAGATTTACACAGCACTCTCCTATAAATCTTTACTTGAAAGGCTGCCTCCCTTGCACAACGGGATGTTTCCCAAGATGTGGGGGGCTGCAGTCTCTGCTACACAAAATCCTAGTCAGATACGTTCCTAAAGAGCATAAATGAGAGGCAGAATATTTCATGGGCCTTTCGGGGCAAAACGTGGCCCCATTCACCCTCCCGCCCCCAAGAGCGTCTTCTCACAAGCGATCGGGGAAAAGCATTCCAGCAGCCACGGTGATTTTTTCGCTGCCAGAACGAGAGAAAAAAGGCGCGCGAGCGGGCCCGGGGCGCGCGCGCAACCGCGACGGGATCGCCCCGGCAGCCGCAAGCTCCGAGCGGCCAACGCTGGGAGGCGAAGCGCGTGCGTGAAAAATACAACACGTTCACCACCGAACCCCACCCGCCCTTCCGCTCCGCCAGCCCTCTGCTCCTCACCATGGCTACCGCGAAGCCTTCCTGACCGACTTAATCCCGGCCGAAGCGAAAACGCGAGACCGAAAGAACAGCGGTGAGTCAGGAAATAACCTGCACGCCAAGCACTCACGCACGAAAAGGGAGGCTGCTGGGAGAGAGCTACTTATATGAGGTGGCGAGGCACACCCGCCTCTTCCCCTTCGCCCCGGAACTGGTTCCTGAGGGGGGGGGGAATGGGAAAAATGTGCCGATGCGTCGGAAAACTTCCGCTTAGTCCCCCCAGAGGCGGAAGTGGCTTCTCAGCATGTGCAAGAGAGCGGCTTTAAATATGTGTCATGGGTTCAATGCACTGCTTTTCTCGCAGGATAGTGTGGAAATCCTCCGACATCCTCTCTTAGGTCAAGGAGGAAAGAATTAGCCCTTTGCAGCACAGCGCACTTCTATTCAGAAGTAAGCCCCATTGACTTCCCTAGATCTGGCTCTCACGTAGTAGTGTGGATACGCTTGCCGCTTTATTGTACTGAAATACGTGTTTTCCTACTTTTGAACTAGATTGAAGCCCCTGTTTTTAAGGGTGAACCTATTTACCGCACCATGTATCCCACTCTGTACCACAAACCGTCTAGTCTCGGAATTCTACCTGCTCTGCGCCAGCGGAATCAGTTCCAGGCCTGGTTAGTGTATCAGGCTGGAACTGAGCGAGAATTTTGGCTCGCGAACTTTTCTTTAATAGTGCCAAGATATCGTAATGCTAACAGTGAGTCGCTACAATCAGCCCTTTGTCCGTAATCGGACCTTGGAATGTGGAGGGCACTCTTTCCGGTAGCAGCCCATCCTCAGAAACTCACTGCATGCAGTGGTACTTTCTCCCAAGTAAATATGCTTGTGATCACTGACCTGAATGTTTATTCCCACGTAGGGGGCTTTGCCTTAGAGTTATCCTGTAATGAAACAGAGGATAATTAGCTAGAGGATATCTAGCGATAATGCAAAAGAGGATCCTTCCAGACAAGTCTTTATAAAGTGCCATTATTGTGTTTCACTTTAGGGTCCAGACATCGTCTTATATTCGTTACCCTTCCATGTTTCTATCACTTCCATTTTTTCTCTTATTACTGAGAAAAAGAGGGCATGACTGTAGTGTCTTCTAATTAGTAATTCTAGGAGCGTTCCATCTGGAAGCACTAACTTAATTGAACTTTTTTCTAAGTAAACATGTTCCTTTACTGTTGCAAACTGCTGAGAGTATTTCAGCTATTGGGTGATGTAGAAATAAACAATAACTGAGTTTGGGCAGAGAAGATGCTAATTTCATGGAAAAACATTGCAAGACGGGGGAAAGGTTGTCCTCCCTTACTGTACTATGTTCTGAATTCAGATTATGTTCCTTCTTCCAGGACTAATTCTAAACAAACTGGAGGAATATTTGTAAGGCTAAACTAAATATTTTAAGGGAACAGTCCTGCACATATTTACAGAAAGAAGGCCTATGACTTCCCAGCATGACTAGCTGGAGGAATGCTGATAGTGGTAGGATTATTTTCTTTATCTAAACATGGATGAGCTGTCAATGTTTTGGTCAGATTAGCCCATATAGAAGTCTGTCATGAAGTATATAAAAGTATGGCTCATTCATCCCAAATCCTATCCTTTTCAAAGGCAGAGTTGGTGAAAAATGTGCTTGCCCATGTTTGAGTTGTTCAAAATAATAGGAATTAGAAATAAACCTACTATTTTAGGTTTAGCTTCTCAATGTATCCAAGTTATTGGCTTGGCTAGGATATAATGCTAAACTATGGTTTAGTGTAGAAGTGGGGAACATGTGGCTATTCAGGTATTTTCAGACTGCAACTTGTATCAGGCATAATCAATAGTGGAGGGAGGGAAGTTGCAGTCCACCAAATTCTAGGGGTGTGGGAATGCATATCCCATCAGTGTTTAATCATCATGTGAGTACCTATAATTTTTTAAAACTGGGATGCTTCAAAGGCACAACATGTGGGAACAGGATGGCCTAAATATCTTCAACAGATGCCCTTATTTTTGCACCATTCCTATATTTAATTTTGTGCTTCTTCAGGTTATATCTCAGACTGAATTTAGACTATTGCCTTTTTTCCAAACAACTTCACCTTTACAGCTATCAAGCCTGAACCCGTTTGATTAACTCAGTATTTAAAACTCAGTATTTAAAAGTAGAGTTGGAAGGGGCCAATGAGGTCATTGGGTCCAACCCCCTGCTCAGCGCAGACACCTTAACCAGCTGGTTATCCAGCTGCTTCTTGAATTCCTCCTGTGTGGGAGAACCCACAACTTCCCTACCCAATTTGTTCCATTGGCATAGTGCTCTGTAAGTTTTTCCTAATATTCAGCGTGGTTCTGGCTTCCTATAATTTGAGCCCATTATTCCATGTCCTGTACTCTGGGATGATTGAGATCCTGGTCCTCCTCTGCGTGACAACCACCTGAATACATGAAGAATGCTATTATATAAGAACATAATAAAAGCCATGCTAGATCAGGCCAAGGGTCCATCTTGTCCCACACTCATGGTGGCAAGCCAGCTGTCAAAAGGATCTCTCAAGCAGGAAAGGTGCAAGACCTCCTCCTGCTCAAGCTCCTCTACATCTGGTGCATGCAGGCATGCCACCTCTGGTAAAGGAGGTAACATATAGCTAGGAAAGCTAATAAGCACTGATAGCCTCCTCCTCCATGAATCTGGCCAATCCTTTTTTTAAAGTTATCTGGATTGGTGGCCATCACCACTTCCTGTAACCTGACCCTGTTATTTTGTGTCCTGTACTCTGGGATAATAGAGAAGAGATCCTGTCCTTCCTTTTTGCAACAGCCTTTCAAATACTTGTAGAGATAACCTGTTCCCAAACTGTTTAGGACTTTGAACATTAGCGCTAGCACTTTGAACAGGCCTGGACTTCAACCCACAGCCATTGTAGCTGGAAGAGGACTGGTGTGATGTGTTTTTATGTCCCATTAACAATCTTTCTGCCCTGTTTTGGATTAGCTGAAGTTTCTGGAACATTTTCAGAGGCAGGCTCACATACAGCACATTGCAATAATCCAAATGAGAGGCTACCAGAGCATGGATAACTATAGCTAGGAGCATTCTGTCCAGGTAGGATTGTGGTTGGTGTATCAGCTTAAACGGATAAAAGTTCAAAGTAATCCTCACTAAGTTCAGTGGGATTCCCAGATATGTTTACATATTATTGCTGCCTCAGTTTGAGACCTGAATGTATCAGGTTGCAGCCTCATTTAGCTTCATACTGCTCCTATAAATCTTTTAAATGTAATTACCTAATTAGGTCAGTAAGGAAGCCAAGGTAAACTACACAATACTATGAACTGTTTGTTTATATGCTTGCTTTAACCTAAAACACCCACAGACCACAATTGAGGGAAAAAAAGACCCAGCACCAAAAGGAGGGCTTCTTGTACCTTCCTACAAGAAGTTTCACTGATTTATTTATTAAATTTATATCCCACCTTTTTTCTTTCTTTCTTTTTAAAGAACATGAAGCAGCTTACATAATTCTCTTCCTGCTCTTCTCAGTCTTATCCCCACAACAACCCTGTGAGGTAGGTTGGTCTGAGAATCTGTGGCTGACCCAAATTCACCCAGTTGGCTCCATGACCAAGTGGGGACTAGAATTCAGATCACCTGATTCCTAGTCCCATGCTCTTAACCAGTATACACTGGCTCATGGATGAACAGTGCAGCCTGGCTTATTTCATGAAGGTATCAAAGTCCAAAAGAAAATCATTTCTATGTTTCTATTTCGCTTTCCATTTGATTTACATCAAAAAAGAATAATTGGGGAAAGCATGTATTTAACTGGAGCAACCAATGGCTGATGACTTTAGTTTGGCTACATGTATAGCTGCTGTACTGTCTACGCAGAACAACCAGTTTTCTTTTTATTTCTACTTGAAGGTGTCTTAGGCAGCTAATGGTAGATATCAAATTTTAATATAAAAATGAATTGGTCAGTATAATTCAATAAAATATTATTTCACTATATATTCCTAAAGAAATTTTACACTAATAGGGAATATTTGGATCATTCTGGACAACTTTCTACTAGCATTGTCAACAGATTGATACATACATCTTTTAAAGTTAACTTTAAAAAAATTACTATTAGGAAAAAATCTCTAATATTTTCATTCCCAACTTCAAAACAATATAACCTCAGAAAATAAATATCTGTGCCTTTAAATCACAGGCCCACTGTTTAAAATTAATCCTCCCTGATAAAAAGTGGACTATTTAGCACCTAGACAGTATATTTTAAGCCTTTGGGTTATGGGATAGCATAAAAATTGAATGAAATAACTAAATACATTTAACCTGGGAGTAAGTTCCACTGAACTCAGTGGGCTTTGTTTCAGAATTTAGTAAGTAGTCAAGATACATGTTTCAATCATTTTAAAGTCATGTAAATATAATATGTAGATTTCTCTATTACATATTTATATCATTGGCCATCTAGTGGCATATCACTTCAATTACACCATCCCTAGGTGCCTGTTTATTAGAACTTTCAAAATAACTTTTTATGGGATAAATAATTATCCTTATTTCTTCTCTAAAGGATTATGCTTTTAAAAGGTGTGGTACATTTTAAAAACACAAGTTTTACAGATAAGTTGAAATTCATACAGTTATTCCATTTCCTATTCTCAATTTTTAATAAAGCAGAGATTGGGTAAGATTATAGAGTAACGTCCCAGTGTTTTGAACTTCAGTCCCCATCAACCTCAGCCAGTGTGTTTAATGGCTGGGAAAGCCATGAGTTGTTTACCTAAACATATGCTGGGTACTAGGTTGGTGAAATTTGGTATAAAGTGCCACAAGCTTTTTGTTTGCTCTAAGACTAACAGTTCTATTGTGGCATAATCTTGTATGGATTCTCTTATTTAAGACATAGAAGCTGTCAAGTATATACATTGCTTACTTTTCTGCTGTAAATGAAACTGATAATTATTGATATAAGAAGATACTAGGGAGTTTGGATTATGGGTGAAGATAATTGGTTTTTAGGATTGATATCTATTAGGAACTAATAGTGCCTGTAGATTCTTTGGTACGTGCCAGGCCTTGAGTAGTGGCTCAGCTTGTAATGGGGAACAGCTTGATGCATCCACCAGGAATTTTTCTCCATCAGTACTCAAGCTATTTATTGCTATTTATATTGTAAGCCGTCCTGGGACAATTGGATTGTATAGGACAGGATAAAAATATTCTAAATAAATAAGCTGTCTCCAGTTTTGTTTTATTGTTCTGATCTCCAGAGTATATCATGGAGCCATATGAGCTCTATTGCAGAGAGGGCTCTTGGGAGTGATCATGTTCACCACCTGGGTCATCTTTGAGATCCAAAGACTGAACAGGGATTTAATGGAGCCACCAGTCATATCTACCAGAAAATCCCCAAGAACCCCTCTAAAACCATCTGCATTCATTAGCCTCTGGTGATGGTCCATCTTAATAGGTCCTCCGTCCTTGCAGAGGTGAAAAGTTAACACTCGACAGGCAGGGATGGCAAAAAACTGATTTATAGTCCCCTAACTTCAAATCTCTCACCCCCTGCTTGTAAGTGTACCTTGCAGAGTTCTTGGGAGTAGCCAGGAGACAGTGCCTCATATTCAGGACAACACCATGGAGTGGTTTGGGCATTCCCACATTTTCCCTTGAGACTTTCCCTTGGGCAGGGCTCTGTTCTGTGGTGCTGCCCCAAGAACAGGGGAGCAGTGCAAAATGATTCAGGATCTCCCTCCACATACCTTCCCTGGAGCAGGAGGTGAGAATGACTGATTAGCTTCACAATCTTCTGTTACACTTTAGGGCATAAGCCTGTTTGCATTATGGGAACAAAGATTTTATTATTATTATTATTTGTCACCATTGCACAGACAGGGCTTGTGTCCTGAAGTGTGATGGACTCAGATTCCAGCCACAGCTGGGGCAATTTCCAGGGCATCCCCTACACTTTGCCATCACTGAGACTGGAAGCAGATGCTGTGGTGCTTCAGGATAAGAGTCCTTTCTGTGCAACATGGATTGGAAGGAGGAGGGGAACTATGAGTAAATACTCACAGTGCCCCAGATCATCTGCCAGCCTCATTTGGCTATTTTGCAGATTATAATGACTTATTGCCAGGGTGGGTTGTGATTTTGAACTCAATATTTGTATCTGTCTAGTGCATTTCTAGATGCCAGCTATTGTATTTTTCAAAATTTCTCTGCATAATATGGTGGCAAAAATTTTAGATATAAGAAAGTCATGTTCTGTTAGCCAAACATGGAAAGTATTAGGCACAAAATCAGTAATTTTTTAAATCCTATGTTTATTTTGAATTATTGTTTAAAGAGATAAAGTTGTGAGAACTATTTAAAAAGTACTTATATCTTAAACTTGCAAAAAATAAAACAGCTGGTCGGTGAAATCTGATTCTCTTGGAAGCATGCTTTTCTTAATGCAAGAATGGGCATTGCAGTTGCTCCCAGCTGTGTTCCTAAAGCATTTCATTATACAAGTTTATGTAACTTAAGCCAAAATATATTCATAAGAACAAACACCATAGCCATAATAGAGAAAGCAGCATGATTATCCCCACCTTTCAAAGCAGCAGCATGTGGCAACTGTCTTACAGTGTAGAGAATTCTAAAAGCAGTTTGACATGCTTAAGGAGAATGGGGAAAACAGGATGATCTTTTGCACTGAAGCTGAAGTCTATTCTGTTCACTCCGAGAATACCTGAGAACCTTTCTGAACTGTGTCTGTAACTGAGATGGAGATGCAGTGGCATGCAGTTTTAAAGAGAATACAAAAACATGAATATGAAAAGTAGAATAAGAGGATATGCTGGTATGTAAGAAAAACACAACCCCAGTGAAAAGTGTTTTTTTTAAGTAAGCACTAGGGTAAAATATAGGAAGAAAAGTGTGGCGTAAAATATACAATATCTATAAAGAAAATTATTTCCACTGGATGTCAGTTGTATCTCCTCATCTAAAAAACAAACAAACCAAACCAATCACTTGTGTTTTCAGGTCATCTGAGGAACTGTGCCAGCATAATAGTAAGGATTATATCTTAAGTTTCACCATTATCTCATTACCCATCAGGCATGCCACATTGCAAATATCAAAAGCACATGCATGAATGCATAGCCAAACCTTTATGCATCATGGCTTTTAAAAGTTAATGTTTTGCATGTCCTTAGTTGCCCAAGTTATTTACATTGCAGACTATGTTAACAGTCTGGTCAGCAAAAGCTAAGTTAAATAAGGGAGTACTAGATAGACATTTCTCTAATCCGAATTTATAGATTTGGTAATACCAATTTATATACTGGCATTTTATAGTTAGAAGTACAAAGGATCCTTTAGTGTCCTGTCAATAAAACACAGTATCAAGAATGCATATTTTCAAACGACAAAGTACACATTTGGTTTGAAGGCTGCTTGGAGTCTTATGTTAAATACAAATATCTACTAAAAACCACAAGATAATTTATTAGAAACAGTTTTATTGGTAACACTGGCTGTGTTCAATCTAAATCTTATTTCTCTGTATCTGCAGAGAAGTCAGTTTCATTAAGTTTATCATGACTTGGCTTGTAAGTGCTCACAGGGGTGCAGCATGTCAGAGCAATTCAATGCATATTTCTTTTAAAGTAAGCTTTGTTGTGTACAGTGAGGTATTATTAATAAACTCCTAGAAAAATTATCTTTTTTGAAATATATTTGAAGTGCTTATAATTCAAATTGTGGCAGGAAATATGGACTCTTGTTTGTTTCTTTCAAATAAGAACTGGAGCAGCCTTCCCCAACTTTGTGCCTTCCAGCCCTGTTGGGACTGTAACTTCCAGAATCCCAAGCCGTAGCCCTGCTGGATGGGAATTCTGGGAGTTGCAGTGTAAATGCCTCTGGAGATTACCAGGTTGGAGAAGGTGGAACTAGGGGAATAATACTTCATTATTCATTAGTTTATGAAATAAATCTCTCCAGATAAATTTTAAAACAAACTCTTGCATTTATGACCTGGAAGTAACATCTGTGAAACAGTGGTATTTGCTTATACCATTTTCTATTAAGGCTGCAATCCTATGCCTATTTATTCATAAGAAAACCACATTGAGATCAGTAGGGTTTACTTCTAAGTAGACACACTTAGGATTGCATTGGATCACCCGGTGATAGCCAGAGGGACTAACAAAGCTGGAGATAGTTATACAATTATGCATCATTTCACACAGTATTTATGCCTCTGTTCCTGTTGTTAAAATTCTTGGCTCACAACAAGAAAAAGTGTAAAATTTGATATATTTCTAGATCAAATTACAAACAACAAAATACCACCATTTTCAAAGAGAAGGAAAGAACAGACTTGTTTTTTGCTATGTTAAATTGCAGCCAAGATTCCATAGCCTGTGTATTTTTACCAAGCAGCTGCATGGTCTTCAATAGGGTTAATTTCCACCTGAAGTGTGCCTACTACTGCAGGCTAGATCACAGATCCTTGGCAATTTTTGGATTACAGCTCTCCAACCTTTTTATTTTTTTTATTTTTTAGGCTTGACAAAATGAGAGACTGAACACTATTAGTATTCTTGTGAGAAGAACTCTGAAACCCCCCCCCCCATTTTCTATAATGAACTTTATTTGATAACCAGTAATGTTTTTTAAAGCTTATTTTGAACAGGAGGAGGTTTAGAGACATACATTGATTAAACAAGGAAGGAGATAATCAGCAATAAAACTGGAGAGACAAAACAGTTTTTTTTAAACACTGAGGGATAGAGAATGAAGATTGTGGAGGAGAAGCTCTGCACTAGGGCGTTCTGCTACATCAGCTCTCCAGCAGCTTCCAATTATGGTCTCAAGCTGTTGGCCAATGGCTGGTTCTCTAAATACAGCTGCAGTCAATGATGGGCGCAGGTTATAAGCTACTACAGAGTACAGTACATATTGGCGCTCACCCAAATAAGGCTCTTGCTGTGTAACCATTTGCCAGAGGGTAATAGCAAAAGCATAGATATCTGCCTTGGAGGTAACTCGCTCACCTTTAAGAAGTTCAGGAGCATGGTGGGTGTATGTCCCCCCTTGGTGACAACGTTGTGGGATTGATGATGCATCATCTTCTAGCTTTTGGGAGCATCCAAAGTCTCCAATCTTGCAAACATTTTGTTCTGTGATGAATATGTTAGCAGGTTTTAAATCCAGATGCACAATCAAGTGTGAATGGAGGAAGACTAATCCTGCCATGATGTCACAGGCATAGCCCAGAGCCTGAGTTGTGCTCAAACACACATGGCCATCTCCAGGCCCATCATCCTTACTTTTTGCTGTCATATTGCCAGTCCCATAGATAACATGGTGCAAAGTTCTGTTACCTACATATTCCATTATTATGGTGCCCAAACTATCCTGATTGGCAGGGGCAGATGTGCTGGCAGCAACTATACGCACCACATTGTTATGGTCAAGGTGCATCACATTTAGTTCTGCCCAGAAGCTCTGCCTTGATGCCAAGCGATTCTTACTGCATTTCTTCACCTGCTTTACAGCCACTGTAGCTCCATGGTAAATAGCCTTGTAGACAGAACCAAACCCACCAGAGCCTAGAGGATGCAAAAGACACAACTGATCCCAGTCTATAGTACACCAAGCTAAACGAGGAGGTAGCCGATGGGCCCTGTGAGAAGAGTCTTCCCCCCAAAAGAGCTTTTCACCTTTGGCAGGAAACACCATAGGACTACTGCAGGGTCGTGTATTCACAGATGATGAAATTTCCAGAACATGACGAAGAGGGGATGGCATAATTATCTAGGTATAAGGAATAAAAAGGAGAAAATATAGGCCTTCTTCTCAAGGTAAATGTAGCAGGATTAAACAATCTTTCTTGAATCAGCTCTTCCTTTGCATCCATCTTCCCTTTCTGTTCCCATTAATGATGTGTGATTTCAGAGGACAAATTCCAATCAGTTTCAGATGATAATCAATTTAATAATTACTCTCTAGTTACTTTGTTCTTAAAGAGTTACTTTGTTCTTAAAGAGTATTGCAGTCCTAATCCTAAACACACTTACAGAACAAACCTGAAGCAGTTACTTAGAAATGTGTTCCACTGTCTTCAACAGGAATTACTCCCAATAAATATTCTTGGGGACAATCCTTAGGATTTCAGTTTTATCTTAACCCATATGATAATCTGATCTTTTATGTTCCTTTTCTTGGTTGAATCCAGATTAAAACATGGGCTATCTGCTTCTGGTATGGCTTTTCATTTGCTTAACAGATACTGCAGAACAGGCAGAAATTCAACAGTCACTCTATTCCCATTAACAGAATAGGTACAACTGTTGAAATTCCACTCTTGTCCAAACAGGGTAAAGATAGAAGCATTTTATTAGGAGAAAGTAGCAACCCTACAAAGTTATGTAGCTCTGAACAACAGGAATCATCCCATTTTATAAAACATACATAGAAAATGCTACTTTAAGATTGTTATTCAGAAATTATTCTGAGTAGTCCTTATGAAATCAATAAAAAACAATGTTTACTTACATTTACCTGCTCAATTTATTACTGGAATTAACTTTCATCTGTGACATCTACACATATACAAACAGCAACTGTATAGTGAATTCATTAGTATATATTTATAAGTTGCATGCTTTACACAGCATTCAATTTCTTCCTCACCTTTCCATCAATTCTTTAGAGTTTTTCCTTTTCTGCTGACAGATTCAGGAAGAATATGCATATTTGCATATGCCTCTTTAAAAAAAAACATGGGGAGCCTTGTATGAAGAAAAGAAACTTTAAAAAGGAACTGGAGTTTTGCCAGCATATTCTTGGCAGCCTTTCTGGTACAGAACTATTGAGGGATGCTTGCTGCAATATCTAGATACCCCCTGGACATTGCCTAACCAAGGTGCATCATTTCAGACCCCCAAAAATGTACAGCTAAGTAAAACTAAAATAAACTTTAAAATAAACTGGAAAAGTGAAAGCATTTGCTTGTATTTGGGTCACTTTTTAAAGGGGTGACAAACCAGTAATGATGCCTCCGTGTGCAGCTTGGATTTTTTGAGGGGTCTGTCACTAGCAAATCAATTTTTGTAATACCAAAACAAACACACAAAAACAGTGAAGGGGCAGAAAAAGCCACAGTGAATCATAGGGGGTTGTGATCATTGTAGGTAATATGGAGCCAGTGCTGGTCTCCCCGAAGTGCTGCTTGGACACTTGTGCGGTGGCTGGCACAAGCACTGGGAGTGCTTGGCAAGAGTGGAAAGGGCTTTTCCCATTCTTGCCAAAAAGTTTCTCACCAGTTCCTGGTATCCACAGTAGAATTAGTTGACATGATAACCCATTGTGGATATAGCTAGCCCTAGAACAAGTTTTGGGTTGTCAGGATGAATTGTTGCCCTCAGAGAAGGCACCCTGCAGGAAGTAGTCTGAATTCACAGGATACTGCAACCCAATGAGGCTTTTCATCCTCCGTAGTTTGTTGTGTTGAGAAAACTTAATCATTGTGAAACAGTCACCCTAAAGCACCACCCTTATAAATGCCAAACTGCATGAATAGTCAAGGCTGTTCTTAAAGAATGTGTTTTCTGATAAGGAGCACATAAGCTTTTACTGATGTTCCACGTGAAGAGTTGTGTCCAGCACTGCACAGGCAGAAGATAATTCCTTGAGTTTGAGTTCATTGTCCTGCCCTCTCCCTGGCAGCCCTCAGAGCACTTGAAAATCCACTCCCAAGGAGCTAGAAAGGAGGACACCAGAGGGGAAGCTGAGGGGCAAAGGAGGATCTCTAAGAATTGCCCCTTACACTAGCATGGTTAGAGAAGGGCATAAGAAGAAGCATGCTGATCAGACCATGGGACCATTTAGTTAGGCATTCTGTTCACAGGGGCCAACCAGCTGTTCACAGGAAACCCATGAGTAGGACATGAATGAAACAGCATGCTCCTGCCAAGTTCCCCAGCAGCTGGCGCACACAGGCATACCGCCATCTGATACCAGAAGTCAAATACAGTTATCAGGTCTAGTAGTACTGATATACCCTGTAGTGTTGTTTTAGGAAAATATTCAGTTGAATTCTTCACAATCCTTGATGGATGCATGGTTAAAATGTGGAAAATACCTACTACAAATACTGATATACATATGCTTGTTATTTGCATTGGATGCATTAGCGGCACTGTCAGGACTGTGGCAACAATAGACCACAGATGTAGAATCAAATATAGGACAGTGTGCGGTTTGCCTTTTTTATTTTTCTGGTTACATAAGTCCAGTCCCCTCCTGGAAATAAGACCCAGTGAGTCTAATATGACATATACTAAGTCAGTGGGACTGTGCATGATTGCAGCATTAGTTGAGAGGTAGAACCACGCTATAAATCTTTATAGAACATATTTACATATGCTATACTTTAATGTTCACTCTATAGAGTAGAATTTGCTATAACCATAATTATTTCTACCTTTAACAGTCTTTGTTAAGGTGCAGGGTGCTGAAGAAAAACTGCTGAAAAAAGTCAGATGAGTACATTCTGCAAAAGATCATTGGGGACTCTGTGAGAGACAGAGATGGGGTCAGGACAGGGGAAGAGAGAGAACGTGTGTTTTTATAATGTAAACTCACACAGATGTTATTACCTGAGCAACCCGTCTGCTCACCCCAGTTGTCTATGAGATGGGATGGGCTCAGGGAGACTCTCGTGAGGAAAGGGGCCAGCCAGAGAAGTGTGACTGCCTCACACTTTTGGGAAGTGATGCAGCAGCAATTCTGTGTGCCTGGCATTAAAAAACCAGCAACCGCCTTTATTTCATACTCCTTTCGTCACACACACCATCTGAGATTTACAGATGGTCCATGACCATGGAGGTAAAGGGGTGAGAAACAGGCCCCAGGTGGTGAGCAGTGGAAGAAGGAAGTGGTGGGTCACTGGAGACACCTCCATGGCCAGAGGCAGTCTATCTTGGGGGTGTGGTGCTGGGACAAAGAAGAGGAGGAGACTGCAGCTGGTGGACCATTTAGGCAGATCAGACTGAACTACAGGGGCCTTTTACCTTTTAATCTGTGAAGCTGTTCCTATGGAAATTCTGGCAGGATGTATGTCATATTAATAAAATAAATAGTAACAACAACAATATACCGTATTTTTTGCTCTATAAGACTCACTTTTTCCCCCCTCAAAAGTAAGGGGAAATGTCTGTGCGTCTTATAGAGCAAATATGTGTGTGCAGCAAGTCTGTCAGATGTGCAGCCCATGGGGAAGTGATGGGGAATGTGCCTGTGATTATGTGATTATGTGCCCATTTGATTCAGAATATTTTTTTTTCTTGTTTTCCTCCTCTAAAAACTAGGTGCGTCTTATGGTGAGGTGCATCTTATAGAGCGAAAAATACGGTAAATAAAAATAAATTCCATGGTACTTCTGACAGCATGGATAGAGGGGGTAATAAGAATAATTTATATTTTATGCAGGAGTTGCCTGAGACATGAATATTATTTCCATATTTCTCCAAGGTAAAAAGATTGAGAAAGTCTGATCTAGACAGTTAAAAACAGCTGTCTAGATAAAGCACATGGTCTGATGTGCTGCGGCAGTGATTAATGCTGGTGCACATTTCTCTTTGCATTGGCTGCGCATAAGCCTCCAAATTTGCATTGGAGGGTTTGGACTGTGTCCTTACTTCATGACTTAACAAACCTCAGCTGCACACTTGGGGAAAATGTCACCTTCTCTCCAACTTATGGAGACTTGATTCTGAGTAAATGTTTAGCATTGGGTAGCACATATCTTGAAAACAGACCAAAGTTAAGCACCAATATGGTGCTTTTGGGTGATTGAAGTGTTTCATCTATGTTATTGCACAACTCAATAGGATCCATGCCCTCTGTGTAAGAGCATTGTATTAGGCTGTTTGTTAACATTCCTGAGCACATATGAAGAATATTACATGGTGAATTGTACTAAATGCAATACTTTTAACATATTTTATAGAACATTCTAACATATATTTAGGTTACTTGGGTGTCTCAGATGGAATAAAGTCCATGAAAGAAACAGGATATAGGTGAATTCTCTTTCACCCTTGGCAGAATTTTTATACTTCAAAAAAAAAAAAAAGATAGTTCAAAGGATTTGTGAAGGAGGCACATATAGGTGCCAATTAAATTATTGGATTTATGAAAGAAATCAATTACTTATACAAATTTTGCTATTGTTAATTTTGGGACATACATAGGCTCTGATTTAAATTTTGCAAATGAGAAAGTAGAAACATAGAATTAGAAACATTTCCATTTAATTCAATTAGAATTGAATTAAAGTTGGTTGGTTCTGCTGATAACATTTGAGAAACATTTTATCCAATGTAGGCTAGAAAGGAAAAATTTCAGCACCTTATTAAATGTTTGTTGAAATTGATTCTACTAAATCATTTATATTAGACAGGAAATGAAATGAAACTTAACTAGAGAAATAGTATATTTTGAAGATGCCCAGCTATGTAAGCTTATTATGTCCAGATGGAAAGAAAATATTACTGAGCTTGGATTTGAGCACAGTGGAAAGGTTGTGATACAGAAAGAATTTACATGCATATCTGATGTGGTTACACATGTTAAGAATCATTAAGAATTATTCTACATTTATATAATTTAGATCTTTTAAATTCTGGGTACAGCCACATACTGCATTAGTGGATGTCTTATGCTAGAAACAGAATATAGGGACTATATCCCTGTTGGTTCTGCTGGATCTCAGTAGCCTTCACTAGCATCATTTATAGTAACCTTCTGGACTTTCTAATCAAGATGTAGATTGTGGTATTGCTTGCGGCAGGATTCATTTTTCTTAATGGATAGATCTGGAGATGGCACTTAGGGTTCTACTTTGTGAGAAATCTTCTATTTGACAGATCAGAAGGAATGGAGGCACTGTTTTGTGATGCATCCAGTACCACAGATAGATCTGAAAAAATGGTGCATGAGATCTTTGACTCCTTGGCCCATAAGGATATGCAACCCAGTGCTCACCTGAAGTTTCAGATTACCGTTCCTATAAGCCCCTGCCAGCATGATCAATGGTTAGTGATTCCAGCAGTTGTTATGCAAAACAATTAATTTTGCAGTGCAAAATCAATGGCTCATGGGTTCCTTCAGGATTCCATTCCCCCTCCCATAATCAGTGGGGGTGGGTTTCATCAAAGATTAATGTTTGTGTGCTATCAATATACTGTTAACATGCCATTTTCTCTTTTATATCTAATGCCTATAGTGGTAGCAAGGTAAGAGAGAGGCCCCATTTGTTAGCTAGACAAGTTAGGAAAGTTACTTTAGGATTATGCACACAGTCTGTACAGGTCAAGGTTGCACTCCCCTTAAAAATCATTTTTGCAATGTTTCATACTCATTAATCCATTATTGCTTCTAGATGACAAATTAATAAATTTGGCCAGAAGTACATATGCAGTTTTGGCCAATGCACTATATTCCTTCCTGGACAAAGCATTATGCCTGCTCTGGTCATATCATGATTAACTTACTATCATGCATTCTATAAAGGGCTGTCTGCAAAACATTCAGAAAGCACAGCTGGAGCAAAATGGAGGTACCAGAGTTGACCTCAGGTCTCACTTTTTGGCACATATTATTTCAGTTTGTTTAATTTTCCTTAGCTGGTTTCCAGACAATCAAAATAATTATCATTTTTTAAAAAATCATAAATGGTTATATTTTGGGATATTTAAAGGATTGATTCATGCCATATGAACCTGCTCACTAGTTATATTAATCATTTAAGGGCTTGTTCCACATTCTGTTGCCTTCTGGTTAATGGAAAGACAGGACAGAAAACTGCCAGTTGCATAGCATGCACCTTTTGAAGAGAGGCTGTTTTGGTCTTCTCTCTTTGGCTAAAATAAGAAAGGAGAGAAAAAAGAACAAAAGAAATAAAATTGTGGTAGTATGTATTTGGATTTTGCCTTCTCCTTTAGAACTGATAGGTTCTTTTCCCCAAAGCTCCTTCTTTGTATTTTGATTTTTATATAATTATAAGCTGACTTAGGTGCCATTATTATAGCTGAAGGGACATAAATGATTTTACAAATAAATTATGTTTGTTTTAGAATGAAAGTAACTGGATATTTGCTTCCAGACTGAGATCCAGCTGTTAAATGATATAGCAAAAGTGCACATGTTAGGATATACATTTAACAAAATACCTAGGATCTAGATTTAATTCAAAACTTTATTGGTAGCAGCAAAATACACTAGAAAACTGCTGTGGATTTATGTGAAAGATGGCTTTTAAAGAATAGACACTTCATAGTTATTGGTGCCAATAAATGTTGAGAACCTAGAATTAATACCTTTCATGTAAAATGCCACCATTGTAATAAATATTGGAATAGTTATGCACATGCATATGGCATTCAAAAGGCTCTGGCTAACATTGGCCAATATAGCTCACTAGAAGTCCTGTTGGTTAAACAGATTAAACATTATTGTATTTACCATAACTCACCATATGACTTTGTTCATGTGTACTTAACAAAGTATAATACAACCTGTCTACACAAGGGGGCAACCTTGTCTTTTTGTCTGGTGCAAATGCCATCATTTGATTAAATAACAATTTTGAAATGAACCATTTAAATGACTTTATTTGATTTCTAGTATTTCAGTACCTTTTTACTGATTGTGAAAAACATAGTACCTTTAGTACCCCACAAATGTGATAACCTCACATCAAAAATTTCTTCTTTACCACATCCAGTGAACTGATGGCTAAGGATAGACATAAGGATAATTTATAGGGCTTGAAGATTGACACACTCCTATTTTCTTCCTATTCTGCATCCTATTTGCTTCCTATTTTCTCTCAACTTCCACTGCAAAGTAAGAAAAGTGTCTTCTTGGTTGTCTTTCATATTTTTGCATGCACTACAACAGTGAATGAGAGTTAGGGACATTTCTGTTCTGGTGATGCCAAAAGCAAGTGAAAAGCTCTGGGGATTGTAAGCAATAAACTTTGACAGAATTCTTTATCCACTACATCAGATGTTTTCTAGTACCTTGTGTTGGTATCTCAAAGTAGTGTCAGTAAAAAGAGGATGCAGATCTGAATGTCATTTGATAACATTCTCTCCCACAATGCCTAACTTACAGGATCTGTAAGCATCTGTGTAATGAAAAATGGTGGTATTCTTTACTCTGAAGTAAGATACTTGGGCAAGAGACAAGAACAAGGTCTGAATTTTGCTGATTGCAGGCAGGGCATTGTCTACCACTGCCCATTTTCATTCACAGAATTTTATGAGGCGTCCAGATACCACTATCTTCCACTCATAATCCTCCCATATTTCCCAACACTGTTTTCCATTCTGACCACACTATGTCTTCTGACTCTTAGTGTTAGGACCCATACACTTTTTTGCTTCTATGGAAATGTAACTTTTGTTACAGCTCCAGAGATTAATGAGCTCAGCATAATTCTAATACTGTATTAAAAAGAACTGGATATAGCTGATAGGAATTTTAGTCCAACAATATCTGGACTATCCAGAAATTGCCCATCCCTGATTTAGAACATGAATACTTCTGTGTTTACAACTCAAATCTACCATCTTCTTATACAATTCCTGTTACTGCCTACATCTGGAATGTGGCAATAATCCAGTAGTCATTTTTAGGATTGGTGAGTTGGCCAAATCATGAATTACTCATCTTTTCCCCCAGATAGTTGTCAATTTACTTTCTGCAAATCAGATTAGTGGTTAGCAGCTGACACCGAAATTGTAGCCTTGTGCACAATCATACATGCATGTGTACACAAATTATTTAAGACCAGGCATCTTTTGTACATAACTAAAACCATTCTGTAGTTTTATTGATATTTTGTGTAGTTCACATATTTTTGTACAGCAAACATAACACTGTAGGCCACAAGAAGCTGCAGCACTATTGTTTAATAGCAGCAAGTTATATTTTTTATCAGGGTATGTGGACAATAAATAGTCTGTTTCTTTGGATATGAATGTCTAAAATGAAATTTTGCTGCAGCTTCATAATGTGATAGCTATTTTACAGAGCTTATACACAAAAATATATATGCAATCTTTTGTCTATATTTTATACAAGTACAACAGTAGTTTGTGAATACATTTTAAAGTACATATACATGATAAGCAACGCAATTTCCCATATCACAGGATAGTAATTTTAAATGAAATACACAAATTCAGTCTGGAATGCATTTCTATTTTGACTCAAAATCTGTATCATTAAAACATTTTAGCACACAAGTCCAAACATTGCTCACTATCTAAAAATATAATTTCAGCAATCCAACTCAGGTTCAGGTGTCATGCTTTTTATATTGTTTCCCAGTTTGTCAATATTCAAAGGGGTCTTAGAAATAAGTATGTTCTTCACTTCACACCATATCAAAAGCCCCCTTTCAATTGTCATCTTCTAGTTTTGAGAATAGGCTTATCTGGGTCTAATTTGCATGTCCAAGTTTCTCCTTTTGCAAGTGCATATGAAAACATGGTGGTGTACAAAAATCATTAATGACAAATTAAGTCACAGTATAAAAATATATCATACATCTATAAATCTAGTATAGGCTTTTCTCTATGGATAAAAATACATCAGTCTAAATGAGACAGGGAGGTCTGTAGCACCATGAGAGGAGTTGTATCCCAAGTTATATTAGCAGCATGATCCACTATATTTGCAGGAGTGTTTCTGAGAAGATAAACATTCATTCTGGTTCAACTGTACCACTGAAGCTTATACTGAAAAGTATATACATGCATTTAGCAATAATCTGTGTCATTTTTAGGGTTAAATACTTTTCAAAAGACATGGACTTTAAACATACCACCACCCTTATAGGGATTAAGGGACTAAAATATATTTTAATTACCATGGCATCACTTTAAATGGTCTTCCTTTAATGTCAAATAGGTGGCTGTTTTCACTATATACTGACAGGATGCAGATAGGCAACTGAACCTACATGATATACTCCATAGCAAATAATGTATACTTTTTTATTACTAAGAGGCACATCATTTTAAGCTGCTAAACCAGTGTATGAGACAAATAATTAAGAGCTTAATCCTTCTCTTTATACAGGCACAGGATCAACCCTATTTGAATTTCAACAGCAGCATAGCTATGGTAGGACATCATATCTTTAGAACACTGCTTATTAAACATTCTGAAAGTTGCAATCCTATGTGTATTTATTTGGAAGTAAATTCCATTGAATTTAGTGGATCTTCCAGGTAAACATACATAGGATTGAGATGTAAGGCTGAACTCCTGTGCCTATTTTCACACATGTAATTCCCACTGAAATGTGTGGGACTTACCTAGTATTAGTGGGCACATGACTGCAACCCCCAAGATTTGAGTATACACTTAACTAATGTTGACCACTCAATTTTGGACTGCTATTAAATGGCAGTAGAAGACGGCATAGTTTGAAACATGTAAACCAAGAAATCCACTGTAAAACCCTTTAAAAAGACACACTGGTTCTGTGCAATATAGCAAATTGATACAAAAACACTTTAAGATGTACCTGTTAAAAGTTACAAATGTTTACCATTTTGTACCCAAAGCATTATACCAAAGGCCCACATATGTCATCTAATGGCACTTGAAAAATTATAATATAAGATTTTATAATAGAAAGCATAACCTGTAAGAAATTATCTTTTATAAGGTTTAGGTTTTCTTTTTGAAAGTGCTATATCTTGTATTATGTGTAACACAGAAGTTGATCGGAGCTTTAGTTTAAAACACCCACACTTACCCACATACATACGTACATACAAACAAACAAAACACACACACACACCCAACCTACAATACATAAAGAGCTCACTAGGCAAAAGATCCTGAAAATATGTACTCTTAACATTCATTATTAGCTTAATAAAGCAATCAGGTCTGGCTCATGTTTTAGTCAGTATATGGTTTTTGAAAACCTCTACTGCCAAATGAATAAATCACTCTATTCCACAATTCACTACTAATAAAACACAAGCAAATTATATATATAATATTTTTAAAATCCATAGCAGAAGTTTAGAAGTTGTACAAAGTGTGGTGTATGATCAGCCAGCACACACCACACTTCACTCTTAAGAATTAACCTGGTAACTACAAAATAGGCTTTAAGATTGACATTTTTAATCGCCAACAAAATTTCTGCCTAAATGATAGTCATAAAGCACTAATGTGTAAATAACGCCTACACTGTCATTCTGCTTCCATATATTCATACACTTTACTTCAGTGGCTTGCACACAAGGTATAGCTACTTGAAGTACTAACTGAATGAGGTTCAATATCTTGTCTGAGGTCCTACTACTTATTTGAAGTGCACCTGTCTCTTTAATTAATCCCATTTTAGATCCTGAAGGAACTGCCATAACAATATGGAGTCTTCATATGTATAAAGAGTACTGGAAAAACTAGTTTTTTAAAAAATCAAGTTAACCAGCAACTAACACTGAAAACATTGCTGAAACATGCTTTGTATATACCATCCTTGTCAAACACCGTAACTAATGTAGTGGTAAGCCTCTGTTAGAAAGTGAAAGGTTAAAACTAGTTGGACTCACTTCTGAAATAAGTGTAAAACTTTTCCAACAGTTGTCTGATGATGTTTCCCAGTAACAAACAGAATTGTTTGAATTGAAAAAATGGACAAAGAAGGCCAGCATGTGCCATAAGGTGTTGATCATATTCAACATCTACAGAAAAGCACTTTAGGTTGTTTAATTTCCTTATAGGATATGATTCATTTGAAGAGGTAAAGCCTTTCTATCCTTTCTAGTACAAAAAAAGAAGGAAATTTCTACTAGCTTTATGCCATTTGGACCATAAAGTATTTTGTACTATTTCCAATTTTCTTTTGATATGTTTTCCCCTTAAAATGATGGTGCTAAAAGGCTGGAAAGCAATATTGAACAAATCATTCCACTAGAGATATATTTTAGCAATCTGTTTCATAGAAACTAAAGGAAGCGATCATGCAGCAGAGCTAGAGTCTACTTTGAGAAAGTATTCTCACAGCATATTGGAGCAGCTTGCAAAGTTTTGAAAAGGTATTTTCCTTATTAATACATCCTTATTTTAATGCCTTTGGAACATAAACATTTATAAAAAGTTACCATTCAGTACTAAAATTTAAATACATCAGTAAAAAATAGCAAAATCACACCTGCATATTGTTCCTACGATAAAAAAGTAGGAACTAATGATACAAATATTGGGAGCAAAAGCTCCTCAATGGGAGCAACTTTTGTTTTTGTGAAGTATATTTTAACCACTTTAAACCTATGTATTCATCCACACAAATTACTGGAGAGAATTATGCATTTTTTAAAAAAAATCCTCTTAAAATGACAAGGAATACAATATTTCCAAGTAATAGCAAAACTAGAGTTTGCATTTATATATCACAGTTATTCCCTCTTTTGGTTTTCACGGGATAGAGAATAGAAAAGGGTGTTCTGGAAAGCAACATAAATGTGACATACAGCGTAAGTAGCCATTTTGTTGTTACTTTTCCTAAATACCCTTGCATTAGGTAAAAGTGGCATAAGCAATATGCTTTTACTTCACTCCTAAGAGTCCTGTTCTTAATTCTTGGCATTGAAAAAAGATCACTAGCCAAATACCCAGGTATGGTAACTGTGATTACCACCTTCGTTGTTTTTAGGGCACGATTACACATCATGAAACACAGCTTAAAAGATCTACTCCAATGAAAACATGGAAACATGTATTTGCAAATTTACATTCATTTTCTGACTGCAAGCTAATCAAATCGACAGCATATTAAACGTTTGTGCTGGATTTAACCCACCTTCTGGATGACATCTAGAAAAGATGGTTTTTTCAAAAAAGAAATAATGAAGTTATAATTTATATTTCAAAGCCAGCTCTTAATTTTTCACTTTTTAAACTTGCTAATTAGGCATACTTTTCTTGCCAAATTATACTACTTTGTAATTGCACTTAAATGAGAGAGTTCTTCCTCTCTAATCTGGTGAAAGTATTTAAGCAATAGTAGATCCTTCCAATCTTCTAAGAAAACTATAAATGCTCTACAGTTTTCCATACAACAGTAACAAATGTATTCATAAATCAGTATTTTAGGTTACAAAGAAAGCAAAACGTCTGTATTTTTAGGAACTGACTTGTATTAATATTAGTGCTTTGTTGCTATTCTTAAGTTTTTAAAATAGCCACCATTCCATTGACCTATGGAATTACCAAATCTTAATGAAGTTTTAAAATATGGGACATGTAACATTTTGGGAATGGTTCTTTATATGTGTGTGTGGGTCTGTTGGCAGTGTGAATACAGAGACAGTTTTAAAAAATAAAAGTAAACAATTGTGAATGAACACATTCAAAATATTTTAAAAGTTAATTTGAATTTCATACTGGCTTAATGAAATTGGTACTGTACAAAAGTAGATTTACAAATGACATAGTAGGCACTACATTAATCTAAGGCATTTCTACAAATAAAATTGTCACAAGGCTATTTTTCATCCTATTGGAAAGCTTGATGGAAACGTGGTAGGGTTGTGGTTGTGTTTAGACTGCTTGTGAAAGCTGCTGACAGTGAATGCAAAGACCCAAGCCCTATACCATTACCAGGGTCTTGTGGATCTTGTGCCTGTGGAGGAAGCTGAGTCATAGATGAATGTGCCTCCTCTTGTGTGTAACCCATTCCAAGATTTCCCACAGAAACAGAAGGATTAAAAGGAGGTCCATTTACTGGTATAAAATTGAATAACTGAGAAAAGTCCAGTGATGGTGTGCTTAGAGGTTCACTAATAGAAACAGAACTTTTAGAAAGGGCAACATCCCCAGATCCATCATCTAGTGGACCTACTTGAGAATCCAACCCTAATTTAGATGAAGATGCTTGAGAATCTTGGGATGAAGGCATTCCACTTTGCAATTCCATTAAGTAACTTTCAATTTCCCCTTTCAATGGCTGCTCTTTATCAGACATAGAAACTGTATACGAGGTAGAACTGAGTGGATATTTTAAAGAAAGCTGGTGAGAAGGGTGGACAGATTCCATATCTATTGGACAAGACATTCCTAAAGGTAATGATGTGGCAACCATTTGGTGTGCAGATGTTGAGCTCTGCATGGACTGAATCTGAGTGTTGTAGAGATTTAACTGCAAAGTGTTTGTAAATGGTTTTGATGTCAGTTCACTGGAAGATAAAGACATCACTGGAAGCAGCTCATCCTTTATAGGCACAGAAACATTGCAAGTAAATGGGTCTAGAAGGTCCATTGGCTCTGTTTTGACCTTCAGAAGTTCTTGGTTATGACTTTTCTTCATATGCCGTGTTAGGTGATCCTTCCGGCCAAATCTCTGTGCACAATACTGACAAAGGAAGTCCTTTCTTCCAGTGTGCACTACCATGTGTCTTCGGACATCCTTGCGGGTGTAAAACCGACGATCACAATGTTCACACTGGTGCTTTTTCTCTTTCACCCCACCTGATGATTTGCCTGCATGAGTTTTTAGGTGCTCTAGCAACACCCCTGTGCTTTCAAATGTTTGCAAACATACTTTACAGGTGAGGTCACCACTTGTTGCAGCATGCAAAGCCAGGTGACGCTTAAACCCAAGCTTCGTGTTGTAGTTCTTTCCACATTCTTCACACTTAAAGGCCTCTTTATTGGGATTATGTGTATGTAGATGGTTCTTTAGGTGATCTTTTCGATGAAACATTTTCTCACAATAATTACACTTGTGGGTTTTCTCAGGAGAATGAGTAGCCATATGCCTTTAAACACAGATATATTCTGTAAGTAATTGTTTTGATCAAAAGTACATGTGTTCATTTTTAATGGCTGCTAATTACTGTGCTATTTCCCCCCTCCCAATTTATTTTGCAGAAGGCATGTCACTACAAACATTGTGTCATACTTATATATAGCAAATCACACATTACAAGCCATTTCATTTTGATTGACATTTTAGTTTGATGATTAAGTTACTTTAATAAAATATTTCATTATGTGTGAATAGTTGATTTGTGTCCATAGCCAAAATACTCAGTCAATACACTTATTTGCAACAAGTTGATACAACTGAAAAACTTTAAACTTTGAAACACACACAGAAATTCAGATAGTAACTTATAATGCTGTGCACTGTAGTTTACAATTTTACAGTCTGATGTCTATATTAACTAACATTTCCTCCCTGAAAATCAGCTGAAGTGTACACAGATATAAACGTTTACAAAGCTTAAAATGGCCAACAAATGATAATAAAATCTGAAAAATAAATAGAGTTTAATACCTTAGTAATTTGTACTTAGAAACAAAGGCCTTGGTGCAGTCTTGTTGCGTGCACTTGTAGGGCCTCTCTCCTGTGTGAGAGTATGAGTGAACCTTTAATTTCTCAACACTGTTAAAGGCCTTGTCACACAGTTGGCAAGGAAAGTTTTTTCTTGGTTTGGATTCACCACGCTTACGTTTCCCTGAAGGGACTTTCTGGGTATCTCTTACTTCTGACAAATCACCAGGAATGACTGTGGCCATCGCAGCCTAAACCAGGCCTTCTTGTTGGACACTTGGGAATTGCCCAACTCCACTAAATGATTTAGCTTTAGATGGCTTCTCAAGTTTCATGTGGTCGTTAAAGAAAGCAAAAGGGGACTGGAAAAAAAAATAAGAAACAACTATTTGTAACTACACTTAATTTTGAAGTTTACTTGCTATGTGATGCTTTTGAATAAAGCTTATATAAATTAGGTTCAGCTGGTCTATTGTAATATATGTAGGCTCCTTCAAGCTATTTATAATAGCTCGAAATTCACTGCTCAGGATGGACAGATCCACATATACCCTGAAACTACATCTTGCACTTTTTAAGTCCTTGAACTAATGTAGCAGAGTTCCTGGAACTTCTTAAGCAAATAAAAATTAATCTGGCTGACTTTATCAAGTCAGATGTGATATGGATAAAAATGCATACCATCTATCAAAGAAAATCAGTAGTAATGTAATCTGAAACACTGAACATGGTAGTGAAAATTAATAGCACATGACAGAGAACCCCATGGACTGTACCACTAGAGAAACAAGGGAGGATCTGCATGTTTGAATGGTCTCACATAAAAATTTTTCTGACCTTTAGAAATTAGCATGTCAGGTAAAAGGCTTCAGGTCTAACCGTGACTCTTCCCCCTAACATGCTAAGTTTCTGTGAACAGGGACATTTTTTAAAATACAGTGAAAGTATGCATTTATGCAAAACCATCAGAGTCCTCAGCAAGTTGTAACAATTTTTTATCCCAGAATTTAGCTGGCCTTAAACTGACTACACTCAGGGGGGGTGGGGGCGGTGAGGAGATGGCCACAATCGCAGTTCTGTTTGTGCAGGGAAGGCGTGATCAGAGGCACGCTCCTGCAGGAAAGACAGGCAGAATCTCCCCCACGGCTCTGTCTCGCTGCTCCCATCTTTCCTGCAGCAGCATGCCTCTGATCACGCATGCCTTCCCTGCACGAACGGAACTGCGATCGTGGCCATCTCCCCACTCGGGGGGGAGGGGAGATGGCTGTGATCTTAGTCGCCACCTAAAGCGGTGTTCACAACCCAAGTCAAAAATTTTCAGAAAGTTTTGTTTGTGACCCAATTTGTTCGTGAACCAAAGCGTTCGTGAGCCGAGGTACCACTGTATATCAGAATCCAACTGACAACCAAGCATCAGTGGTAGGTTAGGCATTTAAATTTGTATTTGAGTGTTCTAGACACAAGTACATCCCACTTTCTACCAATTTATCTAATCCCAAGTTTCAGTAGCTGTAAGCATTACACATTTTAAAAAATTTTTGAAACATCACTACAGTATTTCAAGTATTAAAATTAAGAATTGATTCAAATAACATGGTCAAATAAATGATTAAGAAAATATAGTTAAAGCTAAATATGCAATTTACAGAGATAAACAGTTTGTGAGAACAGACAGCCATATGCATAGAAGGTATCATAACAGAATTTACACAGTCTATCTTAAGTGACTATTGCCAAATTCTGTAGGAAACCTTTCAAATCCTGTGTTCTTGTGAACACTTGGAATCTATCCATGTAACTTAGCTAATTAATTTATGAAAAATCCAACACTGTCTTAAAACATCCATTAGAAGCACATTCTTATGCATGTGTGGCCAGAATAAAGCCCTACGATTCCAAAAACTCTTCAGCCAACACACCTTGCTTGGAAAACTGAAAGTTGTAGGATTTGTTTCTATCTGAACATGCATAGGATTGTGTCCTAGAAGTTAAAAAAAAATCCCATTTTCAGCAGTTGTTTTAAAATCTATTATCCTGATTCCTCCACTTCTACTTTTAAAAAGTATAATTGAGTTGCTTTCCACATTTGGTAACTTTTTAAATAAAAGGTGTTTACAGATTAGACTTTTTCACACGATAATTTTGCCCCATTCATGGAATATGAGGAGGGATCCATGTACCACTGTCGCCCTCCCATGATTTCTTCCATCTTTTTTCTTGACACATAAATCTGTTAAGGAGAAAAAATGGAATGGCTGCACAGTACCTTCTGATTGGTACCACTTGGTAACCTCTGTCTAGAATTATCAAAACAAAAGACGAAAGCTTTCTGTTTACCCCTCTCCTAGGGAAAAGTGAAAATTGATTAACTTCCAGTACAGTTTTATCCACAAAATCTGCTAGTAGCAGATTGAGCTACTAGAAGCAGATTTGGTACAGCTAGGGCTATTTCATCTAAAGAGACCTATGTCAGTGGAATGGATGACGGCAACTGCCATTTCTCCATCCAAAATATGCTTTGTAGATTTGTGCAATCCTCCAGACAATTTTGAGCGTTAGGGGGAGGAAGAATCCCTTATGGAAAACTTTTGTTGATGGTGGGACAAGTTTGTTTCTACCCATTAAATTTTACTTTCATAAGCTTGGATCCTAAAGTTAGTTAAAGTTTCCAGCACTTTGCCTCTTTCCTGCTGCCCCCTGGAAAAACACTCTACAGGACTTCCAGTTTTCCAGGGTAGTGATGTTTAAGGAATCCGGTTTGGGGAAGAGAATCTATTTTCTTAGCTTGGCTCCTCATACTTCTGTCTGCTTTCTCTCTGCCCTAAGTCCATTTCACATTGAGAATTCAGGTAGGCATCTGGCAGAAAGTGAGTCCAATTGCTATGTAGTACAATCCAGATATACCGTATTTTTCACTCTATAAGACGTGCCTGACCCTAAGACACACCTAGTTTTTAGAGGAGGAAAACAAGAAAAAAAAATATTCTGAATCAAATGGGCACATAATCACAGGCACATTCCCCATCACTTCCCCATGGACTGCACATCTGACAGACTTACTGCACACACATATTCGCTCTATAAGACGCACAGACATTTCCCCTTACTTTTGAGGGGGGAAAATGAGTCTTATAGAGCAAAAAATATGGTAACTAGCACAGGTCTAACTAGCAAGGCCAGTTTGTGCACACGCTACTTGTGTGGCCGTTGTGAAAGTGGAGTTCTGCTTCTGCACATATGAACTGCAGGCTTTGCTTTTGTACTGTACATGCTGATTTAATTGCACACATATCCTAAGTCCACCTCCTAACTCTGCTCTGCCTGCGTGCTGTACGTTTGCCAGATTTTTGTACATTGTTACAGCAGTGTTTGCACACACAAACTTTGTGTTGCCTCATTGACAACAGGAAAGATGCCTTTGTGCAAATTTTAGCTGTACAGGAAGGCTGCACATGTGCTGTGGGCAGTGAGGACATATTGCCACCAGTAGCAGGAACTACACATGTACATTTAGCACTGTCCGTAATTGGTATACATTGTGTTTGGTGCATGGGGACTGCACACTTACAGAGAGAATAATTCAGTGCAAAGAAGGGCCCTGCTAGTGTTCCTGAGTTTTTGCAGACTTGATCTTGGTTTGGCTCACTTCCTAGGCCAGAGTCAAGCATAGGGAAGAAGTTTGGCAAGCACAAAAAAGCCAGATTTCAGGCAAATCTTTGCATCACTAACCCAGGAAAACTTTTCAGGGAGCACAGGGAATTAGGAATAATTTATTCCATGGACCTACCTTTAAATTAATTTACCTTAGGCACTGCCTATTTTGTTAGTAACTTCTACCTCATTTTATTTGTAAGAATGAAATCCTATCATGTTTAGACAGAAAGAATTCCACAACTCCCAGCATTCCCCAGCTGGCATGCTGGAGTTGTAGTTGTATCTTCTGTTTAGACATGTATATCATTGTGCCTAAAGGACTTAGATTATCACTTCATATCAAGGTCCAATCACATTATAGCCTTTGTAAAATGGTAAGACTAGATGTTAGCTCTGAAGAGATCTTTTTAATCACTTTTGTTTAACCAGCAAGGGTATGAGTTTTGGGACTAGAGATACTTTTCTTTTTCTTGTAGAATGTGTGTTCTAAAACCAAACAAATTGAGACAACAGAAGCATTCATATTAAAATTCCTTACAGCATGATAGGGAGAGCTGGGCCATGTCCCCCATCAACAGATGTTCTGACCAGGGATTCAGCCAACATACATGCATATCCTCCACCAGATCATAGTTAGGCAATCAAGCTTTGTGCAGCTTCTGATTGCTCAAGTGGAAATCCCTAATGTTTCAGTCTTTAGGGTCAACTACCATTTGTTACACCTGCATGAGCAATGTTACTAAGCATTACACCAAGTCAGGGTTTGCATATTTTTGTAAAAGTGGTTTAGCACAAAAGTGAAAAGTGGTTTAGTAAAAGTGCTGGTGCAGATGTAATGCTACTCATGTTTATCCCAAAATTGAAAGGGCGAAAAATATTGATCTGAAAGGAGATGTAGCCCTGAGATTCCTGATTGCCAAATCATGATTGGGTCACTGAAAAATCGAATTCTTAAAATTCACAAACTATTAGAAAGGGAAAGCATGTCTTTTTCATAACAAGTAGTGCCACAGGCAATTTCAATAGATTTGGAAAACATAGTTTCATAATACTTTAAATAACTCTATGTTACAATTGACATGCTCATGAAGAGAGTAGGAAGAGCACTGAATGTTTCCAATGACTAAACATTGTAAATGAATTTTTAAATGTTGCTGTTTTCTCAGCAATGGAGCACTATCTTCTCCAAGACATCTGATCTTCCATAATAAAACTAATGTTTCCATATCTATTGTGTTGCTATAGATATCCTATATAAACTGGGCAGTGCAAGACACAATCTGTTCCAATGAATTCTAATGCTAATTAATTCTTCCACTGATTAGTAATAAAAGAACTGCAGGTCTATCGTGAATGAAGGATACAGTACATTTAATTTCTGGCCTAACTTTTTAAAACCTTTCTTTATTGGTACCAATGACCTATTTTAACCTATTTATCTAATTAAGGAAGTACAACAAAAAGATTTTATTATAGGTCAGTATAAGAAAACACAATACAAAACTTTAGCATGGGAAAAAAATAATAAAATGCAAGAGATGTTTCAGAAATGGATAGGGGAAAAGCATGCTTGAACATCTTTGGTGCTTATTGCGTCACTGAAATTTTTCAATATATATTGCATTTTCAAACCCTTAGCTATTCCTGTGTCTGGAACTCAAGTTCTATTTTGCCTCGTAAGGTAATGGACTTTAGCAATCCTTTTTTAATATTTTATACTCATGACACTGAACAACTGGAAGACTTTATATCTTAGGATAAAACCATTAAGTAGAACTAGTAGAAGTAGAACTAGAAGGATTTAGCATTTCTGAGAAATCACAAACTAGTTTTGTTATGCTCCACAGCTCTAAAAAAATTATGGAACTTATTTTAGGCCCTAATTAGAAGCAATAGCAAAACAATCTGTATCATAGAACATAAGTTGTGCTGGCTTGCAGAAGCCCTGCTGTAGTCACTGGTTCTTACTCCATAAACCACCTCCTCCAGCCATGTTTCTTCTGGATGTGTTTACTTGTCATTTCTAAGCCCAGCTGGAAGCACTGTAAGGGTCAAAAGCCGAGGGCAATGAGCTTAGCACTTCTTTCTTAACATGTCTTATTTCTTTTAAATTCCTACTGGGTAGGATCCAAAGATGTGCTTAGAGTTCTGCTACACCGGAGGAATGCACAGGGGCAGTGATTTTCACCTTTCCTACTGCATTCCCCTGCAAGACCTGAAAAGCTCCAGAGGCTTGGGGAATCCTTCAGAATAGCATGGAAAATAGTAATGGAGGCTGCAGGGGGAGAAGTTGTCAGCAAAAGTCAACGTCTTGTCCCTTCTTCCAGCAGCAAGTTTCCACTGGATCCCTCTTTCCTCTAGGAACAGGAGCACTTCTGTTTACAAAAAGGAATGCCTGGATCTAAACAACTTTACTTTAGAACTATGCATTAGACCTATGTTCTAATGCACAGATCTACTGCTATTGCAGCTAGTTAGAGGCTCAATTTCAGATGATTAAGGCAGCATTTTAGCTTAAGGGAATGAAATGTAGGGAAAACCAAGAAGCACATTTCAATTAGCTGTATCTGCTTTAAAATAAGAAGAAATTCAGTCAAGCAGCTATAAATTAGTCCTTAAGCCTCTCAAGGTTTCAACCCATTTTAAAGAGAATATTTCAAAGAATGTGCAGAACCATGCTGATTCAAGATTAGGTATCAAATATTCCGTTTTAATTGATGCAGATTATTCCTTTTTATATTACTGTTGCAGTGGTCAGGATTCAAGAGGGGCATATATCTAAAGCACAAGGGGACAACTGATCTTCCCATACAACACCATCTTCTTTGCTGTTGAATGCTCCTCCAAATGCTACTCCATCTTCTCTGCTGTTGTATACCTTGTACTTCATGAGTAGCTTTTGGGGAGTTGGGAAAGATGAATGCAAAGAACTGCTGTAGGGAAAGGAGGATCAGAAAGGTCCTGCTGTGCATGCAATGCAGTATGTATGGTCCTTTAGAGCCCAACCATTTAAATTTCATTTTGCTATTTCTGGGGTGAATATCTAAATAATTAAGTCACTTGCTTATTATCCTAACTATTTACAGCTAACTCAACTGTGGATGTACAGGCTGAGCAATGCAGATAGTATTTTGACACTGATGTTCAAATATTACACTTTTCAAAGACCAGCTGAAAAAAAATTGAGTAATAATACCTATTTCCAGCTTCAGCATATTATTATTCACATTGGTTCTTTCTCAACTGTAGGATAAATGTTACAGTATCAAAAAACTATTTAAACAATACTGTTATATATTTTATACCATTTTAAAAGGTGTTCATACTCAAAACAGATTTATGGTAGCCTCTGTTCAGTGCACACCTGGTGATGGATAACGAAGAAAAACCTTCAGATTTTGGTCTTAACCAGTTCCACTGACATGTCTAGGAGCAAACCAGAATCCAGTGCTTCCCATTTTTGCTGATCTGAAAAACAAAGAAGAAGGGGCTAGACATTAGTGAAAAAATTAACTTCAGAAGACTAGATGCCAAACGGAAAGAAACACAGTCCATGTTAAAACATTTCATGATTTAATAATAATGATGATGATGACGATGATGATGATCATGAACATGATCCAGATTTTCTGTATGCAGAGAACAAGATGTGTTGGCTTGATACTGAAGTCTAGAAGCCAGCAAGCCATCAAAAGAAATATGTTAAGCAGCTTATTCTCTCTTTTCTTAGACTTTGTTCAGACTTGTGTTCAAAGTGTGCTGCCTGACAGTACAGTTCTCTAGGTACATCCAAATGTCTAGTTTTCAGCAGAATAACTGCATTAGGAGCAGCTTTGCACATGGGTCTGAGTCACTGAATATGCCCAGAGAAGGAACTTCCATTAGTAGAGAACCAAGACCCATCAAAAGGGTCTTGGTGCTTTTGTCAGATACTTTACTGTCCCTTCCATTTGCTTCCCCTTTCTCTTGTTTCTTCACTTTCCAATCCTCTGCATATGGACCCAGTGTGCTATGCCTCAGTGAAGACAGGTCACAGTTTACACACAGGTGCTTACTATTACTTTTTAATTAATACAAAATGTGAGTAGAATGGTTAACCATAAATGATGGCTACATTATGTTACAATTTTAAGGATGAGGGCAATGTTGCCTCAAAATTGGGCATGCTCCCTCTCTCTGTCTCTCATTCTCTCTCTCATACTCCTTGTATAAGAGGGGTGGACTGACTGAAACAGAGAAACAGTACTCCTTGTCACCATTTATCCAATTGCAATCATTCATTCCTTCAGCAGAATTCCAGTTTTTACAAAAGGAGT
This sequence comes from Varanus salvator macromaculatus, assembly GCA_023646645.1. Taxonomy (NCBI): domain Eukaryota; kingdom Metazoa; phylum Chordata; class Lepidosauria; order Squamata; family Varanidae; genus Varanus; species Varanus salvator. The sequence goes on from JAIXND010000773.1 coordinate 71,277,166, forward strand.
GATGGGCATCAAGTATATGAGTTTCACAATGAACCTGTAACCTAGTTTATGAATTTGAAGTACAGTATGATCCCCAATAAATGCAAGAGGGCTATGAATAGATCATGTTGTAATTCTGACATAGCAAAACTCTACATGCATTTTTAGTACATACAAAACAGTTTGTCAATTTAAATTAGAGAAATACATTACAAACAATGTTATTTTGGGCATGTCACACACCCATATCTTGAGAAGTTGATCATATTATGCTTAATGGCACCTTGAGATACCATTCATTTTTCTTCATTTTTGTGTGTGTGCACTGCACAGTATATAAAGTTGATGCCTATTAATATTCTTCAATAGTCCACAACGCCCAAAGCCTTCATATGCACAGTAGGTGAGATTATTTACTTCCTGCTGAGCCAGTTAATTCATTTCTACCTATATGAGAACAGAGTAATTAGAAGTTTATATGATAATTTGTCCACAGAGCACATTGTCTCTAAACCAAATCTCTCAGTTGAAATTCATGTTAAAGACAGAGCATTTGAAAGCTCTTTGTTGCAACACTCATAATGAACAGCCTAAAGGTTCATTGATACTCCATACTTTCAACAACAGGGGAAAAACCTAAGGTAGATTCAAATGTCAACACAGCATAATGCAATGTAATTTTACCATACAAATCCCTTTAAAGTCAGAAAACTAGTTAAAATATACCAAACATTGAGCAGGTTTAGGGACCATTTAAAAAAGCACATACTTTACAATTATCTGGTAACAAGAATGCTAATGAAGGGGCCAGGTTAACACTAAAATATTTAGGAGATAAAATAGAATGCCAGTTGTACGAGAACTATAGAAACTTTCCCTAATGAGTTTAGAATTGGTTCCAAGATCAAAAGAAGAAAAAGCATTAAAAGTTAGTTAATATCATGGCAGTTAAGGACATACAGTATTGTTAAGTAAAAGAGTAAAACAGAATACATTTTAATATCATAGATTAAGCTATTTTAAATCTACTTTAGTCATACTTCAACTACTGTAAAAGAGGAGGGGAGGGGGGAAGGGAAGGGAAGGGAAGGGAAGGGAAGGGAAGGGAAGGGAAGGGAAGGGAGGCAACTAAGTATTCAGGAGTGACGGATCATCTTCCTTATATAGATTTAATTATTTAGAGGGGTTGTGTAGAAAAAATATAGGGTACATGATAAATGTCTAAATGAATGATCCTATGGCCTCAGACATAATAGGAGGGGCCACAGGATAGTCCATATCTCCAGCACTCCTTGAAGCTGGAAATCAGAGCTCTGATCCTTCCCAATTACAGCTGGTATGGAAAGATCCATGCTGATTGCACTCTGAAAAGGCTGGGAAAGCAACTTCAGAGAGCGAGTAAAAGGGGCAGGGGCTGAAGTGTGTATGGAGAGAAGGGAACTGGAGTGGCTAGGATATGAGGTATCCCGAAATCACTCCAGCTACTTCTCCTCTCCTTTTGAGATGAGGTCCAGCAAAAGCACAGAAGAAGGTAACAGAATGAGCATAAGCATCTGACTTTGAAAGTGTACGTTGATCTTGATAGACTTCACCTAAAAATGATCACCAGTGAGACGGAAAGTGACTAATAGCTGTGATACTCAGTTCCTCTATTATATGACTTTATAGCCTGCCATTTAGCCCATTGCATAGCAATAGAATACCTAAACAGCATCAGCTTACAACTAGAACTACAAAAATAAATTCTCTTCAGCAGGTAGAAACAATCACAATTTAATGCATAAATCAGTTGCGACTTCTATAATATCTGATTCTAATTTTAATTGTAGTGACAAACTAGAATGAATTCAGCCCCATGTATTAGCTCTGCAGTGTGGGTTGTTCATGAAACAACCCACAGTATGTCCAACAGACAATTGGGTTATCACTCCTTTTGTTCCTCCCACACATATCTGAGGAGATGCAACAGCACGACCTGTCTCGACGACTCTTCCTGCTGTGTCTGCAACCATTTCTGGAGATCACTTTTCCCAATCTCCAAAGTGACAACAGTCTCTGACATCTGGTTCAGACTGCCCATGCAGCAAATTGAAGTGATTGTCACTGGTTGATCAGTCATATTATGTACGGGTATGTCTGTGTGTTTGCTCAAGATATGTGCATATGGTTTCTTGATGATGATGACGATTTAGAATTTTCATAGGTGCAAAACTCTGACTATCCAAATGCACAATCCTGCCTTGTCCATGTCTGAATGTTGTTTCTTGCCAAAATGCAAGAGGAACAATCCATGGACACAAGGAGTTCCTTTGTTTCTCATAGGTCAGCTGTCAAATGACAAGCTGTTACGTGAGAACAAAAGTCACTAGGAAATTGTATAGCTGGCAAAAGCAAGCAAAAGCTTTGCAGTAAAGTCCCCCAGTCTTTTGTTTGGATTGCACTGTTCTGATTGGATTGCACCTTTTGCACAAATTTCCAAGATTCTGGGTGCTCAGGAAAGTGGAAAAGTATGTGCATTCCATTTATGGGAACACAGAGTTTTGACAGCTGTCAGGAAAAAGTGTAAAAAGAAAGCAAGCTATTAAGTACAAAAGAAGCTGCAGTCAAGCAACAGTGATCCAGTGTCTGTCAGTCTGTCCGAAGTGTTGTTTGTGTTATCAATTGCTGGTTGCTGTGGCAAGCTTAGTATGAACTAGTTTTTGCCACTCACCACTCCTCTGTACTCACAATGGGATTGGATTCCAAATATAGAGAACATGAAAACCTGTCATGGATGCAACAACCCTTACTTATTTCTCACAAGCCAATCTGTGGGAAGATATCTGGGTTCATACACCACCATAGCTAGGCTGCCATATTGTACAAACCAAATCAGAGTGTTCATGACCTCTGCTAAATAGAATTGACCATGGGATAATGGGAAGAATGGAATTTCCCACTTCCTCCTCACAAGAGCAATCCTTCCACTCCAGTCCAGCTATTCATAACACTATGCAATTTATCCAATTAGTCAGTCAAAGGCTTTAAGTATAAAATCAACAGCACATTCCTAAGTTGCTCAAGTATGGTCAGCAAATTGTTCTTCGTTTAGACTGGATAACAAATTGTTGTCCAACAGTATCAATTATTAGCAATCAGGATGCAGGTAGGAAATAGTCTGATCTACCCACTGTGAAGATCCAGGATCAATTTGCAAGAATTTTGCAGATATTAAGGTAAAATTTCAGGCCCAGAATTTATCTACCTGTTAGCTTTATCAGCTCTTCCAGTGACCTTCCCACTCCAAAAGTGTATCACATTGTGTTAGAAGAACGACGATTAAAAACTTGAAACATAGTTTGCTATCATACACCATATCAGATAGTCAAAATTAATATTGCATTTAGAAACATAGAAACATAGAAACATAGAAACAGAGCGAGTCAGAAGGGGCCTCCTGGGCCATCTAGTCTGACCTCCGGCACCAGCCGGCTCCGCTCATGACATATAGACATAAATATAGACATTTAAGGCTATATATGCAAGGAGAGCATATCCATAGAACAGGTAAGGCCAAAATAATCATCTACATATTTAGCACAAACTGGAATGGATGAATCAGTACTTAGCTCAGTGTATTTTATTGCATCTTCAAGATCTCATAGAATCTCTTACTGAGAATGAAAGATTTCTTATGAATTCCAGAGAAATTCAGCAGAAAGTAAATAACATGGACTTGAGTTATATGTTAGTCAGCAACAAAATAACATATAAAGGTTTGGTGTGAAATTCCTCAATGCATGAGACAGATAAACTACTCTTACTGAATAGGCTTACCACCAAATCCAATGCACTGGAGATGCAAGGGGATTAGAGAAAACTATTATCACAATTCTAGGCTATGACATACAATAATAGAAAGCTGAATACAGTGTCAAACATAGCCAGCAAAGCTAGTAGTCATTGATAGCCTTCTCTTCCATTAATTTGTCCAATTGTTTTTGAAAGCCATCCAAATTGGTGACCACCACTACCTTCTATATGGGACTGCAGGTGGCGCAGTGGTTTAAACCGCTGTGCTGCTGGGCTGGTTGACTGAAAGGTCGCCGGTTCGAATCTGCACAACAGAGTGAGCTCCCATTGCTCCGTCCCAGCTCCTGCCAACCTTGCAGTTCGAAAGCATGCAAATGCAAGTAGATAAAAAGGTACCACTTTGGTGGGCAGGTAACAGCGTTCCGTGCACTTAAGTGTTTAGTCATGCCGGCCACATGACTGTCTATGGACAAATGCTGGCTCCCTCGGCTAGGAAATGGAGATGAGCACCGCCCCCTAGAGCCAGGCATGACTGGACGTCAAGGGGAAACCTTTACCTTTTTTTTACTATCTTCTATGGCAGTGAACTCCATAGTTTAAATACGTACTGTGTGAAAAAGTACTTTCTTTTATCTATCCTGAGTCTCCTACCAATCAGCTTCCATATCCACTTTCTCCACATCATGTATAATTTTAAACACCTCTATCATTTCTTTCCCTTACTTGCTTTTTTTCTAAGCTAACCAATCCCAGTTGCTGTAACTGGGAGAATTGTTCCAACCTCTTGATCATTTTAGTTGCCCTTCTCTCTACTTTTTTCAACTAAATAATGCCTTTTCTGGTCCCTCTACTTGTTGTCCACAATATTCTAAGTGCGAATGCACCAAAGATTTGGCTTAAGGTGAGTACAATCTTGGCAGATTTGTTTTCATTTTTTTCCTAATTATGCCTTTTTCACAACAGCTGTTCACTGGGTTGATATTTTAATTGAGCTATTCACTAAGATCACTTTCTTGATCAGTCACTACTAGCTCAGATCCTACCAACCTATATCTGAAGTAAGTTTTTTACTTTTTTCTGCCAACATGCATTACACTGGCTCACACTGAACTACTTTTGACAATTTTTTGATGCTCCTTCTCTGTTTTCCTCACAATCCCTTTTGGTTTTAACAACCCTAAGTATTTTGCTATGATTACCAGACTTGGCCACTACACTGCTTACTCCTAATTCTGATAATTTATGAATATGTTCAAAAGCATTGACCCTAATACAGAATCCTTTGGGACCCCTCTGGTTACATCTCATTATTGGGAGAAATTGTCATTTATTCCCTCTCTTCTAAATTTGCATAGAAGTCCTTAGTTAGGGACCTTGTCAAGAGTCTTTAGAAGTATAAGTAAACAATGTCTACTAGATTGCCCTTGCCCATGTGCTTAACTTGACACTCTCAAAGAACTCTAATACATTAGTGAGATAGGACTTACCTTTGCAGAAGCCATGTTGATTCTTTTTCAGCAGGGCTTGTCCCTCTATGTGCTTACTGATACTATTCTTGATAACACTTTCAACCAATTTACCCAGAAGAGATGTTAAGCTAACCAGCCAGTAATTCCCTAGATACCCCAGAGATCCCTTTAAAAAAGGAGTTACACTGGCCATTCTCCAATGCTCTGGTACAGAGACTGATCTTAGCAACATATTGAATAGTTTAGTGAGAAGCTCAGCAATTTCATATTTGAGTTCTTTTAGCTTAATGGTGCTTAATGCGCTTACCTACAACTTAGCCTTCATACATCCACATCTTCATTTGTATTATCAGTCTCAATCTTTCTCTGCAGGTTGGGATAACCAATATAGCCAAGCCAGAGCTTGCAAATGAACTGAAAGTGTGGTAACTCCCTTCCCCCTCCCTTATACAGTGACACATTAATAACTGTACAGAAAAAAAGCTTGTGGTTACAAAAGTTTCCTATATTGATCTTCAGGTTTTTGGCTATGACAGCAAAGTCCTTTCCAAGATGGCTTCTGGAATTTGTTGTTAAAGCATACTGTGGAAACATGAAAAATGAATAAATATGATCTCACTCAAGCAAGCTGAAAATTCAAAATTTAAACTTAAGATGGTGGCATCAAAAACAATGGCCTGGGTGTACACAGCAGAAGAAAATGGTTTGACCCTTGCTATACCACTTTTGGGATGGGCCTGCCCACTGTTGGCAAAACAGCCAAGAACTTATTTCCAAGAATATGCAGCCTTTGGATAAAGAAGGTTCTTCATCCCTGATATTATTAAAGACAAAAACTATTTATCAACCATACTTTTTATATACAATTCCCAATCACAGTCGTATGCAAAGAATACCATTATACCCTGAGAAAATAATTCAATCTCACAAGTTAAGAGCTGATTTGATATATATCTGTCCTAGCTTGCTTTTTGACATGCATTTTATCTAAAGAGCTGTAGTGCAATCTAAGGTTGCAATCCTATGAACATTGATTTAGGGACAGATTTATTTATTTATTTCACAGATTTATATGCCGCCCCCTGCAACAAGCCTAGGGGCAGCTAACAATAAATCATACATAAACAATGCCAATAAAATAATCCAATAAAACCCACTATGTTAAAAACTAGCTCATCTCAAGGTCAAACAATTAAAACAAATAAATTGCTGTGAGCCGCCCCGAGGCTGTTGCGAGGGGCGGCATACAAATATGAAAAATAAATAAATAATACAATAAATACATTAACAATTAAAATACTTCTTAAATAAAAAGGTCTTTGCCTGGCGCCGAAAAGCAAATAAAGACGGCGCCAGGCGAACCTCTCTGGGGAGCGCATTCCACAGGTGGGGCGCCACCGCAGATAAAGTCCTCCTCCGGGTACTCACCCTCCTCACTTCTTTCACGGAGGGTTCCCGGAGGAGAGCCTCAGCTGCCGATCGTAGGGGGAAGGAGGGCATATAAGGTCGCAGGCGCTCCTTTAGGTAGCCAGGTCCCAAGCCATTTAGGGCTTTATAGGTAAGAACCAACACCTTGAATTGGGCCCGGACTTCAATGGGAAGCCAGTGCAGCTGACGGAGAACTGGGGTGATATGAGAACCACGCCCAGTCCCCGTCAGCACCCTGGCAGCTCTGTTCTGCACCAATTGAAGTATCCGGACCAAGGGTAGCCCCACATAGAGCGCGTTACAGAAATCTAACCGGGAAGTCACCTCCCAGATATGACCTCCCAGTTTCCTACTTTTGAAGTTTGCTACCTTGACAAACCAAAGATGACTAGAAACACAGACAAAATCTGATTATTGTAATCTGACTTGATTTGGACAAACAGAAACATACTTGATCTGAACAGAAGAATTTTTAAAAATGTGAAATCCCAAATTTCTGTGGTAGTTAGATTAAAATCAAAGTTCAAAGCATTAATTTATTAGAACAGAACAAATGTCAAAGTATTGTTCGGTGCTCCCTATTTCCCTGAGCAGTAGGAAATTGCAGGGTGTTTCCCTATGCGGAGAATGTACTAGACACACATGGCATGGGTGATCTCTGTTCACAAAAATAAGAGGGGAGTACTGTGGGAACACCATGACAATCTTTACAGATGCATCAATTTTCCAAAATCAAAGAATAGGCCTTGAAAGCAAGTACCCCGAAAGAAACTTCTTGCCAAAACTGTAAAACTAAAACTTTTATCTTCATTGCTAGCTACAAATCAAGTGCCAACATATTGCTAAAGCACATACTCACATGTGTGGGATGTCTAGTATCTAATAGCCACAAACTTCAATGGGTCTAATGGCTTATTTAAATAAGCATCTTTTAGTGATCAGTGCTCACAAAAGAAACATTTGTTAAGTTTTTTTTATATTGTAAGCATCATTTGCATAGTCATTTGGTCCCAGGCCAATGCACCTGCCAGGAATCAGTTTTGTGGTATGTACCATCAGAGAAGGGCTCTGCACAGCAAAGACTCTTTGCCTACCCTGTGCTTTCTCCCACTTGTCCCACTTGTAGGTATTCCTACATGCTCTGGGAAAGTACACAACTAGTGCTTCTCCCCAATACCCCAAATGATGGTACCAGATGTTGTACTATTCCTTGATGTCATTTGACCTGCAGAGAGATGAGTGGTGAATCATCTGGCCCATCACCCTATTCTGGTTGACAGCCTATGCTCCAGACTTTTATATATTTTAACAACAGGGGGACTTCCCTGCCTGTTGCTCATCCAGTGCTGGGAGGAAGAGCTGTGTATTGGGGCAGGGAGAGCTTGCTAACTAACTAGAGATCAACAATAAGAAGATTCCTTTTCTTCCCTTCTTCCTAAGCCCCTGGTAGCCTTGGCAGCCTTTTGGATGGAAGGGGACCTGAGGATGGTGATGGAAACCTCAACTGTTGGAGGTTCCCTGCACCTTAGCTAGGAAAAGAAAACTAAAAGAATACACAGGACTTTTGAAGTAGATTCTTGCAATAATAAAAATCAGGAGTTCTAGTGATTTACCCATTTTCAGCCATGTTCAACTATCAAAGTGGCTTACCATTAAAATCCAGAATTACAGTGTATTACAGATACATAGAGTTTTCAAGGTAGTCTGTTTTTGTTTCTGATAGTTGTGGTCATACAAGGTTCCATATTTTTTCTTTTATTATTGGTTAATAGGGTCCTCAACATAATCTGGTCTTCAGATGCTGTGGTCTATTCCTGCTTTCCAGCTGCCTTTTTGTCTTGTTCTTATGTGCAAGAAATAGAGAAGGGATGGAGTGGCACAGAGAAGGGATGGGGTCAGGTAGCAGAGGAAGAGCTATGAAATTCTACAGTACTGAAAACGTAACCTGCTTCTGATTATGGATCCACTAACAATCAGCTGTACCCTGATTAAATCATCCAACCTGTGAATGACAATTCAAAAAGTTTCCCTTCCTCTGCTCTAGTGGAAGAGAACAGAAATATAGAGGTAGCAGAGTGCCACTGCATGTACAGGGGTAGGGGAGGTTGAACCACAGATTGGAATTTACTGGTAAGAGCTGAGTGGTTTCTGTTAGATCTCCAAGAATTTCTGATTTTTAACAGCTGTAAATGGACAAAACAACAACAACACCCCCTTCTGTCATGCAGGTCTTGTGCTAAATTTTGATCTTCCATCCTCAGTATTCTCAGTTTGTAAAATCGGAATATTGACTGGTTGCTTTTGACCAGATTGTTATTCCATTCTGCTGACCTGTTTCAGAGTAATGCATTCGAATCCCTTATCTACAGTGACTCAAATGTTGATTTGTACATATCCCAGTATATGATTCATGGGTCACAGTAGACAATAGAGTCGACCTCCTGAGCTACCCATTTTATGTCTGGTTTAGCAGTATTCTGTTAGGGAACAAAAGAGATCCCACAAAGCTGAAGTCTTATATCTTTACTATCAGAGAACTGACTAGTAAAGATGCAAATACAGACAGCCTGTTTTTGTTGTTGATTAAGATTTATACACCCCTATATCCAAGAAAATACAGTAGCAGTATCCTCCTGCTTTGACTTTTGAATTTCATTTCATTTCATTGTGTTATAATCTGGAAGTAAAATAGGTTTAATAGGTATTATTACCATTTGATGTATATAAGATAGTCAACACTGTGAAGGTGCAAAGTATTTTTATTCTGATACAAAAGTGAACAAAAACAAACTGTCACTTGCAGGTTACCTAAGTATTCACCATAGTTTCTGCGACATGCCTAATCTCTGGTGCCTCCAGAACTCACATACTATAAGTAGTTGGAGTCCACCTGTGTGTACTTCCAATGCCACATGTTCTTAAATTAAATATGCCTATTTCTGGAAGGCGCCAGAGTTGGAGGGCATATCTAAACAAGAAGCATACTGAACATCAAGAAGCTCTCAAAACAACTCTAGGATACAGTTTTGCAGCAGCTCTGAATTATATTTTTATAAATTCAAACTATGAACATCTCTGGAACTTTGTTAAATCCCAGAATAATAAACCAGAAAGAATATGGCTCAACCACTATTCTGGCCAGACGAGGCCATCCACTAAAATTCAGTGACCAGGTACGGAGGGCATTAGTCAAAGAAGTGGCCAAGAGGTCAGTGGTAACTCTAAAGGGGAGATCTGCAACTGAGATTAGAGAAATTGTTCATGGTACAACTATCACCTGGATAAAACCGAGCTTTTTTAACCTTTTTGAAAGTGCTGAGAAGAAAGCCATTGATGAAACAAGCTAAAATCAAAGTACATTTGCTATTTGCAAAAAAGGACTATGGGTTATACAGCAAATGTAGAAAACATTTCTCTAGTCTGCTGCTGTGCATGGCAAAAAGTCCACAGTGCTCATTTCCTGGAAACACCAATACCATGGTGAAATTTGGTGGTGTTGGCTTCATGCTGTGGAGATGCTTTTCCTTGATAGGGAGTGGTGAAATGGTCTGGATTGAGGGCAAGATGAATGCAGCCAAATGCAGAGCACATCTGGAAGAAAACCTGTTTCAGTCTGCAAGGGATCTAAGACTGGGGCAGAGATTCACCTTCCAGCAGAACAATAACCTTGAATACAAAGCCAAAGTAACAGAGTAGTTTCAAAAGACAAACCTGAATGACTTAGAGTGGTTCAGTGAAAGCTCAGATGTTAACCCAACTGAAAATCTTTAGCAAGCCTTGAAACTTGCTGTTTACCAACAATTCTCACCTACTTACAGAACTGGAGCAGTTTTGCAAGGAGGGAAACAGAAATAGTGTAGGATCCAGATATGAAAATCTGATGGAGACTCATTCAAGAAAACTCTCAACCATTATTGCTGCCAAATATGCTTCTACCAAGTACTGACTGAGAAGGATAAATACTTATACAACCAACAAGTGTGAAAGTCAAAGAGGTGAATATCTTGGCAAGGCACTATATCTGAGCAGTGAACAATAAAATACAGATTTAAAACTTTTAAGAATCATTTTAAAATAAAAGATACAGGAACGATGGATTGTTCTTTCTGCCTTTAACGGAATAACAGTGCAACCACTCTTGAAGAAACTACTCTGTACCTAACATTAGTTGATGACTACTTCCTAGTTGAAAATAACTAGGAATTGAAGTTGAAAATAACTACTTTTCTTGAAGAAGTACTTGAGAAGATTGTAGTGATGCAACTGCAACTGGTGGATGCTTATGATCTAAACTTATTCCAGTCTGGCTTTCAACCTAGCTATGAGACTAAATCAGCCTTGATTAGAAGATTATTAAGACTGAGACCCTACTTATTCTGCTTGATCTCTCAATGACTTTTGACCATCAACACCATGCAGTACAATGGATCTGGTTTTACCTGCAGGTTCATTTTCATAGAATAATATTGGCTGACTGTTCCTTGGCCCCTTGGCTTCTACAAAATACCATATTCAACATCTATATGAAACCCCTGGGAGTGGTCATTAGGGGATATCATGCCAAGTTCCATCTATATGCTGTATCTCCTGTGAATCAGATGAGGCTATACAAGTCCTGGATCAGTGCCTAGACTCAGTGGTGGGCTGGATGAAGGCCAATGAACTGAAGCTGAATCCTAGCTAGATAGAAGTTCTGTGAGTGAGGCTCAAGTCCAGAATATAGGGCACTGTCTGTTCTGGATGAGGTTTTACTCCTTGTGAAAGATGAGGTTTGTTGAGGGGTACTTCAAAATCCATTATTGTTGCTGGTTCCTGAGTGAGGAAGCCTCAGATTGCTTTTTACTAGCTTCAACTAGTCCTGCAACTATGGCTTCTCCTGGACAGGAATAACTTAGGCACAGTGCTGCAGGGACTAATTACCTCAAGTCTGGATTAGTATAATGTGCTTTGTGTGTGCCTGGCTTTAAGGCTGGTCTAGAAGCTGGGGCTAATACAGGATGTAGCAGCTCAGCTGCTGTCAGGAGCCTCTCCTTTTCAGCATGCAACCCTTTTGCTGAGGGAACTGCACTGGCTACCTATTCACTACTGGACTGGGCTACTGGTACTAGTGTTAAGTACTTGGATTCAGGATACCTAAGAGAGTACCTTTTCCCTTATCAACCAGCTAGATCCTGGTAGTTCGTATGGACCTGTGACCTGACTGGAGTCCACTGGATAAGAGCCTTTGGTATGGTGGCACCATTTTTGTGGAGCTCCTTGGTTCTGAATAACAGGCAGATACAACATTGCATTACTGACAACATCATTTCTACTTCAGAAAGCTTTCCTTGTTTGACCGGTCTGTGTCTGTTTTAGTCTGATAGTCTGTTTTAAATTTTATTTTCTTCTTCATATTTTTTGTCTTGGACCTTGACAAATTAGAGAATCTATCTCTGACCAAGAGAACCATCTTGGTTAATGGGTGGTATAGAAATCAAATAAATATATACATAGATAGATATAGAGCAGTACAGAAATGTTACCAATAAATAAATAACATTGTAACAATCAAAAGAAGTCTTGTTTAAAATGTGCTCAGAGGGAAAAAATGAAACTACTTTGATGCTTTCCTGTCATTAACAGACAGAATTCCACAAAGAAGGAACTGATATTTTAAAGGTTCTGCTCCAACAAGCCTCCATATGGAGCATAGGACTGTACAGACCCACCAGAAATGAATTAATGTATGATTTCACTGACCAGGCAGACTGGTAAAGAAGAAGAAGTTTTATCAAATATCCTGTTCCCCTGTTGTTTCCTACAGCAAAATTTAAAACTGTCTCAGTAATATATAACCCTGTATAGTGGTGATACATGCTCTTTAACAGTCAAGCTGTTGCATATTCCCCTAGCTGCAGCTTCTGTATCAACTTTAAGGGCAGCCCCATATAGATTGCACTGTAGTAATCCAGTATTAAAGTTAGCAGCACTTCTACCACAATGACCAAGCTATCTCTTCCTATCCAGGATACACTGTAGTTGGTACATAGTTGAACTCAGTAAAATTGAGCTGCTGTGGCTGCTTGGGCTTCCAACAACAAGGATGAGGCCAATATGAACCTGAGTGTTAAACACAAGATACCTTTTTAACTTCCTTGTAAATAAATAAAATACATATGCTAAACATTTCCAGTGAAAATGCAACATTTACTTCTGAACATGCTGACTTTCCATTGGATTTCCCCCTCCCGCCCATTATCAGTGCTCTGTGTCCTCAAAAATCTGTTTCTGAGGCTTGGACAACCCAGTATCTCAGGTACTGAAGTAGGAATAACAGATTAGTAGAAGTGTTTTCAACTAGCACAACTACATCCTTGAATCCAAAATGATGTATCAGTTTCATATACACAAATTCATATCCTCTATGGTATTTGGTGTTAAGAAAAAAGTTTCCACTGGTACCCAAAGAACGTCTACTCTTTAATATAGGAGTTACGCTGATTAACAAATTTATACTTTGTGAATTATTTCTCCATTCCTTATACAAAATTTGCAGTATAAGACCATAAGGGTTAAGAGATTGGTGCATGTGCTGAGTCTGTTCTGCCCACCTTCCCTTCTGCAAGTGGAAGGCCCCGCTAACTGCATTGCACAGGTAGTGGTATCCACTGTTTATGCAAAGGGAATAGCCCTGAAATGAATTGGAATGCTAGTTACTAAAAGGAAACAGGTTGGTGGAATTCCCTTATGTTAAACAAAGAGTAGCAGCTGCTTGCATAATACAATTGGTGGGATAGAAGAATGATGAAGGCAGCAGCATTTCTTTGAATTCTGCTCAAATACTTATAGTTCACTGCTAGTTATTCTCTGCATAGCTAATGATGCAACCTTATTTACCTCTAATGTATTGAGTTAAAATATTGATAGGCCAATTTTCCATACAAGTGATATATACACTATACTAGGATCCTACTTTGCAGGTTCTTTTATATACAGATTTCTAAATATGCTATGTTCTTGTCTGTCACTCATTTATAAATATATAGTTTCACCAGTCAAGATAAGATATACAATTGCAAGTTATCATTTCCCTGATGCTCCTTTCCAGGGAACAAAGTGAGCTGTGGACAAGACCAAAAAACTACAGTATTGATATTGACTTTTTGTACATATATCACATCCCCTTCTATGAAAACAATAAAATACTATGTACAACTACAGTTCAGTTATCTAAATTTATAAGACAAGAAATGGAAAGGCAACATTTCAAACTGATGTATAAAAATGTAGCCACTCTAAACCATCAGTGAAGCATGTAAATAACATTTTAATCCAACAAGAGCAATCTAGTTGAGATGAGGCCATATATAATTGGACATCAATGCTTTACAACATGGTCATCATCACAGAAAAGGTGCTGCTCATTGCTTCACACTGCTGTAATGCTCACATCTGTAAAAGATGGAGCATAGAGCCACCTTTAGCACTCATTGTTCATATCAGCAAATTTAAAGAGTTGTGTTTTGCTTAAACATGATGAGCATACTGAAGCAAAGAAACAGAAAAAAGCTTTGGCAGCTGTTCTAGAAGCCTGAGCATCTGCTCATAAATTGGTTCACACTAATTTATGGATTATGTTAGTCTTTATTTGGGCAGCTGTTTTCATCAGGTATCATCAGTATGTCAGAGTGCAATCTAAGATAGTTAACAGAACATTCAGACATAATTTTTAAAAAGTTTGCTTGTTTATTGAAAAAAGTTTTATGTATCTGGTCAGTCATTACCTGTATTGGTTTGATCCATTAGACTGACTACAAGGGTTGATTTTGATCCAAGTTTGTGTGAAACAAATGTTGAAGCTAATGTTGAGCTCTGATTACTTTGAAAAACCCATCAATTGCTTATTTAAAATATACAGGCCTGCAAGAACTTCATCTTCAGCATGTTTGGAGACAAACTGGTCTGTGCAGAACACTGCCAAAAGATCTAAGTAAAACATTCTGTTAGAGAGCATTTTTATAAACCAAATCTAGAACATAAAGCAGTTCATATGGAATACCACACAGAGGACAGAAGTATCATTCACCTAGCCTTTCTCTGATTGTTTTGGGTTAAAATCACCACAGCTATATGGTGATTATATAAAGCCTTTTCAAGTGTTGCAATGTTTCTAGACTTTGAATAAAGAACAAGTTGTCTTAATATAACTTTTTTACAAGTTGAACTTCTTGTTTTTCAGAAAAAAATAATACAGATATGAAAGAAGGATATTGCAAAGATACTGTTCACAAAACTGTATTTTAGGTAGTAATATTAGTAAATTAGTAAAGATTTTCTTCTTTAGACAAGCGCATCCATGGCAAATGTTTTTAATGGAATGCTAACCTGAAACAGAATTTCCTCCTCTGAAAAGTTGTGAAGTTAAACGTTTGCCATTTAGAACAGAGATTAGGTTTTGCTGTGGTAGTACCTTATTTATTGGATGTTACATTGCTCTTCAGTTCACAGAAGGGGACACTTTTACCATTTCCTCAATCCATCTGCAGTTTCCTGCACCATATCTCACATTATTCCCAAGGGTTCTCCAGTCTTCAAGAACAGATTTTCAGGGGCTGAAGGGGGCTGCAAAGGGAAGGGGAAAAAGCCCCACTCTGTGAACATGAACTGCATTCTGCACAGAAAGTATGGATAAAAGTCAATACCTTTCCTTCACTATTCTAGCACAGCAACTAAGACCATCTGACCACATGCAAAATGTTGTATGTTGACTGCTCCCACTTTTATTGAACACCTAGCTTTATATGATATTACAGCACAAATGTTTAAAATGTGTCAGACATGTTTAAACTTTTAGAAGGGATGTGATGGTCACAGGATTTCTTTGGGGCATGTGCTTTCTAGAACTTGGATAATACAATTGTTTTAGTTGAGGTAGCAAGTTTCAACCTATTAAGTTCTGAAGTAAATGTTGAATTACATTCTCATACATAAATCCCATTCCTGTCACAAAACTTTAATAATGCAAGTTTTCAATGCACATGTGATGTTATCACTGTCCTTGCTAAAAGAAAGGGGAAGGATACAATTACAAAAGTGCTTGGAACAAAATTAGGTTAGCTGAAAGCACTTTCCTGTGGACTGCATCCTTTCTGCTTGGAAGCTCCTGAACTTGGGCGCTTCTAAGATTCCTATGCTCTGCCACATTCAATCTCCCAGAGTTTCACTAGACAACTCTTCAGAGGAGGGAGGCTGGAAAAGGCTTGGCATAAATTGTATCCTGTCCTCTTCAGTCTACTCTGTCATATGCACTGGAATGCCCTCTTTCCTCCTCCTCCAAGGTTACTGCTATGACCTTTGGAGGGAATCAAACATGGTTCTTCCTGCACTAGCTGTGAAGGGATAGGGAATGGGAGAGCTGAGTGCTGTCTCTAATCTTGAAGGGGTTCCAAAGCCGTTCTGTGATCCTTGGGATGCTTGCCCAGGGATCATTGGATTGTTCCCTAACTCAAGAATAAAGAACACTCTGTAATAACTTAAGTGAGAATTTCAATCTGATTCAATTTGTCACATAATTTCACCCTCAATGCAATGCTTCAAATCCAGTTCTCTCATAGTAACTTTGACAGGCTGAGAAAAACCTGCTCAAGATTAACTAGCAAGCTTCAGGCTTTACTGAATTTTCAACCTTAATATCCTAATGCAAACTCAGTTGATTAACTTACTATGCCCCAACAGCCAAAATATACAAATTCCTTTTATCAAAATAAACACATTATGGTTATTTTCCCACTTACTACTCAAGGTAACATTTGTAGTCATAAGAGAATTCCTTTATAAGGAAAAACAGGGCCTGTTCCACTATAATGTTTTGCATTTGTGGTTTTAGAGTGAAAATATTCCAGACATAAGCATATGAAAATCTTTTACTAGAAAGTGTCACAGATACATGTTGTTCCAGAATGATTCTATGGATGAATTATGATGTAGATTCAGGGACAGTGAGAATAACAAAGAATCTTTACAAAGAAAAACTGGTGTGGATATGTGTCCACTATCTCACACATGCTATCATCAGCATCCCACTATTTCTAGCTCATTAAGTTGCTGCCCACTGCTGAATATTGGAATGTGAGCTTTACTGTGTTGAGTTGTAGGGGTGTATGTATGTGTGTGCCTACCATGCAGGCATACAGTGTCCCCTGCAGCTGGGGGAAATGCAGGAGTCCTGACCTCAGAAGCTGATTCTTCTAATACTTAAGCAATTCTTAAACTGGTGGAGGGAGAGAAACCTCACGGTCTAGTCAATCAGAATTAAACTGTAGAACAAGTGGCAGGAGGGCTCACACTGACCATGAAATGTTTAAATAGGGGTGGGGCTAAGCAGGAGCCAACCACCCTCACTAAAAAAAAAAAGTTTTGTGTCAGCCATGAAGCTATTTAAGTACTTTTATTTCATTGCTCAGTCCCACCTGGAGATTCGTGGACTAGGTTTTCAAGGCTTGTTAGAACCTTCTTTCCATTTACTGAGAAAGTAATCCTGTCAGCCTGAACAGTCCAACAGTGAATCTAACCATATGTAATAAATTATTTTCTTGTCATTAGGGAGTGGAATAAGCAACTTTATTACTGTTTGTCTTTTAAGGATAATTCTTGAAACCCCCTTTCCTATTAATAGTGTGGTTCCTTTTATTCCCCATCTCTGCTTGCAGTGAGGTTGATGAGAGGTTTGGGGGGGAGGGTGCACACATGCTTTGGTGGTCAGATGTTCCAGAAAAATCTCATTTAAAAATGGGTCTTTGAGTGCATGGAGGAAAATTACTGCTCTCTTTGACCATTTAGCTGGGTTTGTGATTTCATGGAAAATTATATGGATGCCCTATTTTTTCCCAACTGAGTTGATTTTGTTTACTTAAAAGTAGGCAAGGGATGCGCCCTTGTTTCAACACTTTCTTGAGAGACACAGAAAGGAAAAAGAATGGATACTTTGTTTTAAAGATCATTCATGTGTCTGTGGTTCAAGGAAAAAGATAGAAATCACTTTAAATCTATGTTAATGTTTTCATTCCACTGCTATGAAATAAATTAAGGGTGCAATCCTATGCACATTAAGATAGCATCACTGGTTGGCAAATACTGGAACTCTAGTTTTTATTGCTATTTAAACATGCATAACATTGTGCTCTAAAAAGATTTTAAGTGATTCCCCAACCTACAGAAAACAATGGTGTTTCATCATCATCTAAGCTGTTGTTTCTGAGATACTGAATTCTCATTCTGGGGGAAAAAAGCTACACAGCTAGCTGACTATTCTGCCTTTTAAATATTCTCTGCTGTTTGTGCTTTATCAGGTAGTGTTGTGAAGACCCTATAGTGTATGGGCTTGCAAACTTCTCTGTTTTTATTCTGGAACATGCACAGTTGACTCTACTACTGTTGATCCCTTGGCTCCACCTCTAGTGCCCCACATTCTGCACCACTTGTCAGGATGATCATCACTGAATGGAACCAGTTTTCACCACTGTTATGTTCAATTCATGAGATAATTGAATTCAATGTAGGGAAATGTTAGAAATAGTCTCTTCATGGCTCACATTTATGATTCATAGTTCTTTCTCTATCATTCACATTTTGTATTGAATCAGTGTAATGAGATATATGAAACATCAGGACAACTAAGGAAAGTTCCCATTTATGTTTTCAATTAAAATAAAATTATGAACTGTTTGGCCTCCTTTCCCAAAGAATGTATATAGCATGGGAGCAACTCTCTCTCTAGAAAGATTTCAAGGAATGACCCTTTCTGCATACATTTACATACATTTACACTGAGCAAAGCTTTGCATAAATGCAGTTTATATAAGCAGCACACAACAGAAGTTTACTTCAGGATGCTTATGTGCAAGCTTATTAAAACTAAATATAAGAAAGTACATTTTACAACAAGAAAAACTCAGTAAAGGAACAGTAGAATTAATTTGAATAAGAAGAGGCAAATACTTAGCTTTTGTACAAAAAAAGGAAAATGTTTTAAAATGAGAGGGCTAAATAGTTTGGACTTTGTTCAATATGAGCAAAGCACCATGTATTTCACCACAATTAATATTCTAAGGATTAAAAATCTCTAATCAGTAATAATAAAGTTTGAACACAGCCATGCTCTGAAGATACCACTGTACAACACTGAAACTCCTATCTTAAGTAATACTTTATTTTTAAATGTTTTTCATATCATATATTTAGGAGAATACATGTGATATTAAACAAGACAGAACAAGGGTTTACACAAAGTCTTGTTTAACTTTAGAATGAATAACAGAAGATAACCAAGGTAAGCTAACAGCCATGGAATAAATTCATTAGCCAGCACAAAGCTGTAGCTGTACCCTAAAAACCTATTAACTCCAAATGAATTTGAGGCCATGCACTAGATTATAACAAATATTTATAGAACAATTGGTATCCATCTTGTCTACAGATTAAAATGCTAAAACAATAGGCAATTGACTTTTATTGAAAAGCCAATTATTTTGTCTCAATCTGTTCTTCCTCTCAATACTATTGTGTTTGATGTGGTCACTAGTTAATGGATCTGAAGATTAGTAACAATCAATTCAGACAGAGATTCACTGACTATGGATTTTCATGAGAATTAAATGAAATTGCTTTTCCATCTCAAACATTTGGGGCACAGCAGGCTATAAATATAACAATATGTATTAATATTAAAGGTACACTTTAAGATATATGCACCTGTTTACTTTTAGGTCTATTATAATAGCAAGCACTGATGCACTTAGCATTATTCTCTTTTAGTGAACAGGCTAAAATGTACTGGAAAAATTATATATTTTAGGAAAAGGTTTAAACCATTTATGCATATTTCTTAGAAAGACACTGAAGACAATATTCCAGATTCAGCCAAATTTTGTTTTCTAGCAGCAAACAATCCTTGAGTTGTTCTAAATACTTAGCTCATAGTTTCTGGAGGTCCCCTAGAGGAGAGAAATTAAACATGCACCAGCTACTCCAACAAGCAAAATCAGCTTTAAGTATTTCTGTTTGATTGACAAAACAGGTATAACTCCAGAAATGGTATAAAACAATGTTTTAATAAACATAACACTGATTTCTTTAAATGTGTCAAATATCTTCTGAATCAAGAAGTGGTACACTGATGCTTGTTAGAGCATTCTGTGATCCTATTACATGACTAACACATACCTATCCCTTTCAGGAATCATACTCAAACAAAAATATTGAGGATTTTTAACCTTCTAATATCAATAAACTAATTATAAAGTAAATATATTTAATCTTCCAAAGCATATTGTATATACAATTACTGAAGCTATAAATGGTTCTGAAAAATTTGAAATATGATCTGTCAGTTATTCAATTTAATTGTTTAATTTAAAATGTTTCCAGTCATTTAGAACAAAAATGTTTTATATATTTTCAAAATAGATCTATTTTTCCCAATCTGTTAATACAACTTCTCTAAATATATCTCAACCATTACTAAATAATGAAGATGTCTTTAAAAAGAGCAATTGTAACCATAGCATGATATACTCAGCATCATATGACATCAGGATTACTTTATTACTTATTATATATAATATGATATACTGTCAGATAAACTTTTTTTCCAAAACAGAGTCTTCTTTTTTCCAAAAATGTAATTGTAAAATGTGACAATATTTCATGAATCACTCTCTGGTATGAAGAAACCAGTCAACATACATACATACATACATACATACATAAAAGGGATACTAGCATTAAACTTCACAAATAGGTGGGGAAAATGCATTTTATAGCATCATTATTGACCAGCCCAAAAGCTTTCTGAATTTACTGGTAGTTACAAATGCGCTCTCTCTCTCTCTCTCTCTCTCATTCTCTCTCTGTATAATTAAAATAAAAGACCCATGTTTAAAAACCTCTTGACAGTTTTTATAACCATAGTAATTTTGAGTTTATGGTGTTGTCACAAACATTTGTTAAAAACTGTATTAATGGAACCAGTTCATCCTGTTAACATATATATCAGAACTTAGCTTTTTAAAAATTAGTTTTAGTTCAAAAAGCTATCAACTAATTCCTATTAAATACGTTCTAATCTGATTTCTAGGGATATTCTCTACAAAGTAACACATTTGGCACAATAAGTGCAAGAAAGATTATAGCAGCTTATTTCAAGACAGTTTTTTATATTATATTTCTTAATATTTGAAAGTATGTTTTTCTTCATTCTCTTTGCCTTGTTTATTTCTTCTTCCTTACACTTTAACTCAATTTATATAGCTTGAAAATTATAGATAATCATTATATTTATGCCTTCCTTAAAGAATATATTCCTTTTAGAGATACATAATCAAGAAATATGAAGCAGCAGTATCAATATGCTTATTTTTATTTTTTTCTCAGGATTATAGCAGGTGTATCTGTGCTTAACTACATCTTTTAACAGTTCTAACATTGAATGCAATGTGGAACTAAAAAGAAGATATGCAGATATATACAACATTCAGTTAATATGAGAGTTCCTTAATCTACTAGGTGCCTAAAATATAAGCAAAAGATTTTTTAGAAATTCATATTACAAGGCTGTTAATATATGTAATAGTAACATGACTACATAATATTCCTACTTGTTAACTTCAGCTTTCAAATTCAGAGTCATATGTAACTCTCTCAAATTCTAGTACTAAAAATCCATGGTAATTAAAAAACAAAACATAAATTGCAATATGCTAACAATTATATTGATTAAGGATGTTCAACAGACATGGAACTTTCCCTGAGAAAAATAGTAAGTGAAAACTGAATTCTTACATATAAGATTCCATGTGTAATTTCTGCCATGTCCTAACCAAGACAGACTGTTAAATATACATGTTTAGGATTGGTAGCTAGAATTTAAGATACCCTATGTTAACCATATACTAACATACTAATGCTTAGTTAGCATTAAGTTTTCAGATACCTAAGTGTTACAGCTATAGCTACAGAAATGCAGATATCAGGTACGCACTAACAGCAGATTTCTATTTGTTACTTATCCAACAGCAGACAAATAAAATACACACTGTTAGAAAGGGGGGAAAGCACATCAGTATTTATAATGAGAAGTCACCTAATCTGTCCACTCTGTTTCTATCTACAAATCCATAGTATTTACAAATCAAGAACTAGATTAAAATTTTATCTTATGTTTTCTTCCTAATACAGACATGCTCTTTCCTATGATCTTTATGTGCTTAATGCAGTAGCTGTCCATCATATTTTAGTTTGCAAATAGATTTTTATGTCAGTTAAGTACAAAGTATTACATTGTTTTCATATTGGAATTATTTTACATAATTCTCCAAGGCTTTTAAAACAGTAATTGTTTAAATGGTCAACAACTTGTTTGGACAGATATTAAATCGTTCTACCTAAAGAAATGAATGACAGCTGCTTTCAAAGGCATATTCTCATTATCTGTTCAGATCTTTTAGCACTACCATGCCCCTCATGAAGAGACTAAATACTATATATAGAAATATAAACTCTGAAAAATCAATATATTTTTTCAATATCCTTTTAAAGTACATCATTAAATACTTTAAATTATTAAAATGTCACTATTGAATACAGATGATAAATCTATGAAGTTTTCAAGATGCTTTTATACTTTTATTCTAATAATAAGACAAATTCACAAAAGGAATGGATCAGATGAATGTATTAAAGTGAGCAACTTGAAATATCTGTACTGACAGAGTAAAATAGTGATAGTTGGGCATAACTTTGATAAAATGTTATTAACAGGATGACCCTTAATTTTAGTTAAGTTATATTTGCACATAACATAGTTTTAAATCTGGAAAACTGAAAAAATTAGACTTTTGATATTTTGATTAGGAAAACTAGCATTCATTCAGTAGCTTGGCCAATAAAAAATACTTAAGAACTTATAGAATCTCCTTGCAGAAGCTGTAGTGTGTTAGAATGTGTATGAGTGGGTTGCATTAATTAAACTTCTCCAGATTTCATATAATTTCATAAAACATTGTTTTAATTTAACTAAAACATTCTACAAAAGTGAATAAATGCAAGCTTTCGCAAAGATCAGTACAATTTTCCTAACACCTATTCATCCACTTGTTCTAAAGCTACTTTTTTCAGGCAACTATGTTTCTTAACAAAGTTTTAAATAAAAGAAATCAAATACAGTGTAGCAACAGTTACTTTTCTCAGTCTCCCTTAAATGCATTGCTGCAACAAACACTCAGAATAAAAGGAACTTTTCATACATAAAGTACTTTCAGAAGACAACAGGAAAATAAAATTCCAAGTAGAGGTTTCAGAAAAATACATCCGATTTACAATATATTTATGATGACACATGTGCACCAAGTACAACACATACAATAAAGCTATATTCCAATACAAGTTTTATACTTATTTGTATCTATAGAACAGATTTAAAATATATACTATGAAGGGCAGTAGATTTCACATGTTCCTCCAGGGAATTCAACAATTCATGTCCACACATTTAGGGTTATGGCTAATGCCTGTGATGAAGTGTATGTGTGTGTTCCACAATTTTTATAGTACTTCAAATAGATTTAGGATAATGACTGAAAGCTAAAGGCTCAGTTCCTGCTTGTTATCTTAGATGCGCTTACAAACACATTGCCTTTAACCAGTATATGAAAATTACTTATCTACAAACACTAGTTATTCAAGTGGCATTCTTAAAACATATGACATGCATCAGTCATTTGTCAGGTTTGTCTCTCTTAGGTTTTTTCTTCTGTTTTAATTAAAATTAAAATGTGTATGGCAAGCATAGAGAACACTTCAATAAAATGAAATCTGTAATCTTAATCTTAATAGATTAATCTCTCCCTGATAAACTAACTCTTTTAAGAATTATTGATGTAATATTTAAAAGTGATTCTCCAGAAAACCTGACAGTGTTCTGCAGAAGTATAAAGCCACAAGACAATCTCAAGGCCAATATAGAGCATATATGATCACAAAACCTACAATCTGATGCACACTGGTGAACACACTGGAATTTACTGGCATGGGAATAGGTTGCAAATGTAGCAGATTACAGCAAACCAGGTTCAGAAAGACAGAACAAAAGGAAGTAAAATCCATTAAGTTTCTTTAAAAAGTTAACCTATCTCTTTGGGTAGAATACCTGTTAATTTAGTTAGATTTAAATCTAGATAGCACAATATTAAGTATTTTCCATGCATATGCAATTTTGCATAAGAAACACAAAATTGATTATGAATATTTTTGAAATGTTGCTATATTGACCAGAAAGTTGTCAAACATTTACACTAATCCTATATAGATAAAATTTCTCATCAAAGAAACTAAAGAGTTACAAAATAAAAATACAGCAAGATCTATAATGAATACTTATTCCCAACAAATAATCTGGTCTTGAACAAGAAACAATTAAAGTACACACTTATACAATCTGCTTGCATCATAGTATACCTAATGATGCAAGCAGATTGTATGCAACCAACCTAAATTCAGATATACTATGAGTATATATAACCACCCTGTATGTGCAGAATCTTCAAAAATGGAAGGTTATGTTTTACCAGATGTGCTATGTTAAAACTTGTTGAACCAACCTGAATGCTGTTCACAGGTTTATATTTAACTGATACAATAAAACTGAAGACACCCAAACACAAGTTATCAACTTATCCATGTCTACAAAATGGCTTTAAATATATACTTTAAATGGCCACTAGATTTCATGTGTTTTATTGAGAAACTATGAAATGGAAGTCTATTTCAGTTTCTACACATACCATTCCAGAATCACAACCAAGACACAACCACTTAATAAAAGTTCAGCTAGCAAACACTCATGAGTTGCAAGAGAAAATAATTGCTTGGGTTCAAACAATATCAATTTTTCATACAAAGGAGAATTCCCATAATTGGAATTAGAGCAGCTCCTCCAACATTAGTCACTGATTGGCTTCAAAGTGTGATTTATCTCTTTGCATGTTAATAAATTCAGGACAACTACTTTGCTTTATCTGTTCTGCATAGGTGAGGATAAAGAGGAGAAAAGAGGAGCTGTCTCTTTAAGATGCTCTGGTCTATCCCTTATCCCACGTGGAAATCAACATCAGCAGCACTTTCGCATTAACTTCAATGTGATGCAAGACTAGGCATCTTTTTTATATATAAAGCAAGAAAATTATTTATGGAATCCAAAACTGCTGAAATAAACATGCCAGGAAATAATATCGATTTTCTCTCAGAAGTGACTCCCTACGTAATTTTTTAAAATGCTCTCTGGAGCACGTTGCTTCAACTTAGCACTATTCCAATAGAATGCACTTTACAGATAGGGGACCTAAACATTGGGATCCACAGCCAAAGAAAAGGTACTCCATAAATCGTAAAGAATTACTCGCGTGCATTAGATCTTAATGAGATCGTGAGAAAGGCAATACATAGGTATTACATTTCGCGCCACCTCCCCCTCTGCCATCTCTGCCCCCCCGCCAAACAAAGAGCATGAAAAGGAAGGTACAAAGTTTGGCAAATCTAGCAACCTCTCCTCGTTGCCCCAAAGTTGTGCAGCTCGTGCATTCCCACCTCCTGCCACCATTGAAGCGAGAAAGGGGATTTTCACGTTCTCGCATTGTCGGGAACGAGCTCTAAAAGGCTTTTGCCTTTCCAAAACTCTCACCAAAAACAAAAATAGGCATCAGTTTTAACTCCTTGCTCTCTGCGGGCTGAAAAACGGACACGAGAAGACGCGGGGCTCACTCCGTCCTCTTGGAGGGAAATCGGGGAACCGATATGATATGGGGCAATTTTTAGGAATTTTTTGGGCTATTTTTTATTTTGTTATATGCCTCAGTTCTCCCTCCATTTTGGTTGTTTATGATACTGACAACAAGCTATCCCTGCTCTCTCTCTGGATCTCTCCTGCTTTCAGTTAACGAACCCCCCACTCCCCAATACAACCCACCCACCGGTTCGCTCGTCTTCAAAAACTTCTCCCTAAAACCCACACAAAAAGGGCAAGAGGAGCCTCTCGGATCCATCGAAGTTAAATAGGAGGCAATTTCGTTTTTTTATGTGGTGGAGGGGGAAGGAAAAAAAAACTTTTGTCCAAAAAAAAGAGGGAGAAGGGCGCTCCATGCCCCAAAGTGACTCCAGATCCCCCTAAAGCTTTAGCCGCGGGGTCCCCGGTTCTCTGTCAAGAAAGTGGAACCCCCCTAGAAGGTTTTTGCACAAAATGTGGCCGGTTTGACGCTAAGGCTGAATTTACATTAATTTTCTCTCATTTTTGGGCACCGCGGGCTCTAATGTCTTCCGCTCCCTTCTCGCTGCTACTGCTGCTGTCACTATATTCACAGCACAGACGCTGGAGCTCAGGGAAGGGGGGGGGGAGAGACACAGAGGAGCGGTGGAAAAGGGGAAACTTTTCGTAAAGTTTCTGGAAAACTGCTCAATTACTAAAACCGAGGCGAGGGAGGGGGAAAAGACCCTTTTGCAAGTCTCTCAAGAAACCCTCTCTGGAACAGGGAGGCGAGAGGGAGGGGGGAGAAGAACAAGAAGAAGGAGAGAGCGAGGAGGGAAACTCTAGCCAGATCGCTGAAGAAAGTACGGCTTATTTTTAGGGCGCCCTCCCGGCTTCTGCCTTGGAGCCCCTAAGAAAGGCAGCCGAAACCAGAAGTGCAAAGAAGGTTGATGGAGCCGCACAAACTTTCCTCATCGCTGCTGCTGCTGCTCCACTCTTCTCGTCTCCCCTCCTTTTCCTCCTCCCCCTTCAGAATTTAAATAACCCTAATATTTCCCTGCTGAACCCCGGCTCCTGAACCCCAAATCCGCAACAGACTCACCGCGGGAGCCTCAGCATCCCCTGAGCGCCCTCTTCCCGCCTTTTACAGGGTTCTCCGATTTTTCTGTAATTTTTTCCCCATATTTCGGGCTGGACGCGGCGGGCCTGGAAATTGTTTGCTTTCCCCTCTTTCCAGCAGCCATTGTAGTGTATGCGCTGCGGTGCAGCGCAGCCTGCCGCACACGCCGCGCCCACACCGCCAGCCGCCCACACGCGCCGCGGGTTGGACACCTCCCCCTGTCACTCAGCCTTCTAACCACGCCTAGGCGATGGCGCCTTCGGCACTCTAAGCGTGTCCCATTGGTAGGAAGAAACGCCACTCCGAGAAAGCTGGGGAGGAACCGGGAGCGGATAGGCCATCCTACGGCTACTTCGGCTCTGTCTTTCAAAGTGCTCTGGCGAGACTGACTGGGCAAGAAAGATGTCATTATCGGCTGGGCTCTGCAGCCAACATCGAGGTAGGGTGCACCATTTATAAGGTGCCTGCCCAAGCCGCTGACGTCTTTCGAATTGAAGACGGGTGCTCAGTTCGGGAGTTCTGATTGAGGTGAGTGTCGCCTCCCGGGAAGCTCCCTTGCGGGAACGTGGTGCCCCGATGGGTCTCATGAGCCTAGTTCAAGCCGTACCCGCCCTCCGTGCTCCCATTACAGAAACATCCTCCGGCTTGTTTTCTTTTCTAGAGCACGAGGCCGGTTCGTCCAGCTCAGTTTCTTGAGCAGGGGGAGTGGAGGGCAAAGAGGCCGGGAAAGGCCCGGCACTGAGACGGAAGCCGTTGCGAGCCGTCAGTTTAGAGATGAAAGGGAGGGTTCTGGTGGAAACGGAGTGTGGACCTGCCAGATTTGCTGCCGGTGCGCTAAGGTGAGTCCTGTGGGATTGCGCTCTCCTTGTGGCTGTTTGCTGTTTGGCCGGTGCTCTTCCTCCTGCACCACCTTTTGCCCTTCTCTCGACATGACAATTGCAAGTAGAGCGGGCTGCGAGCCAGCAAGGTGCTACCGGTTTGGTGCGCCCTGTAGTCCAGTGGCAGAGAGGGCTGCTGGCGGCAGGGAGCTTCTCGAGTTCTTCTGGGTTAAAAAACAGCGGAGGGAGGCAGGGGGCATCGACGTTAGAGCGTCCCAAACTTCGCTGTGCTCGAATTTGCCCTTGGGGTTAATTATTCCCGCCCTGACCTTTTTCCTTTCCACTCAGTCTTCCGGTTTTGCAAATTGCATTGTGTTTTATTTCCCTGCCCTTAAGTGAATTACAAGGGAAGCAGGATACCAAGTGCAAGGGCAGCGGTTTCCTTCGTTATTGTGGGTATCTAGAAGTCTTTGATAGAAGACAGAATTCTAGAGTAGATGGACTTCTGAGCCATATAAATGTTGAAACTTCACATGACATCCAGACTTATTATCTAGACATGTTGAAATTCTTTTCTGTTACTTAATGCAGTAGTAAGCAGACTGCAGGTTTAAAGTATCACCTTTCTTTATTTTGAAAAAGATCTTCTCTAATCTGAGTCTGGTACAAAAGTATGAGCTTAGAGTCAAAGAATTCTGAGTCAAAGGATTTGTTATGAGTATCACAACAGAATGGTGCTCACAATCATTCTATGTAATAATACACTGCTAGTACCCCCACTTTTCTTCGAATCTAAAGTGTAATTTAGGGCAGGGACTAGGAAGTCACTTCACTGCCCCCATTGTTAAATATCTTGTCGGTGCACCAGCCACCCATCCTCAGACTCTGTGTGGCTTTTCATTTCCAGAAATGAAAAATCTGCTTATTTAAGGGTGCAATCTTGTGCATATTTAGAGTGGGGGGCAGGGCGGGAGGGGCTGTAGTAACTATAGGTCCCTTTCTGCCTAAACATGCATGGAATTGCATTCTAAGTGTAGTAGGTTCTTCACAAAATGGCACTATTTTTAAAAAAATCATGAGATAACTTCCTTAAAGCACTGGAGAAATTGGGAACACAATGGTTTTGTAAACAAAGAATTGTACTTTGGTTCCATAAACTTAAGCTTCTCATAACCACATGACAGTGTGAGAATAAAGCTGTGAAGAGGGGATCAGAAACTTTGCTTCTGTTTTCAACTAGCTATGAATTATTGAAATCAGGACAAATTAGTTTTAACAGTTTTTTCAGCTATCTATAATTCAGCACTTTCTGAATATAGCAAGCCAGGATCTTAAGGCATGGTTCGAAGTTGCCATAGATTTGAGTGGGAAGCCATTTTTAAGTAATTCAGGAAATGTTGAATTATGTAGTGGCAGTGCAAGGACTAAATATGGAAGACAAAGATTCATGCATATCCCTGTTTAATAAGCTTAACATCTACACTGGGCCACCAAGTAAAAATTGAACACATTGTGGAACACACAAATGTAAAATTATAGATGCATTTGCTTTATCAAAACAACCACAACTCTATACAGTGAGATGAGGCAACTGCATTCTAAGATAAGCATGTATATCCTATTCTTTGCTAGCTGGGGAAAATGGGGGTGGGGGATATACTTGAGAATAGGAACTGTCACCACAGTGAAAAGAGTTTTGTGGCTCTTGAAGAGGTAGTTAATTTATTATGCTATCAGCTTTTGTGGGCACTGTCTGTTTCCTCAGATACATCAATGTGACATGATCCATTGATTTTGGTGCAACATTGGCTTATCTTCTGAAAATTATAACCACAGAGATATGCAAAACAAAGATTTGATTATATTGATACCAGTCTTCTATCCTGATCATTTTCCAGGCTTCTCAGGAAAGCTTATCCTCTCAAGTTATCCATGTAACAGGTGTACATCTCAGCAGAGCTTGGAATTCTAGTAGGCTTTGGCCGCAGCCCTATGTGACCCTTGGGGAAAATATTAAGTGCTTAGTTCTGGGGTGGGATGAGGACTCATCTATACTCTTTCCTAAGTATTTATTGCTGTTAACATATGTACATCCTTAGAAAGGCTGTAAATTCTAATGAAGATAAAAGCTGGTTTGTTGTTGTTTTTTGCTGTCTATGAAAATTATCTTCTTTTTTCTAGCTTCTGATCTTAAAAAAACCACAAACGACATTTTTATGTCTAGAAAACTACAACGACTTCGAGATCATGACACAAATCCATGTATAAAGGTAAGAAGCTGAATTCTTATAAATTTTGATTTGTTATGTAGATTTGAACAATAAACCATGTTTTCTCTTTGAAACAAATAAGCCTGAATTAGTTATGTATTCCAAGAGCAAGTTAACAAGATTCCTCTAGGATGTATAATTTGAGAATTGCAACAGATCAGTAGGCTATACAGTTGTAAACTATTAAGTAAAAAATAAGATTTCATTTCCACACATGCACAGAAGATAAAAGCAATTTACTGCCATCAGCTATGAATATATAAAACATTCTATTATACAGTATTATGCCCTGTTTTAAATACATTAGTTCAGAATTATTTTCCAACACCTAGTAATGATGTTGATCTGGTGCTCCAAGTTCATTACTGGAAATAGCTCAACCATTCAGAGAGCAAAAAACACAATTGAAGATCTTTAGTGCTGTTCAACACACACACATAGATTCTTTCTTGAGCCTATGGGTTTTACCAGATATGAAATAGTTTGTTCAGTCTTGAAATAGTCAATAATTGAGTAGGATTAGTTACACATACCAAGTGCATCTGTCTAAACTTACACATACATCACTGGAAAAAGTCAAGTGTGGAACATCCAGGCTTCTCATTAGTTTGCATGGCTTGTCTTTTCTAACTGAAGGAAAATCTTTTCTTACTAAACTTTATGCTTATATATTAAAGGCACAGTCATATCAATTATGCCCTGGGTGCTCATAAATCAGAGTCTTATGAGTATCCAGTGCAGAGCAGGAAGAGCAGTGGAGGCAATCTTTGCATCTCCACAGCTCATGCTCGGCATTTTGGCTATCTGGTTGTCTTGCTTCAGAGGGGAGGGGAAGGAAGTATTCTGACAGTGTTAGGGCACTGTCAGAATACTTCCAATCCTGGCTGCCCCTTTTCTTTCCCTGCCCAGTCACTGAAATGCCCCCTTTATTCCCTCTCTAAAGTCTGTTTTCTGATCGTGGAGTCAGCCAGTACACCAGTTACAAGTGAGCAAATCCAAGGTGTCAGAGCTTTGTTTCTGGCCTTGGGAACAAGGAATCTGAATTATCCTGTGGCTCCTTAGATGCTTTTAGGGAGCTATTGGATCACTCCCTAAATTAATTCCAGTAAGTAATACATTATGTGTAATTCTGACTTCTTCAGAACTTTATTATTATGGCATTTTTCATCTTGCAAGGAACTCAAGGCAGGTGACACAGTTTTCCTATCTTCATTTATCTTTGCAACAAAAAACCTGTAGTAGGTTTGACAGAAAGTGAGTGACTGCTCCCAAATCACTCAGTAATTCTAGCAGGGACTAGAATCCAGATCCCCAGATCACCAATCCAACACTGCAACTGCCATGCCACATTATTATACCTTCTTTTAAGCTAAACTAAATGATGCTTCCAGAAGCCTTTTAGCATAGAATAGCTGGCCTGGCACTTGTGCTTGCTTGCTTGCAAATGCTCTCTCTCCACGCACACATGTGTATGTGTGTGCTTATGTGTGTGAGAAGTCAGGATCTCTGCGTCATTCTCAGCAAAATTTAGCCAACCTCACCCTGTGTCTTGGCAATGCCCTTACTTGCGTTTTACAAGTAGAACTTCCTGAGCTTGATTTTCCTCTTACATCCCAACTGTATACTCAAGAGAAAACAGCTGTCAGTTGAAGGTGCAGTTTATTTAGTTTTCTAAAACTAAGGTTTAATGTAATTCTTTTAAAAACTAATTAAAAAGAAAAATATTTTTGTGTAAGGCTAAAATAAGAAATGGTATACATTTTTCTTGTACATACAATTTTTCTTGTACATACAGTGGGCAGATTGTGACCTAAATCACCCTGTCTTCTGGGTGGTACTGCCCATAGACAGAGTTCAGAGCTGTTCCTCTATCCTATATTCTGCCAGCAAGAGCCAGGCAGAACAAAGGGAAAGCAATTCTCCCTCTGCATACAGAAATACAGAAAGTACCTAGAAGGGCCTCTCAGCCCTTCCTTTCAATCTATATAGATGGCACTACAGAGACTATTGTATATTGTATATCTTGGCCTCTTCCTTTCACTTACCACTATGTCCCCTTTTACCCCTTGAGAATTTGACTTTGAGAATGCATCCATAGTGAGGGGAAGGGATGTGGGAGAGAAGGTCTGAAGGAGCAGTGAAGATCTACAAAGGGATTTCATCCACAACTATAGGTAAACTACAAGCCCATAGAAGGAAAGCTGAAACATGTTGTCTCAGGGCCATATAATTGGTCTCTTATTTACCTAATGCAAGGTAAGCATTGGTTGGAGTATGCTCAGCCAGCACTTTACTCTTATCTGAAGTTGGGGGGACTTCAGATATTCCAACTAATGTACAAAACCTATTACAAATAGATTTTTTTGGCACAGATGATTGTTTTGATTTGTTTCATTTAGAAAATAATGTTGAGGTATCCAGTCCGCAGCTTTTATTTAGATTGATAATTATGAGATTCTTTAAACATGCTGCCTAAATTTGGAAACTGCAAAGCAGTTTGGAGTCAGTTGCACTTTAATCCTAATAGGCTTACTCAGAAGTATATCCCCTTGAATGTAGCATGGATAAGTATGCTTCAGATTGCAGTCTTAGACCAAACTTTGAGGAAATGGATATTAGTACTATTAAATTAAGAAAGTTTTTTTCTTCACATAAGTATATATAAGATTGCAGTTCTGGTGTTTAGCAGGGGTTCAACCAGTCTATGTAGCACTACTTAAAGCTGAAAGTACATATTTGTGTCTTGTTACAAATCTGATTTCTTTTGATATTCAAGGAAACAGATGCATCTAGAAAATGTATGGATGACAGTAATTACAATAAAGATGCATGTGCCAACTATTTTTTAAGATACAGAAACTGCAGAAAATTCTGGGTAAGTAGGCTTGAAATTGCATCACTAATTGTATTATAACCAGAATGTTCATGGCTTTTTTTCCACCCACGTGGAGGCATTCTGTAATATTGAAAATAATAGTGGAAAAATTGCAACATTCACAGGGCAAGCTATCTTAAAATGACTGTAGGTATATAAACCCAGAATTATAATAGAGAGATTTGGATAACCCCACTTTATAATGTATTTATTGTTATTAATCGTGAAGTCATGTCTGACCCATCGCGACCCCATGGACAACATTCCTCCAAGCCTTCCTGTCCTCCACCAACCCCTGGAGCCCACTTAAGCTCATGCTGACTGCTTCAGTGACTCCATCTAGCCACCTCATCCTCTGCTGTACCCTTCTTCTTTTGCCCTCAATTGTTCCCAGCATTAGGGTCTTCTCCAGTGAGTCCTTCCTTCTCATTAGGTGGCCAAAGTATTTGAGTTTCATCTTCACTATCTTCTAAAGAGTAATCAGGGTTGATCTCCTCTAGGACTGACTGGTTTGATCACCTTGCAGTCCAAGGGACTTGCAAGAGTCTTCTCCAGCACCACAATTCAAAGGCCTCAATTCTTTGGCGCTCAGCCTTCCTTATAGTCCAACTTTCACAGCCATACATTGCAACTGGGAAAACCATAGCCTTGACTATACGCACTTTTGTCGGCAGAGTGATGTCTCTGCTTTTTAGTATGCTGTCTAGATTTGCCATAGCTCCTCCCCAGGAGCAAGCGTCTTAATTTCTTTGCTGCAGTTCCCCCCTGTGGTGATCTTGGTGCCCAGGAAAATAAAATCTGTCACTACCTCCATTTCTTCCCCATCTATTTGCCAGGAAGTGAGAGGACTGGATGCCATGATCTTAGTTTTTTTAATGTTGAGTTTCAAGCCAACTTTTGCGCTCTCCTCCTTCACCCACATCAAGAGGCTCTTTAGTTCCTCTTCACTTTCTGCCATGACAGTGGTATCATCTGCATATCTGAGGTTGTTGATATTTCTCCCAGCAATCTTGATTCCAACTGGTGATTCATCTAGCCCTGCCTTTCTCATGATGTACTCTGCATGTAAGTTAAATAGGCAGGGTGACAGTATATAGCCTTGCCAAACTCCTTTCTCAATTTTGAACCAGTCAGTAGTTCCGTGTCCAGTTCTCACTGTTACTTCTTGACCTGCATATAGGTTTCTCAAGAGACAAAGAAGATGGTCTGGTACTCCCATCTCTTTAAGAACTTGCCACAATTTGTTGCGATCCACACAATCAAAGGCTTTAGCATAGTCAATGAAGCAGAAGTACTATAATTTATAGATAGACTTAATTCCAACAGGACAGTGTAACACTTATGGTATTTATCAGGAATGATTTGCTGCCACATTATATGTTTTTACAGCCTGCAACTTACAGATCATAACTAGCTGAAACCAACTTCATGGGAGTCAGGGTAACTGAGTGCAACTAACTGGATGTTGTGTTTCTCTGTTCAGCTAGTAGAAACCAGATGGTTTTCCTTTTACTGCAGATAGTAGCTTCTCCGTTGACGGTGTTCACTAAAGCTGTGGAAGCTTTCTAAAATGGGTCCCTCAAAGTACATCTTTGATTCCTCTCTAATACTGAAATAATTTCCCATGTATGAGGCTGAAAAAGGAAAAACCAAAGTGTGGTTCTTCAGGCAGTTCTAGGAAGTTCAAATTTCCTGGTTCAGATTTCTGCAAGAAATTATTTCAAGGACAGTTTTAATCTAAAAAAAATGTCAGATGTCCATTAGTAGTCATGATTAGAGGACATGATTTGTATTCTGCCTTACATGTTTGTATTCTGGTATGAGTAGTTAGCCTTCTCTACTAATATTTTCCTTTAACCTGCTTCATAGTGAGACAGTCTTTACCATCTTGATGAGCCCAGCTTTCTAGGAATTGCTCATCTATTATAATGCAATGTGTCTCTTCCAACTGTCACACACATTTATCTTGATTAGAGTCAACAAAGAAAACTTTAATTACCTTGCAATTTATGTGCACCTGTGTACTGTTGCATAACAACAGTTCTTTTTGTTAATCTAGTCTCATGAAACACACAGGTAAAAGCACGTCTCTGAATTGCTGAAACTGGAAATACAGTATCTAAATACTTCAAATGCCTACTTTGTTGCTAATTAAGTATATTAATATGTGATAAATGAGTACTTTTTATTTTTAGAATGAGATTATGATGCAAAGAAGAATAGATGGGATACAACCAAACATGCCTACAGCAGAAGAAAGAGAGAGAATCCTGGCATCAATGGAAAGAATACCATACTGATCATGCAGTGGTTTAAAATGTGCAATACTTAATGATAAACAAGGTGCTCTGAAAAGTGTGTAAAACTACCATTGCTTTTTTAAGCATCCTTGTACAATGTTCTCTGAACTATTATTACTGCCTCCATAACATGTGTTTTATTGCAACCAAACAGAAACCTTAAGACCTGATGATTAACATGCAGGAAAAATTCAGTGACTGGCTGTTTTTATGAAGGAATTTCATAATGTTTTGTGCTATTATAAAGATACTGAAAGGTAGGATGCAAAAATATAGTAGTGATGGATTTTTAGTTAACCTACCATGGCATATCAGTGACTCTTTTGTTGCAAAGGAGCTAAACATTCGCTATTAGATTTGTTTTTCATAATTAGGGATACTTGTATTTAAGGCATTTTTGCTATTATATCTGTGCCACAATTCCCTAACTGATAGATCAACATATTCCAATACATTTGTGGACATTAGCACTACTAATTCAAAAGTGGAATTCTTTGCTGTCTCTTTTAGGCCACAGTTATATATTTTAGTAGAATAATAGAGTATAGCTTAATAGATCTTCAAATAAACCATTTATCATAATTTGTTTGCTATAAACCATGCAAGTTATTACTGTACAAATTTGAAAGTACCGTATTTTTTGCTCTATAAGACTCACTGTTTCCCCCCTCAAAAGTAAGGGAGAATGTCTGTGCGTCTTATAGAGCAAATATGTGTGCGCAGTAAGTCTGTCAGATGTGCAGCCCATGGGGAAGTGATGGGGAATGTGCCTGTGATTATGTGCCCATTTGATTCAGAATATTTTTTTTCTTGTTTTCCTCCTCTAAAAACTAGGTGCGTCTTATGGTCAGGCGCGTCTTATAGAGCGAAAAATACGGTAATCATGACTTTGCAACTTAAGAATACATTGTGAGGAGTCAAGTAGCACTGATTGTACACTTTAAGTAAATTTTAAGTGCATAGGCATTGAAGCTTGCATGCAATCACTTCATGCAGATGTTGTTGTTAGTCGTGAAGTCGTGTCCGACCCATCGCTACCCCATGGACAACATTCCTCCAGGCCTTCCTGTCCTCCACCATCTCCCGGAGTCCACTTAAGTTCGCACCAACTGCTTCAGTGACTCCATCTAGCCACCTCAGCCTCTGTTGTCCCCTTCTTTTGCCATCTGTTGTTCCCAGCATTAGACTCTTCTCCAGGGAGTCCTTCCTTCTCATTAGGTGGCCAAAGTATTTGAGTTTCATCTTCACTATCTTCTAAAGAGTAATCAGGGTTGATCTCCTCTAGGACTGACTGGTTTGATCACCTTGCAGTCCAAGGGACTTGCAAGAGTCTTCTCCAGCACCACAATTCAAAGGCCTCAATTCTTTGGCGCTCAGCCTTCCTTATAGTCCAACTTTCACAGCCATACATTGCAACTGGGAAAACCATAGCCTTGACTATATGCACTTTTGTTGGCAGGGTGATGTCTCTGCTTTTTAGTATGCTGTCTAGATTTGCTCCTCAGGAGCAAGCGTCTTTTAATTTCTTGGCTGCAGTCCCCATCTGCGGTGATCTTGGAGCCCAGGAAAATAAAATCTGTCACTACCTCCATTTCTTCCCCATCTATTTGCCAGGAAGTGAGGGGACTGGATGCCATGATCTTAGTTTTCTTAATGTTGAGTTTCAAGCCAACTTTTGCACTCTCCTCCTTCACCCGCTTCAAGAGGCTCTTTAGTTCCTCTTCACTTTCTGCCATGAGAGTGGTATTATCTGCATATCTGAGGTTGTTGATATTTCTCCCAGCAATCTTGATTCCAACTGGTGATTCATCTAGCCCTGCCTTTCTCATGATGTGCTCTGCATATAAGTTAAATAGGCAGGGCAACAGTATACAGCCTTGCCGAACTCTTTTCTCAATTTTGAACCAATCAGTGGTTCCGTGTCCAGTTCTCACTGTTACTTCTTGACCTGCATATAGGTTTCTCAAGAGACAAAGAAGATGGTCTGGTACTCCCATCTCTTTAAGAACTTGCCACAATTTGTTGTGATCCACGCAATCAAAGGCTTTAGCATAGTCAATGAAGCAGAAGTAGATGTTTTTCTGGAACTCCATGATCCAGCATATGTTGGCAATTTGATCTCTAGTTCCTCTCCCTCTTCGAAATCCTGCCTGTACTTCTGGTAGTTCTCGGTCCACATACTGCTGGAGACTAGCTTGTAGGTTTTTGAGCATCACTTTGCTAGCATGTGAAATGAGTGCAATGGTGCGGTAGTTTGAACATTCTTTGGCATTGCCCTTCTTTGGAATCAGAATGTAAACTGACCTTTTCCAATCCTGTGGCCACTGTTGAGTTTTCCAAATTTGCTGGCATATTGAGTGTAGCACTTTTACTGCATCGTCTTTGAGGATTTTGAATAGCTCAGCTGGAATACTGTCACCTCCACTAGCTTTGTTGTTGCTCAGACTTCCTAAGGCCCATTTGACTTCACATTCCAGGATGTCTGGCTCGAGGTCAGTGACCACCCCATTGTGGTTATCAGGGACGTTAAGCTCTTTCTTGTATAGTTATTCTGTGTAATCTTGCCATCTCTTCTTAATTTCTTCTGCCTCTGTTAGGTCCCTGCCATTTTGGTCCTTTATTATGCCCATCTTTGCATGAAATGTTCCCTTCATATCTCCAATTTTCTTGAAGAGATCTCTGGTCCTCCCTATTCTATTGTTTTCTTCTATTTCTTTGCACTGTTCATTTAAGAAGGCATTCTTATCTCTTCTAGCTGTTCTCTGGAATTCTGCATTCAATTGTTTGTATCTTTCTCTTTCTCCCTTGCCTTTCACTTCCCTTCTTTCCTCAGCTATTTGTAAAGCTTCCTCAGACAGCCATTTTGCTTTCTTGAATTTCTTTTTCTTTGGGATGGTTTTAGTCGCTACCTCTTGTACAGTGTTGCAAACCTTCGTCCATAGTTCTTCAGGCACTCTGTCTATCAGATCCAATTCCTTAAATCTATTAGTCACCTCTACTGTATATTCATCAGGGATATGATTTAGGTCATACCTCAGTGGCCTAGTGCTTTTCCCTACTTTCTTCAACTTAAGTTTTGAAGAAAGTTAAGTTGCAACTTAAATTTTGCAACCAGAAGCTCATGATCTGAGCCACAGTCAACTCCTGGTCTAGTATTTACTGACTGTATAGGACTTCTCCATCTTTGGCTGCAGAGCACATAGTCAATCTGATTTCTGTGTTGACCGTCTGGTGATGTCCATGTGTAGAGTCGTCTCTTGGGTTGCTGGAAAAGAGTGTTTGCTATGACCATCATATTCTCTTGACAAAATTCTACCAGCTTGTGCCCTGCTTCATTTTGTACTCCAAGGCCAAACTTGCCTGTTATTCCCGCTATATTTTGGCTTCCTACTTTAGCATTCCAATCCCCCATGATGATAAGGACATCATTTTTTGGAGTTAATTCTAGAAGGTATTGTAGGCCTTCATAGAACTGGTCAACTTCAGCCTCTTCAGCACCAGTGGTTGGGGCATAGACTTGGACTATTGTGATGTTGAATGGTTTGCCTTGGATTCGAACTGAAATCATTCTGTCATTTTGGAGATTGTATCCCAGTACTGCTTTTCTTACTCTTTTATTGACTATGAAGGCTACCCCATTTCTTCTGAGGGATTCTTGCCCGCAGTAGTATACCTGATGGTCATCTGAACTAAATTCACCCATCCCTGTCCATTTTAGTTCACTGATTCCTAAGATGATGATGTTCAGTCTTGTCATCTCTTGTTTGACCACATCCAGCTTGCCTTGATTCATGAATCTTACATTCCAGGTTCCTATAGAGTATAGATCTTTGCAGCATTGGACTCTCCTTTAGGCACACTTAAAGTGATCATGTGTTATTCTTATTTTCTTCAAAGGAAATAGCTTAGGCTACCTCACAGTTTGAACATAAATAGGTTACAGGCTCTTTCCTGTGGTGTGGTCCAATTAGTTGTGGGGCAACAAGATAATTTTGCAAGGGATGAAATATAGTAATGTAGGCCTATATAATTCTTGAGGGAAGAAGTAGTGTGAATCAGAAAAGTCATAAATGAAGCAGTACTATTCTGCAAGCACAACCATATTTTGAACACTGAGATTGTGTTATGTAATAATGCCTTGAGGCCCACACCTTCCCATTGCTTAGAGAAGGAATGCTAGAGAAGACCATAGACCAGCATCCTAGTGTCATTCTATTAATGCAGTAGTAGAATGGTCCTCTGGTGCAATGTCAGTAGCATTAGCTTGTGTGATGTGTTTTATGTGGAGTCCTGTTGTGCAAGCTAATGCTATGGGCATGGTGCTACAAGTTCCTTACACTAGGACAATGAGGAATCACAGCATATGTTTCTTACCATAGAAGCTCCTGATTCTTCAAGTGCATCCTTCTATTCTAGTTTCATATTGCTTATACTAGACTAGCATAAACTTTAAAACTCCATTTTCTCAGTGGAAGAGCCCTTCTATATGTAGAAGGACACCTTTGTATCATTACCATGGCTGATTTCCTGACTACTTGAAGTTAATGGTTGATGCATCCCTACACCCAATGTTCATTTTACCACTGAAAAACCATATTGCTAAATCAGATACCTTTAGCTTTAAACTAAGAATTCTGGTTGACTACAATTCTAAAGTTACTGTGCAGGTTACTGCTGTTGAAACTGCACAGTAACACTGAAACTATAATGCTGTCAAGCTGTTGCTGTTATGTGCCATCAGATTTTCCCTGACTTACAGCAACCTGTGACTGAATACCCTCCAAAATATTCTTTCTCTGACAACTAGCTCAGATCAAAGTTATGGAATTGATCCGTATCATATTTGCTTTTTGCCTTTTTCTGCCTTTGACTTTCCCTAGCATGATTGTCTTCAATGATTTTTGCTTTGTTAGAGTGTGCCCAAAATATGACAGCCTCAAGTTTCATAATTTTTGCTTCCAGTGCAAGATCTAGGACCTACTTTTTGTTTTCCTTTCAGTAGGGTATTTGCAAAACTCTCCTCCAGCATCGTGTTAAAACATACCTTTCTTTCTTTCTCTCTGCTTTCCTCACTGCTCAGTTTTCATGCCCATACATAGTGATCAGAATACAATAGTGTCGATGATCTTGGCCTTGATCTCCAGTGAAGGATGCTTACACTTGATATTTTCCAGTTCCTTTGCCCTTCCAAGTCTCAGTCTTCTCATTTCTTGGTGACTGCAGCTGCTGCATATAACCAAATAACAAATGCATGACAGTATTTGGTCAGATTCAAAGAAAATGTTGTGTTGCTTGACATATAACCTAGCTATTGATGTACCATAAAACCCTTGGTGTGCCTACTTACTGTAGAACCTTTTGTGACAGTATTTACCTTACCTTACCAATTTTCTGTTCCAGTTCAACTGTTAAAAGTTCATTTTTTATATAATATAAGAGGTCATGACTTGAGAAAGAACTCTAAAAGGGTGCTGGAAAATCTGTGTAAAATGCAGTATTGGTTGTAGTATGAAATTAAAAGCTGATTAACTTTTCATCAGAGTCACATATTAGAGAGCAAGGATGGACAAATGCCATAGCTCCCATTATCTCAAAACTGGCAATGAGTGATCAGAATTGTATTCTAATGACATTTGGATGGCCCCACATTCTTCACCCTGTTACACAAAGGCAAGCTGTGCCAGAGAAGATTCAGCATAGTTTTGCAAAGAAAAGTTTTCTCCTGCTAAATATTTAAGAGTTGTTTGAGAGTCAGTAAATGTAGACAAGGGTCATTCAGTAGACATGGATTACCAAAGAGTCCTGAATAAACTTTGTAGTCATGAACTAAAAGGAGGGATTCCCTTCTGGATTGGTTAAAAACCAGAAAATTGTAACAACGAATAAATTCTCAGTTCTCATAATAGTGAAATACAAATTATGTAGCCCCTCAGGGTGCTATAGTGGGCTTTTTAACTTGTTTATTAGCTATTTAGTGTTGGGTAAGTGATGAAGTGACTAGGTTTGCTGACACGTAATTATCCAGGGTAGCAGAAAGCTTCAGAAGGATTCTTCCATATGGGGAAAATTGTCATTAAAATGGTAAAATTCAGTTCAACAAGAAAGCTTAAAATGATGTGTATTGATGTCAGACCTGACAGGCATAACCTAGGTAGGCCTTCAGGCTGATCCAGCACAAATGTAATAAGCCTTCTATATAAAGTAAAATTTGCTGTGTGCCTGCCTGGTCATTTACTTCATTTGCTTGGCCATCCTAACAAATTTTCATTTCTAGAGTAAAACATCAAGGTGAAAACACCCAGACTAAAACATACTTCCTGACAGTTAGGACCCCGAGGGCATGGAATGGGCTTCCACGGGAGGTCGTTGAGGCCCCATCGGTGAGGGTGTTCAAAGACAGGCTGGACATGCACATGGTGGGCATGTCATGAGCGGAGCCGGCTGGTGCCGGAGGTCAGACTAGATGGCCCGGGAGGCCCCTTCTGACTCACTCTTTTTCTATGTTTCTATACTTTGTCAAATGGCTTCTTCCCATTTTGGTAGCTACTTACATTTAGGAAGCACCACAGGTGAAAGATGTATTATAGGGTGAGAAGTGTACTCTGGAATGCAAAGTTTAGCATTGGACTTCTGAATATACTGTATATACATTCTTCTGCTTCTTCCATCATTTCCTGGTTACTGAAGCTGAAACAATGTTTCTTTTTGTTGCCAATCACATGGTTCTTATTAAGAGAGCTTTGATTTTGGTTCTCTGAAGAGCAGAAGCATATATTTAGAAAATTGGAGGTATTTGAAAAGTTTAAATGCCTCCTATACCTAAGGTGCTAGTAGTAACCTCCTGAGAAAAGAATTTCCTGAAATTTAATCAACTTAGTTCTATGGTGTATTCTGTGCTTGGGAAAACATGTATTTTAATGAAACTCAATCTTGTATAAAGTGATACTATTGGACTTCAATATTCAAATGATGATTACAATGCTAGCTTTAAAATCAATGTAGACTGCAGAGTGGGTAATGGTAAGGCTGCAGCTCTAGGAGAAGATCATGTTTGTTAATGAAAAACACAGGGATGGAAGATTTGAAAGACAGCAGAGAAAACATTTCTGGTTAGACAACTGTCTCCAACTTGGTGCCCCCAAACATTTTGGGCAACAATACCAAATGTTCCCTTCTATTAGTCATGGGTTAGGCTGATGGGAGTTGAAATCCAAAGCTCCTGGAGGCACCAGTTTGAGAAAGCTATGCTAGGAGGAAGTCTCAGACTTAAGGGAATGCTGGCTTGAGACTTCAGTAGTAGGCAGTATATTAAATGGGAGTAGAAATAAAAAGTATAAGTAAGTATCTCCTTTCTCTTGGTCCTGTTCATGTGCCTTTAATAGTAGCCTGGCAAAAACTTGCATGAAAAATTTCCCACTTCATGCTTCTATGGAGCTAAATGTGTGAATCAAATGGTTGTTAAAAGCACAGAAAGTGTCCTGGATCTGCTTCCTGCATATAATACCAACTAGGAATGGATGTTTACAAGAATAGTTAACCCTGACCTTGCATTTTAAATCAGCTTTTAGGCTGGTGTGTGCATGTAAGCAAGCTGGAATCTCTGTTAAAATCCTTATAAAACATTCACCCTTATAAATGGATATAAAAATTTGAATGGGTAAACAATATTGCTTGTCTCTCAGTCATGAAAAAATGAAGGGAATAGAATTATATTGTAGAGCACCAATAATACACTCAATACCCAGACAAAATCAGTTTTAAAACTACCCTACATTTTGTAGATATTAATGACACTTGAGTATCTAGTAGTACACAGTAAAGGGAAGAATGGACTGGGGAAGAAAGCCAAGTATTAGAAATACAGAATCATATAATTAAATTTTACTGAATATACAGTGTTCCTGATTTCAGTCAGCAATTAAATGCTGATCTGTCCCCCACATCAGCGTGTAAGAGCAAGTTGGAGTTCCAGCTCCTTGTGGAGAAAAATTTAAGTGGATATGCAAGTTAGAACCCTGTCGATGCTTTTGTGTTTGACAGAAGGGTGGGCAGAGAAGGAGAGAGTGCATCTTCATGTATGCTGGACTGGATGAATTGAGAATACCTGAAATCTGTGGTCAAACAGTTATTTCTAAAGGGTATTGTTTGTATTTGGAACAAGCAAGCAGTACATGGGAATTTGAAAAACTTGAGACATCACCAGAAACTAGCACTTTGGCATCTCCTTGTTGCTTTTGTGGATTGTAGGGTGCATTGGATTCAGCAAAAATGTTTCATGTCTATTGGACATTGTGACATTTTTTAAATAAGGGATTTCCTAGATCAGGTAAGTGCTGACAGTGTGAAAGCTAATACTTATTTTAAACATATATTTTGACAATGTCCTGTTGGGGTTTTTTGGGGTTATTATACAGATTAATTCTGGTTTGGAAGAGTCCTTAATATTCACTGATGTGCATTGTTCTTTTAAATTATCTGCTTCACACAAATTTATTTCATTTCTATACCACCCAGTAGCCAAAGCTCTATGACTAGAATCATAGAATAGTACAGTTGGAAGGGGCCAGAGAGCCATCTGGTCCACCCCATGCTCAGTGCAGGACTCCAATTTATGCCATTCCTTTCAGATGACTGCCCAGTTGCATCTTGAAAGCCTCTAGATGGGACAGCCCACAACCTCCTTGGGTAATTGGTTCCATTGCTGTACTGCTGTCATGGGCAGTTCTTCCTGATGTTCACCTGGAACCTGGCATGGTGTAATTTGAGCAGTTATTCTGTGTCCTGCACTCTTCACATGATCAAGATGACATCCTGGTCTTCCTCTTTGTGACAACCTTTCAAGCACTTGTAAAATGCTATCTTATCCCCCTTCAGTCTTCTCAAGGTTTAAACATGCCCAGTTCTTTCAATCTCTCCTCAAAGGGCTTTG
Organism: Varanus salvator macromaculatus; assembly: GCA_023646645.1. Lineage (NCBI taxonomy): Eukaryota > Metazoa > Chordata > Lepidosauria > Squamata > Varanidae > Varanus > Varanus salvator. The sequence goes on from JAIXND010000773.1 coordinate 71,320,918, forward strand.
TTTCCAGTCCCAGGATCATCTTCGTTGCTCTCCTCTGAACCCTTGCCATCTCATCTGCATTTTTCTTAAACTGTGGTGTTCAGAACTGGACACAGCACTCCAGATGAGACCTCACCAGTGCTGAGTAAAGATGAACTACAAGTTCACAGGATTTGGAAGTGATACGTCTATTAATACAGCCTAAAACAGCATTTGCCTTTTTTGCAGCCGTATCACATTGGTGGCTCAAATTCAGCTTGTGATTTACAACAATCCCAAGATCCTTCTAACTTGCAGTATTGTTGAGTGCAGTATTCTCCATCTTGTAACAATGCATTTGCTTTCTTTTCCCTAGGTGCACAACTTTGCATTTATCCCTACTGCATTTCTTTCTGTTGTTTTCATCCCAGTGCCCCAGCCTATCCAGGTCACTAGTAGTCATCATCAATTAACAAATGAAAGGGGAAATGGATTCTCTTTGCTGTTTGGACAGCCAAAAGACTGGTATTAAAGAACAAGTGGTATAAAGATATCAACCTCAAATGCATACTTCTGTGGGTATTTGGTGTACTTTTGTTAAAGCCAATTTATAATTGTTAGAAAGTTGTATGTATTTCATATAAATACACATATGTGTTTTAAAAGAAAAGTGTAGGCTACTTAATGGGCACCACTGGAAGCGTCTGCAGGCAGTACATTGAGGACCCCTGCTCTAGATCAAACCCTGCTTCACTTGAGAGATCTTGAATACAGTTACAACTCTGCACCTGAGTGCATCTATCACACTTCCATCACTTTGTAAAATGTAGAATCTGACACCAGCCAAGCTCTGAAGAAAGCTGTAATTCAGTGTGAAGACACTTGCTCGATAGCTCACTTACTAGAACTCGGCAAGCAAGCAAGGAAGCAAATGAGAGCCCTCTAGAGGCTTGCTATGTACCAAACATTTTTTTTTCTGAGATAAAAAGTGCAAGATCTATATCCACCACTACAGAGTATAAAAATGCAAGACAATTGGGCTTCCCTACACTGTATACATATGAATGTGTTTATCCTAAATGAAGCTATAATAGATTTAAATTTTAATGAAATCATGTTCATTCTAAATATGAGCAATCTATATCTTCCATACAGCCTGAAGTGCCAGATTCTGCCTATTCTTGGAAGCTAAGCAGGGTCAGGCTTGATTGAAATCTGGATGGGTGACTTAAATGTTGTGAACTTCCCAGAGAGCTTTGACTATGGGCAATATAAAAATGTTTAATAATAATACAGCACATCTACTGCAGAAATGCATGATTTTCATTTATAAATCTAGTGGTGAAATGCAGGCTCATGCTATCAGATATTGAGATGCAAAGAAGCATTTAAATGCTTTTCTTTAGTAATGGTCTCGGACTGATTGAATGTATAACATTCATATTTCTTAATTGTGAAATACCAGCTTTCACTGGAATTGTTATAGTGATGAATAGAAAACACTATAGTTATAAATTGAAAATCAAAACTCATTACAGCAGTGTCTGCAAAGCATCTCCGTCTTCAGATTATTTTTATATTAGTATATCCAGATGAAGAGGCCAACTTTACATAAAATGCAAACCAAACATTCCCATAATGAAAATACAGCAGCTTCTCATATTTTGGAAAGAAATCTCTGTTACATGTATGTGGCAAACAGTGGTGGAAGTAGGGATGCTGACAGGTGAGGACAGTCTCTGAATAAATACAGAGTTTTTGCACAGCACATGAACTGTGGACTTCATTACCACACATAAGGCAGGCCACCAACATGGGTGGTTTAAAATGGTTTTGGACAAAATCACTGATTACTAGTCACAATGGCTATATGCTACCTCAAGGGTTAAAGAAGGCATGCCTCTTGAAACCTGTTGCAGGACACAAGCAGGAGGACACTAGTACACTCATGTATTGCTTGTGGGTGTTCCCATAGGCCAATTGGATGGCCAATGTGGAAGTGAAATGCTGGACTAGGTGGACTATTGTTCTGATCCATTGTTGGTCTCCATCAGTTCTTAGATTTATACAAGAGGTAAGCTATTCCTTATATATAATATATGATAAGCTATTTCTAAATGGGAAGCCAGGTTGGTAAAAAAACAGACTTCTGGGAAGTCTGTACTTGAGCACAGCAAAAACCAGATGTGATATCATGAGCTAATCACTCAATGCACGCAGTAAGGTGCAGCCCTCATAATGCATTTGAAGAACAATATCAATAGGATCAAGGATTTGCCTTCTGTTGGCATAAGGACTGTTACAGAAGGTGCTTCTGTCCAATTTTTGGAGATCTATCATTCCCCGCACCTCCCACACCCACACACTGCAGTTATTCTTGTCCAGTAGGGATCCTGACCCCCTTTGTTCAGGGGACTAAACAGACTGCTGTGGGGGAAGTCGAAGTGCAGAGAAATCACTTCCACTAGCCATGTCATACTCCTCTCCATCCAACCATGTGCCTTTCTCTTCTTAAAAAGTACTTTCCAACTCTTTTCAGGCATCAGCTCTGTTGCTATAAACTAACAGTTGGTAGTACGAGCTATATACATTTTAGCAATAATATCTTATGCATATTAATTACATTTACTTTGCCTTTCCTCACTTTTCCCTCTTGCAAGGAACATAGTCCTTTTCATTTATCCTCATTACAACCTTGAAAGATAGTTTAGTCTCAGAATTAGTGACTGTCCCAAGGTGACCTAGGGAGCTTCATGATCACCTGGGGATTAGAACCTTGATCTCCTGAGTCCTAGTTCAATACTCTACCCACTAGGTCACAAAGACTTCTAATTGTTCTCATGCTTTTTATGTCCATTGATTTGCTACCTCTGTGGAAAGTGGTATAAAAATTTGAAAAATAAATAAAGCCTCATTATAAACAGAAACAATGAAAAAGACAATTCACTCAGATACCCAAAGTGGATGGAGGCATGAAAAGTAATAAAATATCACATCATACTTCAGTGTTGGTTACACACAGCTAAGCCCAGTAACCTGTTTTCCTCCATCCCAACTGGAAAATGACAAGGAGTGTTGTACCTAAATCTCTCTCCAGAATGACTAAGAAAGGAAGTCTGAAGCTTGAAGATAAGGAAATGCATACATAAGCATTTCTATGCTGAACTCACTGCACAGATATCATTTTCTCTTGTTTGGGAATGTTGACCCAAATATCACACACACAGGGACTTTCTTTTGGTGTTTTGCAGAAATATTTAAGGTGGACCCCAGTAAAGCTGTGTCACTCCTGCAGAGAACCAAACAACATGATTGGCAAGGAAACTGTTCTAACATCATCATCACTGACATCATCAATTTCTATACCATCCAATGCCTGAAGCTCTCTAGGTAGTTCATAGCAATGAATAAACAGATATACTATAATAAACATGGTCTTAATAAAATACAAACTTAATAAAACATGGCAAAAAACCAATATACACAATTTGGAACAGCTTAGAGAAATAAATGATTCCAATAAAAAGTAGAACTGTTAAAACCACATGCCATTCAATGCCTGGGAGTGGAGGGCAGTTTTGACCTGGCAGTGAAAAGATGACACTGTTGGTGCCAGGTCGACATCGGTGAGGAGATCATTCCATAACTGGGAGTTGCCACTAAGAAAGTCCTGTTCCTTTTTGCCTCCTTCTAGTTCTCCCTTTGGAGGTGGAAGAGAAAGTAGAGCTTTTAGGGATGAAGTAGAAAATTAGATATAGGAGGGAGGCACATGGAAGCACATCACACAGAAGACTAGGACAATGAGATGTTGTATGGATTTGGAGCTATGCTGTCAATCACAGAGCCAACCATCCATAGTATTCCCAGACCAGTAGTACAAAGAAAGTTGGCTCAGTTTTCACAGGGCACAAAGGAGAACTCAGAGGTCTCTGTGGATGGGAGGACTCCTACTGTTGTCCTGACTGAAATAGAATGTGTGGTGATTGAAAACTCCATGAAGGCATTGGTGTGTTTGCCTGATACATCATTGTAGGAGATGATTTTTCTCCTTGGTGCTCTTAACTGGGATGTGAGAGCTTGCTAAAAGTCATCAAACCCATTGATTGTTATCCATTTCTGCTGATCCATGTGGGGAAAGAATTATACTGTCAAACACAGCTTTGACCATGTTGTCAATTGTTATGAGACTTTAGGTTGGAAGGTGAAGGCTTTGGGGCACAGATGGGGTTTTCACTCTTTCATGTAGAAGGTGGGAGAAAAGAATACTGTAAGTGAGTGGCGGTCTGTATTCTTGGATGGGAGAAAAGAATACTGTAAGTGAGTGGCAGTCTGTGCACATAGTCATCACATTTCTGTGAACATGGTTGATGTTTCCATGAGGAAAGGCAACTGCCAAGAGATGGCTTGCACAAAGATGGAGGGAAATATGTTTCACAGGACTCTTGCAAACCTGATCAGAGTAGTTTCAATTAAACCCATGCATCTCACCATGGAAGGTTGGTTAAGAGCATTTGGATAAAATTAAAAGGAGTGGGAAATAATAGCACTATTGTAGAAGTCTGGTACAGCCTGCCAAACCAGACAGAGGGCTTGGATGATGCACTCCAAGATCAGATTACCAAACTTTTAAAAAGGAGAGAGATGATAGTAATGGGAGACTTCAACAATCCTGATACATGTTGGAAGTAAAACAATGAAAGGTTTAATACATTCCTACCATGCCTTGCTGATAAGTTCATCATCCAGAATGTAGTAGAAGAGATAAAGGGATCAGCTTAGCTAAACTTGATCCCCACCAAAAATGAAGGACTGGTTGAAGCAGTTGAAGTAGTCAGAACCTTGCAGTGACCATGACAATGAGAAAATAGAAAGCTGGGTGTAGTCATGTAAGCACCCTTGAGTACAGTAAAGTGGTTTTCAACAACTTTAAGAAAAATTTGGCTGGGATCCAATAGGTAAACTAGAAATAGTTGAAAACAATAAAGTTCAATATATTGTAGATGCAAGATATGGAATGCACAGTCACAGCATTTCAATGAAAATAAAAAAGAAAGGAAACCAAAGAAACTGGAGTAGTAGCATAAAAATCTTTCTCATGAGCTCAGATTTAAGATGCACAAATATGAGAAATGGAAGTGAAAACAATAATCAAGGACAAGAACGATCAAATAAGCAAAGGAATAGGACTAAAGAACTAACTGCAAAATTACTGATGCAATTACCATGTTACCTATGCATTTTGGAATATTTCATTCTTTTAGGGGTTCATAACATGGATACATTTGGTATTACAATACTCTTTCATATTAACTGTTGCACATATTCTCTTAAATTATCTACCTATTTCTTGGAAGTTAATGTAGGGTCAACATAAATGGATTTTTCCACGTCTCTTTGACACCTAAAAGTAATATTATAACACTGGAACAACTGGGAAAGATTGTTCCAGCTCAGTGGATTAAGGATCTAACAACACTTTCAACATTTGAATAGATGGAAACACATATGGAAATTTGGTTTGCTTCCTTCCTTTATATGCACACATTTCATATCCATCTAATGAACTTGGGGTCTTATGAGCATACAGTACAGAATGGGAAGAAAGGCAGAAGTGATATCCATCTTCCTGCATTTCCTGCCCTGTATTATAGTTAGATGGTCAGTTTTGACCAGAGCTTCGTCTCTGACTTTGGATCTGTAAATCTGAATTATCCTGTCTGGCCCAGAAGATGTCTAGGGGCCATAGGAACAATCTTATTTAAATTTGTATATTTGTTCTTTTATGGTTTTTATTTTTTGGTTAGTATTCACAATAAAAACTAAGAATACAAAATAAATGGAGAGCTAAAACTCAGAGTTTAGACTTGAGTTTAGACCCACCTCCCCCCCTCCCCACCCCCACTCAGTTTAAAGTCTTCCAGACAAAGCTCACTAGAGCATCTCCAAAGGACCCTTTTCCCCATCCTCATGAGGTATAACCCGTCCCTTGCCAGAAGTCCATTGGCAAGAAAACGAGTGCCGTGGTCGAGGAACCCAAAGCGTTCCTTCTGGCACCACACCCTAAGCCAGTCGTTCACCTTGGAGGCCCTCCTGTCCCTTCCTGGCCCAAATCCTTGGACAGGTAAGATTGACGAGAAGGCCACTTGGGCCTTCAGCTCCTTGAGTTTCTTCTCCAAGGTGTCAAAGTCCCTGGTGGTCCCAACCACACCCTGCCTGGCCACATCGTTTGTGACCACATGGATCACCAGGAGTGGCTGTTGACCCCCGGAGCGAACAAGATGCTCCACTCTGTCCTTCAGATGCCGGATGCGTGCACCCAGCAGGCAGCAAACCTCCCTTGTCTCCAGGTTGGGGCGGCACACTGCCACCTCAGTGCCCCTCAGCAGGGAATCCCCAGCAACAATCACCCGCCGCCGTACCTTCCCGGTGCTGATGGGTGGCTGTGCCCTGGCCCTCACCTGTCCTGCAGCGGCCCCCTTGCTGCCTGACATCCCAGGCTGGGGGTCCTGCTGGTCCCCTGAGGCCTCAGCAGCCCCAGCCACCCCAAGTCGAGAGAACCTGTTTCCCAGCTCCAGATTGGTGCCAGGAGAGAGGAGGCTGTGCTGTCCTCCTCCTGTGGGTGACATACCTCCATGTCTCCACAGCTGCTTCTCCCATGGTCTCCCTCAACCCTCTGTCCAGAGGGGGGCTTCTCCAGGAGGGCCTGGAGAGCTCTCTCGGCCCTCAGGCACCTCACCTCCTCTTCTAGCAGGGTCACCATCTTGCACGGAGGGCAAGTGTATCCCTGCCTCTCCTGGGGGAAAAGGGCGAACATGTCGCAGCTGTCGCAGCGGACAGCAACACCCGTGACCCCCACCAAGGCCATCTCCTAGGCTGCCATCGGTATCCGAGACCTTACCTTGGTCCCCTGCCTTGTTTGTCCTGCAGTTCCTCTCACTTGCCTAGTTCTTCCAGACAAAAACCCACTCGCACACACACACACACAGATAAAATAAACTTAAATTTAAATTGGAAGAAAAACAAAGCACAGCACAGCACAAAAAAAACCCCAAAAAACAAACAAACCTCTGTGTCCCAGGGAAGGGAGTCCCCGGACAGCCGGGGTCGCAGTTAAGGGACGCAGACAAGGGACAACGCCAAGAGGCCAGAGCCAGTGGCTGAGCTCGGCCTTATCAGTCCCTCAGGCCGGTGACGCACAAGTTTACAAAAACACACCAATACATGTTTGTTGCATAAGTATTTACTCTCCTGAGTCAATACTTTGTGGAAGCCCTTTTGGCAGGAATTACAGCTGTTAAGGTTCTTGAATAGATCTGTATCACCTTTGCACATCTGGATCTTGTACGGCTTGCCCATTCCTTCTGGCAAAACTTCTCCAGTGCTGGCAGGTTGGATGGGAATAATTGGTGAACAGCAACTTTCAAGTCTTGACACAGATCCTCAAGTGAATTAAGGCCTGGGATCTCACTGGGACATTCAAAGTAGGGTGAATATATGGATGGAACTCACCAACTTACCTAGAGATGCTGAGGTTCGAACCTGGAACTTCTGCATGAACTGCATATGCTCCCCCACTGCTGTCCACAAGAACATAAATGTACCAGTGACCAATGATAGGTGATGTAGGTACTGAGAGTGCCAATCACCTGTTAGTAGAATGCTTGATAACAGGTGCTGTGTGTGCTGTGTACATGCTATATGCTCTTGTATCAAATATGGTATTATATAGAGTACTATATACTGAAATATTGTTTGGACTTGTTTAATTGATTGACATTAGAATTCAAGAAGAGCCATGCTGAGTTAGACCAAGGTCTATCTAGTCCATCATTGTCTTTACAGTCATCAATCCACTGTACTTGGAAAATTCACAATTACAAGTGGTATGCCAACATCCTGGTTGGGTTCTCTAGCTATGGGTATACATAGGCATGCATCTTTTGATCCAGGGAGTAGCATACAGCCATCAGAACTAGCAGGCATTGATAGCCTCTCTGCCTTGAATATTTCTAATCCCTTTATAAAGCTATTCAAACTGAAGACTATAATTACAACATGTAGAAGCAAGTTTGCTAGTTTAACAATGTGCTGTGTATAGAAGTGTTCCTTTTATTTGTCCCTAAATCTTCTATCCACAAGGTTCATGGGATAACCCTAGCTTCTGGTGCAAGTGCGAGTAAAATATCTCCTTAGCAACATTCTCCTAACCTTCTAGTTTCATATATCTCTATCATATGTAGCCTTACTTGCCTTGTTTCTAAAATAAATAGTTGCAGATATTGCAACCATTCCTAATACAGCAATTGCTCCATCCCTCTGGTCATTTTAATTATTATTGTTATTAAACATATTAGTAGAAACAGAAACAGAGCGAGTCAGAAGGGGCCTCCTGGGCCATCTAGTCTGACCTCCGGCACCAGCCGGCTCCGCTCACGACATGCCCACCATGTGCATGTCCAGCCTGTCTTTGAACACCCTCACCGATGGGGCCTCAACGACCTCTCATGGAAGCCCATTCCATGCCCTCGGGTTCCTGTCAGGAAGTGCTTCCTGGCATCCAAATGGAACCTGGGTTCCCTGAGCTTTGCTCCATTGGAACGCGTCCTGCCTTCCTCTGCAGGGGAAAACAGGTCTCTACCCATCTGCATGTGACACCCCCTCACATACCAACATGCCAACATATCCCCTCTGAGTCTCCTCTTCTCCAAGCTGAAGAGACCCAGTTCCCTCAGTCTTGTCTCATACCCCATCCCCTGCAAACCAGCCACCATCCTTGTGGCCCTACGCTGCACTGACTTCAACCTGGCTATATCCTCTCTGTAATGAGGGGCCCAAAACTGAACACAATGCTCCAGTTGTGGGGGTACCAGAGTCGTATAGAGTGGTAGTAATACCTCCCTTGATCTAGAAGCCACACTTCTGGCTATGCAACCAAGGGTGGCATTTGCCCTCTTGACCACCGCATCACACTGCTGACTCATGTTTAGCCTGCAGTCAACCAGTACCCCGAGGTCCCTTTCACAAGTGCTGCTCTCCAGCCACTTGTCACCTAACCTGTACTTATGACAGCTATTCCTATGCCCCAAGTGCAAGACCTTGCACTTATCCACATTGAACACCATCCTGTTGTCTCCTGCCCACTTCCATAGTCTTTCCAGATCCTTTTGGATCTGGAGTACCTGCTCCTCAGTTGTGGCCACTGCTCCAGTTTTAGTGTCTGCAAATTTGATCAGCAGACTGTTCACCCCTTCTTCCATGTCGTTAATGAAAAGATTAAACAGGATCGGCCCCAGGACAGAGCCCTGGGGGACCCCGCTTGTCACTGGCTGCCATCCCGACAATTCCCCACTAATGGTTACCTTCTGCTTTCGGTCAGTCAACCATGCCCTAATCCACCAGACAGTGCTTTGGTGTATCCTAAAACTCCTCAGTTTCTCCACCAGGATATCATGGGGCACTTTTGTCAAAGGCCTTGCTGAAATCCAGGTATACCACATCCACTGCATCCCTTCCATCTAGCCATCTTGAAACCTTGTCATAGAATTCCACAAGGTTTGTCTGGCAGGACCTGTTTTTGCAGAAGCCGTGTTGTGTGGCTGTCAGCCTCCCTTCCCTATCTAGTATCACTAGATCTCTCTCTATTATGAGCCTTTCCATTGTTTTTCCTACAATGGACATAAGGCTAACCGGTCTATAATTCCCCATGTCCTTCCTACTACCCTTTTTGAAAATTGGGACCACCGATGCCACCCTCCAGTCCTCTGGAACTTCACCCGTTCTCCATGAGGTCTCAAAAATGGAGGCCAGCGGCCGTGAGAGAACCCCTGCCAACTCTCTTAAGTACTCTCGGGTGTAACCCGTCAGGGCCTGGCGCCTTTGTAATGTCCAATGCCCTGAGGAGCCCCTCAACTTCAAGGGGGGTGACTCTAATCTGTGCCCCTAAGTCCCCAGCCTCATCTAATTTCCTATACGGATATCCCCCGTCCTGCTTTGGGGAGAACACAGAGGCAAAATAGTCATTTAGCATCTGTGCCTGTTCCCTCATATCAGTCACTGGATCTCCTTCCTCCTTATTTAGTGGTCCCACCACTTGTCTCCCCTTCCTTTTCCTATTTACATGCTGAATGAAGCCCTTTTTGTTGCTCTTGATATTCTTGGCAAGTCTCAGCTTGTAATCAGCCTTAGCCTTGTGAAGAATCCTTCTCCAACGGGCCTCCTCCTCCTGGTATACCCTTTGGTCTATTTCCCCCAGTACCCATTTCCTACGGAGGTTCCTCTTTCGTCTAATCCCTCTAACTACCTCCTTTCGCATCCATGGCGGCACTCTCCTCCGCCTCCCCACCTGACTAGAGGTATCATCAAGGCTTGCGCCTGCAAAACCTCCCTTTTGAGTGCCATCCACCCCTCCTCAACTCGCTTACCTTCCAGTAACCTATCCCAGGAGACTTTCCTCAGTCTGGCCTTCAGTTGGTCAAAGCTCGTCCTGCTGCACGTCCCCAGTCCCCTGATCTCAAAGCAAAGAATGGAGTGATCACTCGCATCCAGAGCTCCCCTAATCTGTACTTCATCTATCAGCTCCTCCCTATTGGTCAAGACCAAGTCAAGGATGTTTCCCCCCCTTGTCGCCTCTCGGACCCTCTGTGTGAAAAACCAACCCTCTAGAGCTTCTAGGAAACGACGTGACCTGGCTGTCACCACCAAGTGAGTCTCCCAAGTAATATCCGGGAGATTGAAATCTCCCGTAATTACTGTGCCTCTCCCCCGAGATATCCCTAGAATCTGGCCTGTCAGGACATCATTCAGGGTCTCAAGTTGACCAGGAGGGCGATAACATACCCCCACTGTCAGGTCTCTTTCCCTGTCAAAACCCCTAAGTTTCACCCAGACTGCTTCTACTGAATCCCCATCTGTGCTGCATTCTATCTCATTGCATCCTATCCCTTTCCTGAAGTATAAAGCCACGCCCCCACCTCTCTTTCCCTTCCTTTTCCTAAGTAGACCATCTTTAGAGCAGGAAACTGCTCACAGCAGTTTTACAACAATTAAAGATGGCTACAGTTTAATAATAAAACCAACCAACCAACCAAACCAAAAAAATAACCTGAAAAAGAACAACAAAAAATACACAACTAAATCAGGGGAAGGTGATAGTAAACAACCAAGCTTTCACGGTATTTCTAAAATCCTGCAATGTTGAGACCTGATGCACTATGCACTGTATGCCAAGTATATAGATTTGTAGCACAGATTTAAAGAAAGGCAGCCTCAAAATTGACAGTTCTATTTCAGTGCCTTTCCTAATTATGCCTAAGATGGCATTTGCCATTTCACTGCAGCCACACACTGGTTAGACATTTACAGTGTGTTGTCCATCATAAACTGATACTTTAGTTGCCATCAGATTACACATGAAATTGAGATTTTTTGACCCAATTGCTTCCACATACTATACAAATAATTATTTTAGCTATTATTTTTCATTGTGTTAAATCTAATAAGATTATTCAACTGACATTCAAATTCATCAGTGTGTAAAGGGTAGGGGTGAGTTGGTTTAAAGGCTCAAGATCAGGTTGCTGCTTTGCTATGAAGTGGATTAGCAAGCTTCAGCCAATTCTTTCTTACAGGGTACCTTCAAGGATGCAAGGTAAGATCCACACACGCACACACACGCACGCACACATGCACAAACACACACACACGCACGCACTAAAACTAGGGATAAGGTAAAACTGTCAGGCTTGATTTTGCTCAGCTTCTCACTTTTCTAATTGTCCTCAATTCTTGACAAGATCGATCTGTTAAAGCCACCTGTATTTTCTGCACACTTTTTCCAAATGTGAAAGCAAGATGATCCCCCATATTTGGAACAACCACCCTGCTGTGGCCTGCCTGCTACTGTTTTTGGCACTAGGTCAAGACAGCCCTCTATGTGGAGGTCTTTGAAGATCTTGGTTATCCAGTGGCCTGAGGAGATTATTCTAGTAATTCTTGCTGGGTCTTTTAATGTATTTTACTGTATTTTAAAGCTAAGCTTTAGTTACGGTGAAATAAATACTAATAGTACTAAAAATACTAATAATAATTCGCACACTTTTTCAAATTGTTTTTTTCCCCCATTGAAGAGCATTTGTCAGGATTTTGGCAGCTCTGGGGCTCCCTCTGATGGCCAGAACTGGAACAGTTATAATAGTAATTGCAGAATTAGGCCCATGCCCTGCTAGATCTCTGTCTCTTGATGAACATGTTGAGAGATCTGGAGAAGAGCTATATAGAACTGCCAGTTCCCCTGATGCGAAAGGTCCCACTTGTATAACAGATCAAGTGGGAGCAGTAATTGATACCTCCCTCTGTGCACTTTAAAAAATGCATTTTATTGTGTATGCCTTCTCAAATTCTACATTTTTTAATGAGTAGTGCATCTCAAACTTTGGAAAAACAGGGATTTTGATATTTGTGTTCTGGTTTTTGTCTGGAAGATAAAAATCTGGGGAGTTTGCATTGAAATACAAATACATTTCTCACCCATCCCTAATGGTAAACTTCCTTAGATCTTTGGGACAGAAGAGAATAAAAGCATCTATTAGATATTGTATTAATCAGTACTCTTGCCATTTGATTTTCAATAATACTATGAGTGTTAGCAACATTTATCTTCAGGTGTCTTTAACTGCTGAAATCATGTTTATTAAGAAGAATATAATTTCATTATTGCCACTGTTCAGTTTGTATATAAAAAGAAAAGCAATAAACTTTGTACAATAAAATACCATGATTTCCAAGAATTAGACTGTTCATTAGTTATAATTCAGAGGAACATTGCAGCAATGCCAAAAATAGCTGTAATTAAAGTAATTCATATTTCCATATCCATGTAATTTGGTTCTACAGTAGATTTTACTTCTAATGACTCATCCCTGCTTTGATATTTTAGGCATAAGCATCCAGAATACTAAGACTTAGTCATGAGAGTTGCATACATCTGCTTTTCAGTACACAGGTCATCCAACAGAATTTGGAATTTTTCTTGTTGTTTTCTAATATTTATTGTCTTCAATCTTCTTTGACCGACCTCTGAACTTATCCATAAAAATGAAAACACCCAGGTATTCTCCAAGGAGAAGACATATTTTTATAGGTGCAATACTAGAAGAAAGGACGGCAGAACACAAACACCAAAGTTAAACTTAAGGAGATAGTTTTTTAGCTTTATTACTATTTATTATCCACTGTTTAGCATTCATGGAGGCTAAACATGAATTTAATCAAAGCAAATTTCAAGAATATAATGCAACAACAGGAAAATTAAATGGGACAGTATCATAGAAAAGTAAAGTCACAATCATCAAATAATCTATACAGGCTAATAAAAAGTCTACCCAAGGGCTTACACGGCCCTCTCCTACTCCATTTTATCTTTACAACAATCCTGTGAAATAGGCTAAGCTGAGAGTGAGTGGCTGGCCAACGCCACTCAGTGAGCTTCATGACCCAGCTGGGACTAGAACTCCAACACTCTAACCACTAGTCCATTCTGGCTCTAATAACCCTCTGCTGCTATTTTGATGCTGCCTATTCATCATGTCCCTTTCTTTTCTGCTGCATATGAATTATCTACACATGAAATAAATGACTAGATGTTTTCACTTTTTTTTTTAACTCATGTGAAGTCTGTTAATCCAATCCATTCTTTTGCATATACCTCTCTGGATTTTAAGAATCTCTTCACAGTCTGCATTTGGTTCTCCGAAGTCCAGCCCCAAGTGAAGTATGGCAGGACTGACTTTTTAGACAGTGGCCTCCTAGCAGTACAACAGATTCTTCCATAGATGCTTGCCTGAAATACTTATTAAGACACTTATTTCTAGAATCAGGCAGATCCATGAGACTCCTTTATGTGAGCTCTGACAACCTGCCTCTTTCTAGAAAAGAGCATTTTTGCCCATTTTGGGTTAGCTCAGATACACTGAATCACTGTCACAGAAGAAGCTTGCAAAAGGGAATGGCCAGGGCATGAAAGAATCAGCAGGCACCTATGTGTTCTGGTCCATTTGTATTGGCTGCATACTTGCTACAGAGTCCAAATCAAGGTGCTGATTTTAACCTACAAAGGCCCACATTGTGATCACACTACTTAATGGAACAACTCTCAGCCCTAATCTACCCAGACACAATCAAGAGAGGTTCAGTTGATAAGAGGCTTCCTTGGTGGCAACAAGAGCCTTATTAGTAATGGCACCACAGTTATGAAACAACCTCCCCATTGAGACTTGACCAGTGCCAATTTGAATATCTTGACAGCACCAAGTTAAGGCTGTCTTCTACCACAGGGAATTTAATAGGTTGTTAAATTAATTTAATTTAATCAGTGTACCATGGGTTGGTCCTTGAGCAATCCATTCTGTGTAGCCCATTGGCAGAATGGCTCAGCACATCAGGTGAAAGTACCCAATGCCACAGAAGGTCATGAGTCTCCCCTCCTGATTGCATGGTAGCTGACTAATGCCACTAAGATAATATTTGAGTTTCTTCAGGCATTTTTGATCTGTTAGTTGAAAAATCTTTACAATATTCGTTACAGATCATTTTGGTCTGTTAAGCAAGCCAAGAGTCTGACCCAAAACTTCCAGCAAACAGAATTAAAATCAGTTGGGAGAATGCCATTTTATGCTGGTTTAACATTTGCAGACCAAATTATAGCTATGCAGATTTTTTACAATGCCTCAGGAACAATTAAATATTGACTTACCTGTAGGGAGACCTGAAAGCGATTGTTATAGCTTGGTGGAAACATTTAACTGGAACAAAGGCCTTTCATATGAAGCATTTGTCTTGCTTAAGGCACTACTGTCCGGGGTCAAAAATGACCCCTTTGTGACTAGTGCTAGGTTCATATTGATTCAGAGTAAAGATTAAGTTCATTTGCTGACCTCAGACTTTGGAAAAAACAGAAAGTGAGAAGAATGTAAAAAATCTTACCCTTTAAATACATTCAAAAAGTATAAGCTTCGTGGCAATAAGATATATAAATCATTCCGTAGAATACCAGAAACAATCCTTTCAGCCACATATTCTGGCTCGAGTATAGGCAGCAAAACTGGCCACCTGGTAAGAAATATTAAAGGAGATAACATTGCATGGTCAGCCCCCCTGCCCCCCTGCCTCCGCCCAGTGCTAGTTTTGATCCTAAATGAGAATCTCTTCTTTAGTAGGGAAAATGCTTCAGCATTCATACAGACCAGTGTAAATTCAACCCAAGGCCTATAAATATGAAGACTCTAGATAGTTAGCACCTTTGTTCTCAATTGGGAACTGAATACTAAAAATGGAAGTTTTTACTACAGAACAGTATATAAAAGCTTTAAATACATAAATGGAAGGAAAACAGAATTTAATACCAGAGAGATAAAATTTTGATGCTCAAATGTAATATATCTTACAAAAAAGTTCTTTTCTTTCCATGCTCAAAGAAAAAAGTTCAAATGATAAGTTCATTTTACAGTGTACAGTGTTCAACCAGCTATTTCTATATACCGTATTTTTTGCTCTATAAGACTCACTTTCCCCCCCTCAAAAGTAAGGGGAAATGTCTGTGCGTCTTATAGAGCAAATATGTGTGTGCAGTAAGTCTCTCAGATGTGCAGCCCATGGGGAAGTGATGGGGAATGTGCCTGTGATTATGTGCCCATTTGATTCAGAATATTTTTTTTCTTGTTTTCCTCCTCTAAAAACTAGGTGCGTCTTATGGTCAGGCGCGTCTTATAGAGCGAAAAATATGGTAAGTTTGGTAGCGATAATTCTGTTCAGCAAAACAAAATTTAATCAATGTAGCCAGAGCAGATGGGCAGGAGTCCAGTGTCCAAGCTCAATACCTGTTTGCTTCACATCTAGCTACCCCAAGAATTGTCCTGAGGAAAAGTGGCTGAACTCTTCAACCACCTTATTTATATCCTATATCCAAGTGGCTACCCATATGTGTACATATAAAGGTGTAGCTGAAAAGTCATATGCATTTATCATCTACAGTGAAAAAATATAGTCTTTTGAGAACTTCTGGGCTATTATGTGCAAACAATAGTGCCAAAATCTCTGAATGCTCCATTTTAAAGTATATTTATAATATATGGATTCAACTGGATTGCCACTGAAAGTCCAACTATATAAATTTCTATAAGACTAAATCTCAGTTTTGGTATAATTTATAACAACATTACTAATGTCCTCTACTATCTTATAGAAAGTTGTTGCCAAGTTGGAAAATTGGCAGAATTCTTTAGTAATTAATGCTAGTGTCCATAGACTTGTCTAATAAAAGCAGGTTCATAAGCTATTAACTCTCTCCAACGCCAGTAATTTGAAGTGATAAATATTGAATCACTGGTACCACATCTTCCATTTAAGTTTTCCATTAACAAGCAAGAAGATAAGTATAAGCTCATTTCCATGTTGAGTATATATTGCTCTAAATTATCCCAGATAGCTTTAATTTAATTTATACAATGTAAAGTGGATGGAGAAGATAAATATTAATAAGTACACTTTCAATTGTCTTACATTTAATCAATAAAGTAATTTTGCATGGATCTAGGTCATGAAATCTTGTAACTTCTGCATTCAGTCATGCAGTAGTTTTAGAAAGGGAAGATAATGCATGTTTGCATTCACACGACATGACAACACATTCTGTGAATAAGCTCCATCATGTGAATTGTTTGTGAAACAACCCACCGTATGCCCAAGAGATGACTGGGATCACTGTGGGTTGTCCCTTCATTATTCTTTCTGTGGGTATTACATGGGACCCATCTTGTTTTCTCCACTGGCATCAACCACGACCCCTTTTGCGGGTGTTATGAAACTTACAAGGACATCAACCAAATAAGAATACATGTATTGGATAGCAGCAGGTGCACAGTTGTGCTTCTTTGAAAGCCTGACATCAGCAACAAATGAATGCAACGTTTACAGATATTTCTAGGGTTGAGTCCCCAGTTAAAGAGACTTACAACCAGTCCATCTTTGGAGTACAGTTTCCTCTGACACCCAAGCTTCTCTTGATGTATTACTGGCTGCTTGGATGGTACATCTGGTTATATAACTTTTAGGTTATATAACTTATTGTCTGGGTATATAACTTTCCTCTGGAAAGATCTTATAGCAGCCTCTTGGCATAAGAAAGCCTCCTGCTCCCTACTCCTAATCTTCACCAGCCAATCTAACACTATTCCACAAAGTAATAGTAGTTATTAACTTTCCATCGCTTTCTCAGTTCTTTTTCCATCACAAACCAATTAGCAGACTTTCTCTCTTCAGTCTGCTCCTCTGACTAAACTCCTGTCTGTCACTCTCATTGGCGAACTGACATTTCCCCATCACTCTTCCACCTAGCTAGAATCTCTAGTCAATGAGAATTGAATTGCCTGGTCCAAGACCCTCTGACAATATTCAAATACATTGTTACTCTCCCCCTTTAGAATGGACAGGACTTTACCAGAAAGAAAGCAAGGCCTTGACCAGATTCAGATTCTCTGGAATGTCACTGGGGCCACAGAAAGTACACACTACAGAGCAAATGCATTTTTTCACACTTAAATATGCTTGAACTGTATGTAGGGCTTCTCCATGAAAAACCGTACAGATTTTACTAAATAGGACAACTGAATAGCTGTGCAATTCTTATTCAACCAAATATTTAAGTTGTGAGAAAAGTGGTATTATAGGAACATGCTGTCACAATGAATACGGTTCCATTAGCAGACAGTGTTTTTATAAGTTTCATAGCTGACAGGCATTTCCTTCCCAGCAGTTCCCCAAAAACTGAGAGATTTTAACCCTAACATCTGAAGCCTATAGTTATGCTCACTGGAAGCTGATGCAGGGCAGAGTGGGAGAAAGTACTGTTAAGCCTTTCACATGGGGCTTACCAGGGAGTTTTGTGTATGGGTAGAAAAATGACTCTAGAAACAAGTAATACTATTATTCAGAATGATGCACAATTTTGTTCCTAGTTCATGCCAGTTTGTGCTGATGTTCTCGCAGTATTTAGGTTTCTGTAAGATTATTGAACAATTGTTTCTTTCTAGAAGATATTGTCACAGATGCTTGGTTTTACAGTTCTCAAAACTGAATTTGCATCTGCAGAGATCATATGTTTCTTCTTCACAGCAAACATGTTATAAAATAAATATACAGAGTTGAGAAAAAGATCTTACTCTCATTGTTCCTTTGCAAATCTGTGTACAGAAAATCAACCCCCTTACCTCAAGTGCTAAGTTTCAGAAAATTCAATGAATGGAAGAAGATTGTTGGAAGTGGCCTAGATCTGCACAGGAAGTGAAGTGTGATGAAGGAGGGGCAAACAGTAACAATGAAAGTGAAAACTTTTGATCAGAATACTGCACAAGTCTTTTGATATTTTTGCATATAGCCTAAGGTTTGTCATTTTATTTCCCTGAAGGAGAAAATCTATAAAGGCGGCAGGAGTGTAAAAGAGACCCAGTTGGGAATATTACTTAGGGATAAGGCAGGCACGTGTGCAAATTATGTAGAAAACCATGATGTAAATCTACTCTTACTGACTAGTGATTTAAATCAAGTCCACCCTGGTTTTCAGCACATCAAAGCATGATTTTAAACAAATCAAAATTGTATTTGGGAAAATTTTATACTTACTAAATATATTGGAATTCAGATTGGTGTCCAAAAATGGTTGGAGGCACTGCTTTGCAATGGTTCTACTCCTACTTAGCTGGCTAATTCCAGAAGGAGGTGCTGAGAGAAAATGGCTCTGTGCCATGGCAATTATGTCCTCGGGCTTCCATTCTATCCCCCATGCTATTCAACATCTACATGAAACTGTAGGCGAAGTCATCTGGAGGACTGGTTTGAGGTGTCAGCAGTATGCTGATGATTCCCAGCTCTATCTCTCATTTACATCTATATCCAGGTGAGGGACTGACTGTTCTGAATCACTGACAGGCTGGTGTGATGGTCTGGTTGAAGACCAATAAATTGAGACTTAATCCAAATAAGACAGAGGTTCTGTTGGTAGGTGGATCAGATATCTGCCCTGTTCTGGATGGGGTTGCTTTCCCCCAAGGGACAGGGTGAATAGTTTAGGAGTGCTCTTTGACCCAGAGTTATTTTTGGAGTTCCAGGTGACTGCTGCAGTGAGGAGTGCCTTCCACCAGTTCTGGCTGGTCCGTTAATTATACTCTTACAGGATGAGAAGAGCCTAGCAACACTGACCCACACTCTGGTAACCTCCCGGTTGTACTATTGTAATGAGCTCTACATGGAGCTACCTTTGAAGACAGTCCAGATACTTCAGTTGGTACAAAATAGAGTAGCCAGGCTATTGACAGGGACCAGCAGGTATGACCATATAATGCCGGTCCTGACCATCTACACTGGCTCTCAGTTGAACTCCAGACCAAATTTAAGGTGTTAACTTTGATGTATAAAGCCCTAAATGGTCTAGGGCCTGGATATCTGAAGGAGAGTCTCCTTCCATATATACCTGTCTGACCCTTAAGATTTTCCACTAAGGTCCTTCTTTGAGAACTATCTTTGAAGAAGGTTAGAAGAGTGGCTACCCAGAGAAGGACCTTTTCTGTACCCAGCTTTGGAATCTGTTTGTCAGAGAGGTGTGCCTGGCACCAACACTTTATTTATTTCAGTGCCAGGCCAAAACCTTTTTATTTACCCAGCATTTTAAGGCTCGATGGCATTTTTAAGATAGGAATTTTATTCTAGGTTTTATATGCTATTTAATTGTGCTGTTTTGTTGTGAGCTGTCCTGAGAGGTGTTGGGATAGATGGAATGTAAGTGTTTTACATGATTTTGTTAAGCCTTTCTAGATGCAGGATGAGGTTTTATAGCCTTAACAAGAGGGCAACCAACAAGAACAAACAAAGAAGGTAAGCAAAAAATAAAAATGCAGTTTTGTGGATCTTCTTTCTGCCCCTCATTCACAATAAGCCAAGCATTAATAAAACAATCTACCAATTTGCCTGGGATAGACTCTAGTAGACTCTAGTGTATGTATGTATGATATTGCTGTCTTCCAGGGAAGTACTGTATTTTTCATTAGTAGCCAACAATTTTGCATTTGCATTAGAAAACCATGCTATCCAAACCCTCTAATTTGTCAATTTTAAATTGGTCAATTAGTCGATTTCACCCAATTCTTCAGATCACCCAGTGTTTCAAGCATGGGTCAATGTTTAACACCTTCTGCAGCAAAGACAGATGGAAGTAATTAATTTAGCTTCTCTGAAATTTCTCAGCCTTCTTCAGTAATACTTTCACATCTGTTGTCTTAGCAGTTTAATTGCTTAATTGGGTGACTATTTGTTTCTAAGGTAGTTAAACAAAAGATACTAAGGGCACAATTCAGTGCAAGTTTAGACCAGCTGTGCTTTTGGTAGGACTTTTTCCTGTCTAGACTTGAAAATGGTGCCCTAAGTTTTTCAGCTGCCACATCCTTAGCTGGTTTTACCAATTGGTGCTCCTTTTTCCACTTTTTATATAAGCTTCCTAAACTCTTATTGATTTATGTTCCATTAACAAGCTTTCACAAAACCAAAGCAGAGAGGGTAATTGTGGTAATTCTTTCATAGGTGTTTTTGATCTGATTAGTCATGTTCTGGTGGAAAAGTAAAAGTATTATTCTGAATAGCTGCCACCTCCACCTCACAAAGAAACATCAACCTCTTGTGTACGCAGTTACGCAGAATCAACCTCCAGTAGAACTTACTTTTCTCTACATCCATTTAAGGAACTGGGTACAAGAGCAACTCCCGTTATGTTTTAACCCATCTTCATGAATTTTCTTACATAATTCTTTTAAGGCCATATGCATATATGAACAGGTTACTCACTTTGTCTGACAGCCATCAAACATTCCAGTGTTGATGAAATATGGGCAGACAATCGTGGATTTAACACCAGTCTTGCCCAATGATAACAACTCTAAAATGAGGGACTCTGCAAAGCCAACAGATGCAAATTTGCTTGCACAATAATCTGTAAAGTGAGAAAAAAGAAACTTCATAGCAATGTAAAGGAGAATAATTCTTTTAGGCACAACTTTTTTTGGACATTACACTGTGGACATTTTGTATTATGCAACTGGGTAGGCCATGATTCTTCACAGCAGCCAAAAGCACTCTTAAATTTTTTCATTACTTTGTCTGAAAGTGATTAACTCTCTTCAGATTACAGATTCCTCTGCTCACTGTAGTTTTGTCAATATTTATGCAATATTTAAAATATTTCTAGGCTGCCTTTAAAGATAAACTGTCCTAATGTGCATTAGATAATAAAGCAATGGCAGCAAATTCATTATTATTCACACAATAACACAAAGAAAGTAATATTAAACAACAATCAGCAAGAAAATATTTAGCCTGGTCAGTAATAAAATCTAAAACAGAACTGTAGCTAAAGGCCCTGAAAAGTCCAAAAAACATCTTCAGAAAACAATTTTTCAGTTTTCTTAAACTCTTGCAGTGAAGGTTGGTGACGGAAGAGTTTTGCTGAAGTCCCCCTCAGATGAAATCTTTCTTGCCAAAAGGAACATAATTATTCAAGTGAAACACATGTGGCATCGCACATCAAGAATCTGGGCCAGAACAGACGCAACTTTAAATGTGTATCTACCAGCTGCGTCTTTTCCATTTTTACTTTAAAGTAGGTACAGGTCCTTTCATCTAGCTTGGAACTCCAGTATGGAGGCAGGAGGCTTCTAAGATCTGGCTCAGGCTCCCTGAACTTGCTCTGAAGTCAAAATGGATGGATGCTAGATACATATTTAAGATATGCTTGTTCTCGCCCTTGTTCTTTAAAGTCCTGTATGTGTATAATATGCAGCTAGCCTTCTTTTTGTTTTAATAAGTTTTATTAGAATTTTTAAACTAACACTAAAAACATCAATCATCAATTACATCAGACATACTGGGAAAGCCCCCTACTCATCTTTTCTTTCTTTTTAACATTTCCTAGTCATATTCAAATCCATTTATAATAACTTGATAACATATTTAAATCTAAGCCAAGTCCAAAAAAAAAAAAAAAAAGTTTAAATCTATGCAAAGTCCCGTTTCTCTAGCCAATAATAAAGAAAAAAGTCTCCAGGTTTGATGGAAGTCAATATCTTCTTACTCCTTGAATGGTGAATTCAGTCTGACCATTTCTGCACAGTTCAGGATCTTTTAATCAATTCATCGATGGGTAATTCTTCATTTTTCCAATATTAAATTAATAGACTCCTCATCACAAAGATTACAAGTAAAATCAAATACATTTCTTATTTACTAATATTCCAATATAATGCCTACTAAAAAAGAAATTTCTGGTTTAAGAAACTAAGGATTTTTGTACCACTTCCTCTACTCTATGTAATAAAAATACCCAATTTATGTTTAAATATCTAACATCCATTTAACATCTTTAGAAACATCGTAGCTAATCTATTTGGTGACAACTACTACCTATAATAGATTTTACACAAACTTTCTTTAGACTAAGTTGCTAGTGTTTCATCTGACTTAAGCATCACTTAATCAAATGCTATTAACGCCTTATAAAAGCCCCACTCTTTACAATCTTTAACATATCTCGACTGTATCTACACCTTATGTCACCAACAAAGAAAAAGATCAACTCCCTGTTCTTATATTTTTTAGCTCAATTTAGATCATATCTTATAATCCCTTCAGAATTCAATGCATTTGGATACAGAAAAGCTTCTATGAGTAAAAAAAATTTAAAAAGACCATCTTAGTACAACTTTTCCTACACCAACATTAATAATTTTCTAGTATAGTAACTTAAAGACAAAAGAATCATGTAACTTAGCCTTTCCATACCACATATAAACGTGCCAATCCATTTAAATCATTCCATTTAAGATAAAAAATTCTCTTCTTTCTTCTTTACACCCCTGCCCCATCTCTCTTCCTTTGTTTTCAGTAGCTGTAGTGCTTGTTGTAAATCAGCGTTCATTTCCAATGTCTGCATTTCTTGTTGCAAATCAATATTCACTATTTCTTCCTTTGTTTTCAGTAGCTGTAATGCTTGTTGTAAGTCAATATTAATTTCCAATGTCTGTATTTCTTGTTGCAAATCATACAGGCCTTCTAAGTGATATCGAGTGACATTGTTTCTGCCTTAATATATTGGTGCTCTACTGTATGTTATGTTCTTGTTAGCAATGCTACTTGTATGTTGGAGAGCAGTCGTCATCATTACAAGGAAAACAAACCTAAAATCTATCTTGCCCCATGCATTCTGTCAGGTTGAGATAGCCCGTGGTTGTCACAGAGACTATGCAAACCTGCTGCCTCAGCATGAACATTGAAGCTTCATAATACCCTTTTTAAAATTTTAGGGAAACCCTTTAACCAAAAGTCCTTAATTTCCCCCCAAACAAAGCCCGATTCTGGGGTCTTCAACATGCCTACATTTAACTCTCTCGAAATCTTTCAGGGTCCCTGCACTTCCAGAGTTTTATCTTGCTGCTTAAGATTGTTTTATATTCCATTTTTAAAAAATGGGAGGCTGGCTCGCTACAAAATGAAGTGCTGCTCTCCAGTGCCATCTTTTAGTTCAAAACACAGTTCTATGTTTGGAGACACGGACTTCAATTCTACCTGGTACTTAGGCTTTTGGCAAGTTAATTTCCTTTCAGTGTGGCTTGTCAGAAATGAGTGTTCTGGGACCACTGATGCCCACCACAGCCATCAATGGGCAAGATTCACCTGGTGAAAGGAAAGATTCCCCCTTTCACTGTGTGAAGCACCTAGGCGATTCTCTCCAATTCCAAACCTGTCCACCATTCCAAAAAGATTGGAAACTCTTATAGGCATACTTTGGTACATTTACCTATGACTATGCTTCCATTTCACATTTCCTTCCCCATCCCAGTTCTCTGCCACTGTCAAAATGTAGATTTTAAGTTCCTTGAGGGAAGCTTAAGTTTCCTGCATATTTTGCTTAAATCATCATATATATCAATACTTGGTACTATTTATATTAAAAATAAATTTTAGGCACACAATGCTATGCCATATTTTATTCCTATTTCACATGTTTCTGCCACCCAAAAAATAAAGATGATGCACGACAAGCCACTGGTTGTTGCTCCGAAGTGCCACCTATGCACCTGTGGAGCACTTGTTACAGGCAGTTGGATGGGTAAAAATGCCAAGAGCAGTAAGGGGTCTTTGCTCCTTGCCAAGAAGCTCATTCACCACTTTTCACAACCCATGCTGGGACTGGTTTCCTAGGTTTGGTTAGCGCAATAACACATCATGGGTTCAACAAACCACATCACAACCATGGGTTGTCAAGGTGTCTTGCTTGCTCGTCCCTTTAGAATTCATAGAATGGAGCACAGTGCTAAAATGGTCAAAGAGCTATGCAATTTAGTTTATGTTTATCTGCTGTGTACTAACCTGCCAGTCCATTGACACCAGTTAACCCAGCCATGCTTGCAACAGTCACCAGATGTCCATGATTAGAGGCTATCATGGCTGGAAGAAATGCTTTGACTGTCTGTGAAGAAAGTACAAGAAGACAACCAATCACACCATAATAGAAAACCATGTAAGTGTGTGTGTGTGTGTGTGTTTTATTGGTCAACACAATGAATACAAGTGAAAAAAGTTCCCTTTAAATGTATCAGAACTGAACTGATCATTTTGAAGCCTCTGCTGACACTACACTAGTGTCGTGCCTGACAGCTCAGCAGAGACATCTACTCATGAGGAAGAGGCAGGCGCTAACAGTGAGAGTCAGGCATTAGAACAAGGGAACTTATATTTGAGAACCAGTGTCCAGACAGCCCCTCTGCAGCCTGACTCTGAGACTGCTGAGCAAGTAACCTCTCCACAGCCTGATTCCTTAGCCCCTGAGCGAATGGCCACCCCGCACACTGACGGGGAGGCATCTGAAAGAGTAGCTTCCTCTCATCCTAGCTGAGCTGCCTGAACAAGTTACCCCCCCCGCCCCCGCCCCCGCCCCCGCCCCCGCCCCCGCCCCGGGCTCCTGACTCTGAAGCTGCTGAGCAGAGTTCAGGAGAACAAGAAGACATGACGGGGAATTTGGCAAATGCCCAAATCAGGAGATCTTTAAGGCAACAAGTGCAATTACAATGACAGGACAGAGGTCTGTCCCACCCACGAACGGAAAGGCAAGACAGGAAGGTCTGATGCCACATGGTCTCCTGACATAGTTCAGAAAGAAGGGAGCAACTGAACTGAAAGGGGCCTGTTATTAGAGCTTATCAGTTGCATCGTAAATCTTGTAGTGAATAGCAATTAAAGTCTTTAGCTTCACTGCCGGCTGCTGTGTGAGTTAATTGGAGACGTGAGTTATGACCTCACGACTACTGTCAGATAATACTACCTTATATGGCTATCATTTATTGAAATCACAGTTTGAGAAGGTAAGGTATTATGATTAACCTAGTTTGTGTGGCATGTTATATCTGGACTCATTTCAGTCCAGTTTCAGACCTGGTTATGGCACTGAATCTGCCTTGGTCGCCCTATACAATGACCTGTTCAGGGAGAGGGATGGGGGAGTGTGTCCCTGTTGGTTCTCTTGGACCTCTCAGCGGCTTTTGATACCATCGACCATGGTATCCTTCTGGATAGGCTGGCCAGGTTAGGAGCAGGAGGCTCTGCTTAGCAGTGGTTCCATTCCTACATGGCTGGCTGACTCCAGAAGGTGGTGCTGGGGGACTATAGCTCTGCGCCATGGCAATTGTGCCATGGGGTTCCGCAGGGCTCTATTTTGTCCCCCATGCTTTTCAACATCTACATGAAACCCAGAGAGGCTCGCCTGGCGCCGTCTTTATTTGCTTTTCGGTGCCAGGCGAAGACCTTTTTATTTAAACAATATTTTAAATGTTAATTTATTTATATTGTGACGGTTTTAATTCAGACCTGGAGATGGGCCAGTTTTTAATGTTTGTGAATTTTAATATTTGGAAATTTTAATGTATCAGAATTTGTTGTTTTATTGTTGTGAGCCGCCCCGAGGCTTGTGGCAAGGGGCGGCCTATAAATTTCCAAATAAATAAAAAATAAAATAAAATAAAACCACTGGGAGAGGTCATTAGGAGGTTTGGGCTGCAGTGTCACCAGTATGCTGATGACACCCAGCTCTACTTCTCATTTACATCTACTCCAGGTGAGGCAGTGGCTGTGCTGAACTAGTGCCTGGCTGAGGTAATGGGCTGGATGACGGCCAATAAACTGAGCCTCAATCCAGATAAAATGGAAGTCCTGTTGGTGGGTGGATCACGGTTTCAAGTAAGTGACTTTGACCTTGTCCTGGACAGGGTAGCACTCCCTCTAAAGAACAGGGTCTGCAGCTTGGGAGTGCTTCTTGACCCAGAGCTGTCACTGAAATCCCAGGTGGCGGTGGTGGCAAGGAGTGCTTTCCTAGAACTTCAGCTGATCCACCAGCTGTGTCCTTACCTGGACAAGCACTGCCTAGCAATGGTGATTCATGCTCTGGGAAACTCCCAGTTGGATTACTGTAATGCACTCTACATGGGGCTGCCCTTGAAAATGGTCTGGATACTTCAGCTGGTACAGAATAGAGCTGCCAGGTTGCTGACAGGGACTGGTCGTTAGTCTCATATAATGCCAGTCTTCTACCAGCTACACTGGCTTCCAGTTGAAGTCCGGGCCCAATTCAAGGTGCTAGTTTTAACCTATAAAGCCCTGAATGGCTTGGGACCAGGATACCTTAAGAAGCACCTCTTCCGTTACATGCCCTCACGCCCCTTAAGATCTGCAGGAAAGACTTTGCTCTGGGAGCCCTCTTTAAAGGAGATATAAAGAACAACTACCCGGAACAGGCCTTCTCTGTGGTGGCGCCCAGATTATGGAATGTGCTCCCTGGAGAGGTGCACCTTGCACCAAGTTTACATTCTTTTGGGTGCCAGGTTAAAACCTTTTTATTTAATTGCTATTTAAAAAAATAATATTTTATCGTTAACAGTTGCTTTTTTGTTTTTATATAATGTTATAGAATTTGTTATTGTTTTATGGTTTTGATTGTACATTTGTGAGCCATCCTGAGATGCTGAGGCATGTCATGACGGCATATAAAAGTATTAAATAAATAAATATATCATCACTTAACCTGTGAATCTGAATCAGTCTGCATACATTTTGGGGAATGGTGATTTTTGCTGTAGTTAGAAATTGGGAGATTAACAGTAAATAAATGTTCACTTTTTAGCTTCACTATCCACAACTCTTAAGTAAATTTTGGATTATTTTGCACAGTGCTACTTTATTAGAACCATCACCACTAGCAAAAATATGCAAGTGCTCTTTTAAAAAGCTTTATTACCTCATCTTTCCTAAATTAATATATTCTAAGTAATCTAATAGTGCAAGTTTATTGTGTCAAACTCAGATGAAATTACATCCCCATTTCCCCTAAATTAGCCACAAGGTGGCACCATCGGCAAAACTGTAAACATTAACACTTCTCCTTTTCCAGATCTGCACTGCAGCTTCTAAGCTAAGCCCTTCATCTTTGAATCTAAGATTGCCAGTAACAAACATCTGTTTTTCCCGAAAACAATGAACTATTGTTTTGAAGACTTTTCATTACCCTTACAGATATTATTGCATTTACTCAGAGAAGAGCAATACAGATTTACTGGGGAAAGCTGCACTGTCTGCTCTCCCTCTCCCTCTCCCTGTGTGTGTGTGTGTGTGTGTGTGTGTGTGTGTGAGAGAGAGAGAGAGAGAGAGAGAGAGAGAGAGAGAGAGAGAGAGAGAGAGAGAGAATAAATCATACTAGAAACAATACAGCATTCATTAGAAAATGAGTGCCTTCATTGACATTCCTACCAGTTATTCTAAACACATAGCTTCTACATCATTAAACTTGTAAAAAAGCTAAAGTTAGAAATTGGTAGACTTAAACTCAGATTCTAATAAGGAAAATCTTGTAGATTTCTTAATATGCAAGTTGCTAGTTGCTAGGGAGAAAGGTCTAGAGTTGTACAGCTGGCAAACACTTCTGAGATCAGATCATTTTCTCAGAATTTAGAAGCATGTTCTGTGCCATCTTGTGATGTCTGCCTAGAGAACATAGCATTACTTCACCACTGTTTTTGAATTTCAGCTTCCTGAATTGACAATTTGAAACAGAACTGGGAGGATCAATGAAGTCTGAATTTTGACTTGTAGAATGAAAATGGCTATCCCGTTCCGCTTGCATACTATACTGCCCCTCCCCTATTTGCTTTAGTTTGAAGGTTCATTTATTTATACCCTGCTCTTCTACCAGAAAGTGACACTGAAGGCAGCCACACCTAAGTACATATTAAAGACAATTAAAGAATGCTTAACAGGGCCACTTTTACTTTGAAGGAAAAGAAGCTGACTGGTATTGTGGCTGGTGAAGGAAGGCAATCAAACAGTCAGCTAATCTCGCCCAATAGCAAAGGCTGCATAAGAGAAGGCAGAAGAACTTCCTAGCTAGGAAGCCCCCTGGAGATTCCCCCTCTTCCAGAAGTGCCTCCTCCTATGGACTTGGTGACTCCAGCAGTGTGGGGAGTGTGCAAGCAAGAAAAGGCAGTGGCTGCTACTACCTTCAATTTTGTTCACATGTAAGAACATACACCTGTTGGATCAGGCCACAGGCCATCTAGTTCATCATTTTGTTCACTTTCTGCCCATGGGAAACCCAGAAGCAAGGCATAAACCAGAACCCTCCTGCCCAAGCAAATGGTGTACATTGGCCTACTGCCTTCAATACTGGGTGTAGCATATAGATTCTCAATAGCACCATGGAAAGCAGGGCTGGGACTATGGCAGCATCCTCTAGATTATAAGCAACTGCCTCTGCCTGCTCATTTCTCTCTCGTTGGGGCAATGAAACAGCTGAGCATTGATGGGTGAGCCACTTAGTCCCCTCACTTGCTTACCTGTGCCTTTCCTCTTGGATGTATGATAGTGAGGATGAGAAGATGACAAGCAAGAAGGTAACTATTACTTGCTTCTTTTTCTCAGCAGCAATGGTTGGGCAAGTAAGAATGTAAGAAGCACAATGTTGAATCAAACTAAGAATCTATCTAGGCCAGCATGATGTTCACACAGTGGCTAACTAGTTGTCTGTTAGGA
This sequence comes from Varanus salvator macromaculatus, assembly GCA_023646645.1. Lineage (NCBI taxonomy): Eukaryota > Metazoa > Chordata > Lepidosauria > Squamata > Varanidae > Varanus > Varanus salvator. Next base: position 71,350,039 of record JAIXND010000773.1, read on the forward strand.
TCTGGGCAGCTCTGAGGCTCCCCTGCTGGCCAAACACCAGAATAACAGCCCTGGTAGTTACAGGACTACTCTCAAGACTAGTCTCAGATGCTACTGCAGCTACCAGGGCCTTCATGAGCACCACCTGGAAGGCCTCAGGGAAGAGCTGTTTAAGAACTGGCTCTTCCCTGCAGAAGTTGCCTCAACCATGCTGGTTTTCAGTGGGCTGTAGTCCACTGTTGAGCTTACATCTTGTTGCTCTGGCTCCTAGTTCCTGACCTCTGGCCTGCTGTGACTACACTCTTCCTTAATGGACTACACTTTGTCTTACTCCCCTTTTCACTCTTGGCTTGTTTTGGGTTACAACTTGGACTTGGTTGGGACTGGTGAATGGACTCCAGCTTGGTGCCATATTGACTGAGTTGCCTGTGTCCCCGTGCCTCTGTCTAGCTTCTTGCTGCCCATGCTCCAGACTTTTCCATTGTTCCATTGTCTGTGAGATGTCCACAAGTAGGCATGCGTACAAGCAGGAAACGAGTGCAGTAACACTCTTCTGTTCACATTTCCCCATCAATGATAAAAATAGGCATACTGTTTCTGATACTAGTGATGGTATATAGGCATCAGAACTAGTAGCTATCGATAGCCTTTTCCTCTATAAATTTGTCCAATCTCCTTTTAAAGCCATCCAAGCCAGTGGACATTTCTGGTAGTGAATTCCAGAGTTTAACCATGTGCCATATGAAGAAATGCTTTTAGTTTTCTTGAATCTCCCACTAATCCACTTCCTGACCTCCATGTTCTTGTATTATGAGCGGGGGGGGCAATGTCTCCCAGTCTATTTTCTCCACACCACTCATATTTTGGTACAATTCCATCATGTCTCCTCTTACCCATGTTCTAAGCTAAACAGTCCCAGACATTGTAACCTTTCCTCACAGAGCAGTAGTTCCACTCCTTGACTATATATTTCAGTTGCCCTTTTTGGAACCTTTTCCAACTCTATAAGAACCTTCCTGAGATATGGTGACCAGAGCAATACACAATATTCTAAGCACAGGTGCACCACACATTGGTAGAAGGGCAATATTATCAGTATTTTCCCTTCCTTTCCTAATTATTTCCAATGTGGAATTTGCCTGAAGCTGATTGCTGCTGCCTCTGATCACTAAACCTCTTCTTCCAGGAGAAAGTTAGCAAAAGAAAATAGCAACAGCTTCTTGGAAAAGTGAGCACCTTAGCCCATCCACTCCCCTGCCCAACTGGGTGCCTCTAACTGGCTCACTGGGTCCAGTCAGCTGGAAGTGTACTAGTGAGAAGGCAAATGGTTTATGTGTCACTGTCAATAAGGTGATGGCAAGTGAGCAGGCAGCGACGGCTGCTTGCAGATTTTCTAGGCACTGCTGCCTAGAATGGAAGAGAGGACACAGGAGCAACTGATGTATCTTCTTTTGATTGTATGTTTCACTGATGTATCTTCTTTTGATTGTATGTTTCATTGTATGTTTCATTTTCATATGATTCTATGTTTCACTTTGATTCTATGTTTCACTTCTGTCCCTTTCACTGGCAGAAGGGACAGCTCTGCTGCTGGGCTTTTTAGGGTCCCCTGGCTGTTGAGAAGTGTGGGCGGGATATGCGGCAGATCAGGAAACAGGAGGAAAGTTTGCTACTTGACTGCCTCTTTTCATTAGCAACTGCTGCCAGATGGCAGCTCCTCCTTCTAATAAAGCAATTTTGCACACACCTTTTAAGATACATACTGTATACCTGTAGCCCGGTTATTGCTGACTGGCAAAAGATAAGCTAACCTTCACTCCCAGATGCCTGATTACATACATCTCCACACCTTTAAACTTTGTTCCAGTCTTCCACATGTTCTAAAGCCTGCCTGAGCCATGGCCTCATTCACCTGAGATACTGAAGAAGAGGGCAGAATTGTATGCCACAGCAGGGTCTGTAAATCCTCAAGTACATTTTGTGCTTGCTTACACTGGATTTCATTTGCTATTCATGGCAAAAGTGTAAAAATGAGAAATTACCTTTGCTGGGCTCAGAAAAGTCAGAAAATCCATATTCTCCTTTCTCTGAACCTATGCCAAAGTTTTATGCTAGTTTCATGCCACAAATCTTGAATTTTGCACCACCCACAATTGGCAACTTATTCAGCAAAACCTTTTTTGTTTCTGGATGCTGCAAAAGTTCTTTTAATATAACCTTGTCTAAAATGGCTAAATGCTTGTGGAGAAATGCAGCTAATGTTTCTTTAAACATCTTTTGGCAATGTCCAGTAGTTGCTTCATTTAAGAAGGATGTTATTATTTGGATACAGTTTGTACTAGAACTGTCTTTAATATTTGCTGATGTGAATAATCTTATAAATTATCTGATTCTTGCAAATTAATGAAAAGTCCACATAAATTGGTAGTCTATATCATTCTGACAGCTGAAAAACTGATACACAGCACTGGAAGATAAGTTCATCTCACAACACTTTCAGTATTTCAGTTGGTGTTGCATTGATGCCACCTTCAAATAGATACTTATCGGCTATCTGGTCTACTTTGCTGCAGCTTATATATAATTGCAAGGAAGCTGCATTTTCAAATATATACACATTTCAAATGTATTCCTCTTTTTCCTCTTGCTGTAATTTCATCATAAAAAATATTGTAAAAATAAAATAATGTTTCATATTAATTTGTCTAGGAAAGAAGTTAGTCTGAGAGGTATTTAGTTCCCCATCCCCCTGGATCCCAAGTTGATGTTATGCTGGATATTCTCCAGTCCTCTGTAGGGATTTCACCTTTGAGTTTTCTTTAGAAAAATGTTTCACCTGGCCACTTGTTAATCTAAGGCTAAAACTGCTAAGGCTAAACCCAACCTTAATTCAGTCAAGAACTTGGCCATACCATAGACTCTATCAACCCTACTATCAGACACATTATACCATATTTTTTGCTCTATAAGACTCACTTTTTTCCCCCTCAAAAGTCAGGGGAAATGTCTGTGCGTCTTATAGAGTGAATATGTGTGTGCAGTAAGTCTGTCAGATGTGCAGCCCATGGGGAAGTGATGGGGAATGTGCCTGTGATTATGTGCCCGTTTGATTCAGAATATTTTTTTTCTTGTTTTCCTCCTCTAAAAACTAGCTGCGTCTTATGGTCAGGCGCGTCTTATAGAGCGAAAAATACGGTAATTGGTATTTACTGATTTTAACACAATGCAAGTCCAAATGCATTTTTACAGTTACTCGCAAATTTGTTACCCAGAAGTGTGCCATTGCGTTCACTTCCATGGTTTTCTCTATCAGCGAATCTGGACAGTCCAAGAACATGTTTCCTGTTACAATGCCAGCATTATTAATCAGGATGCTCACATCACCAACTTCCTTTTTCACCTAGAACAAGCATAGCATGTCAGAATAAGTTCCAGTGTATGATAAAATTTAGCAAGAATCCAGAGTAACAGACAAAGCACAGAACAGTAAAACCACCATGCTTCAGCTCTGCTGCATTCCCACTGTCCCTTTCTTGACAATCTGCTTGCTGGCAAGACGGGGGGGTGGGGAAGGAATGGGATGGACACCTACTTCTCCATGTGTCACCACATTACCTCTCTCTAGTTTGTCCACTGCTCTCTGTGCCCCAAAAGGCAAGCAAATGTGACATATTTATTGGGCCTGTTCCCCTTTAAAGCCAGACAAATGGCTGTGTACAGGCACACTTTTCAGTGTCATGCCTGCAAGTTGAAGAAGGGGCATTGTTTGGTAGGTCTCCTTCAGAGTAGATATCCCAGATGCACTGCACTGCACTGCACTGTGCACAGCTGTGATCACCCCATAATCACAGCTGTGGTGGGAGGGAGTGTGTTCAACTGATCCTGAGCTGGAGGCCTGGCTGAACGCACCACCCCAGCCTAAGGTCACGTTCCTCTGGTTGACCTGGCTTCAGAAAGTGACATACCCACTTGCACAGGTGTGTGAACCAATGCCTGCCACACACCCCATCTTAAATTCCCAGTGGGGCTTAGGAACGTGGCACAAGGCAGGTAGCAGTGGGGAGGAGGAGGAGGTGCCTCTCTTGAACCCAGGTTGCTGCTGGTGGCCATATTTCTTCCAGTGCTTGCCCGTGAGTGATTGTAGACCCCTTGTTGCACAAGTGGAATCCTTCTCCAGCTATCTTTTCTAGTGGGCTCCCTCCCTCCTAACTCACTGCTGCCAGTGGCAGTGTGCAGGATGCAGTGAGCAAGTATACTGGCCACAGTTCCTGGTAGCCACACCTGTGAAAAAGGGATGCAGCAAGCTGGCATGCCAGCTGCCATTCCCAGTGGCCAATCATTGTGCTGCTTCCGCAATGCATGGAACTCAATCTCTGGGAAGTGCCCCATGAAACCTGGGTGCACTCACCAAGAACTTGGAGTATGGGCTGCTGCAAAGCATCTGCACACGCACAATTTCCCCTTTGCTTGCCTGCATTTACTCTCAGTATCATGTAATATTTACACCAAAAACAGCTTTGTCATTGCTTACCAGTGATCAAATTACTTATATGGTACATGGATGGTTAGTAATGAAGTAAGATTTTGCATCCCCACGAGGTCTTAGAAAATAATGATTTAAGGCAATCATTGTTAAGATTGCCTTCTTTTTCTAGAACTTACTTGGGATGCCAAGACAAGGGAATCCAGTGGATTTTCTGCCCAAAGTGGATTCCTAACACATCCCTAATGCACTAGGGTGTGGGCTTGAGCCACCTTGCACTGGCTGGCACAGGTGGATCATGTCCCTCCTTGCCCAGCCTTCCAGTCTAGAAAATGAAGCAGAGCAGCTCATGGTTGCAGGTGAGCTCATGATGTTGCATGGGCACACTTTTGAGGCTTCCCAGACCCCAGCAGGTGGCACACAGCAATATCTGAGTAGCTTCCTCACAGCATTGGCAGGAGGAAACCAATGACAACTGCACAAAGTGCTATTTGGGCACTTTGTTGACTGTCATCAGCTGGAACCCCTTTTGCTGCTCTCTAGTGTTTTGGCTTCAACATTGCTTTGTGTGTCATTTAGATTTGGAGACCATGTTAAGCCACAGGCAGGTACTAAAGTCCACCACAAACAATGGTTCATTCAGGAAGTTTAAAAAGCATATCCCAGGAAGTGGAAGCCAGGTTCAGAGAGCACAGTAAAATATTATATACAGTGCAAAGTCCATCTGTCAGATATAATTACCTGATCTGCCACTCGATAGATCTCTTGCCTCTTGCTGCAGTCACAAATGTAGTCATGTACTCTTACAGCTCCCATTTTTTTTGCTAGTCTGGCTGTCTCTTTGTTTCCTTCCAGGTTAAGATCCCAGAGAACTAGAGTGGCTCCAAGACGAGCGAATTTTAAAGCCAAAAGCCTTCCAATTCCATTTCCCGCTCCAGTTATAAGCACTATTTCACCAGAAACATTCTTCTTCCGCACAGGAATAAATAATAAAAAGATAGACTCCAGTGTATAATATATAGACAGTCCAATTAATCTCAGTGTTTCTAGGAAGAAGTTCATCCTGGAGATTTTTTCCCAACTAGCTGTTGAATAATTACAAAGATGAGTTAGAGCCAACTGCCAACTATATATATCAAGTTCTAATGAGCCATCCATTGTTGGGGTTTGAAATGTATCCCAACAATGCTGGGAGGAGCGGGGAGATGATTATAAGACTTGTAAGGATGCAATCCTATGCATGCTAGAGATAAAAAAGTCATAAAACTCTCAAGAGTTTCCCAGACAGCCATGTAAGAACTTTTTTCAATTTAAACACACACATGATTGCGCCCCCCACACCCAGGTCTTCTTCCATGTTCCAGAAATTCTTCAACCATTATGAGATTTCAACTGTTATGTGGTGTTCCAGCTCCACCACCCTATCTATCTATCTATCTATCTATCTATCTATCTCGTATCTTCATCTTCATATTTATTTATATTATTTATGAGAATATATCAGGTTGACATTAACAATATCTGTCCATCACTGAAATGGATTCCCCACTGCAGGGCATCTTTCAAATTCACTTGAGGGGTTTACAACAGATCTGAAATTGCAGGGATGTTTTAGGGTTAGGAAAAAGAAAGCACAAGTGGAGATCCTCTAACAAAATTCAATGAATACCACAATTTGGAACAGAACAACATTTTACATTCTCACCAAGGCTAGATTTTCATCATTAAATTTTGTCTTCCATAATTATTCATAATTCATATGAATATGAAATTCTTGTCACCAAAAACACCAAGAACTAAAAGAAACCATTACCATTGTTCTCAGGATTGGCTGTCAGTTGCATTTATGCCACGACAAATGCTTGTAAACCCTGATTATATGCAGGAACTGGCTCCCTGGTAAAGTACACTTCAGATCATCTTCACAACCAACTGAAAATGTGGATTCTGGAAAAATCTATTAACCCCCAGTTGCCTTCATGATTGCAATTGCAATGTTGTGAGAATTTAAACAGCTGGCATGATGAAAACAGTCAGCTGAATCTATCACAACTCACTACTAGTTCTAATTATTATACAAGAAGTTAATTTGACTTCAAAAACCAAATTACATTTTTGCCAAATCTTACTAAAGAAGCTATTCATACAACTTGGAGAAAATGATGCAGAAAAATTAGAGGAGTCCAGAGGAGAGCAACAATAATGATTCCAGGTTTGGAAACATTTCCTTATGAGGAGAAAGAACTGGGCATATTCAGCCTTGAGAAGAGAAGACTAGGGGGACATGATACTCCTCTAAGTATCTCAAAGGATGTCACACTGAGGAAGGTCAAGATCTCTTCTCACTGATACCAGAGTGTAGGACACCGAATAATCAATTCAAGCTGCGACAACCCAGATCCAGATCCAGGCTAGATATCAGGAAAAGCTTCCTCACTGTTAGAGCTATATGACAATGGAACCAGCTGCCTAGAGAGATGATGGGTTCTCCCACACTAGAGACATTCAAAAAGAAACTGGACAGCCATTTGAGTGGGATGGTGTAAATGGATGTCCTGGAACAATAAGGCGTTGGACCTGATGGCCTTCATGGCCCCTTCAAACTCTACTATTCTATGACTCTATTTTTGGCCAGATCTTGGTTGGGTAGGCTTTCATATTTTTAAAAAACCAACAGTTTGGGTTCAATGTATCAGTGACCCTTCTGATGAGGTGGAATTTGTGATCATCACAAACCAAGCATCCTGTACTCCTTCAATATTTTCTTCCCACCATTGTGTTGTGCACACATGTCCTGGCAAACCTCAGGGCTGCACATGAAAGGATACCCTTTTTGGTGGGACTGACAGTTTAGAATTCAAGGATGAGATGTGTGTAGAGGAGGCTGTCTATCCTGGCAAGACTGGCTACTCAGGCTCTGCCAGGAAGATAATTGTTGAAATGGTGCCAGCCTCAGCTGCAGCTCAAGGCCTGTGCATGCTATGAGGGAGATTAGTTCAAGGGCAGCCAAGGGGACCAGTCAACCCACCCATGGGAATGTGGAAGAACAACATCTCATGATTGGGAATCTATTGGATGGGGAACTCCTGCCTCCCAAGAAGGCTGACCTGATATCACAGTCTTAGGGTGGCTCATGTGAGGTCTCTGAGGATAAAGTGCAGACATACCCAGTTCTACAGTGCTCTTTCCCCAAGGGACAGATGTAGAAGGGTTCATAAGGAAAGTTTTGGGTGAAGAATGTTAGAGAGGATTCAACATTTCATGTTGGATATGCTCAGAGACTTGCATGCAAAAGACTTTTGGCCTGGAAATGCTGATGAGGCTATTAGTTTCACCCTTTGGGAAGTTCCCACTGCTTGTGGCTAGATGGCAGAAATGTGGACATTATTTAATAAGTTATAACTCTTGATCTGGCATTGGATGATAGGACAGATTATTCTTCCTTCTCTGGGTCTGTGTTCTACAGTGTCTCCCTTTAAACCAGAGATGACTTATCTCAAAGCTCACTGGCCTTGGAAATTCAGGTAAGAATTCTGACTTTGCCTCATCTTCCAGTTCAGTATCCACTGTGGAATGCTGTACTTTGGGAGAAGCAGACCCAGTTCCTACACCTATGTTGCTTCAAAGCCTTCCAGTGGTGCAGGCATGTGGCATGGCTGGAAGTCTGCAGCAACCTCAAAATGATCCCACACAACACCATGTTTCTCAGAAAGTGACACAGCCATTGCCTAAACTCTGGATCACTTCCAACGACATAGGAATACTAGAGTCCCCCCATGTTTGGGCAACCCTAGTACTCAGTAGTAGTGGCTTCTACCAAGAGTGTGTGTGTGTGTGTGCATAGGATAAGCACTGATAAGCACTGCATATAATAGTGGCATCTGTACTGTAATGTGTTCAGAATTTGAGGGTCAGCAGTGGTAAACCACTGACTCCTGTTGGTTGAGATGATATAAGTCTTAGGATGCTTTTAGACACACATCTCTAAGGGAATGGAAGAAGCAGCATGAAATCCTTACAAGAAATCTCTTAAAGGACTGTGTAATCACATTAGAATGAACCAAATTATCATCTTTGCTCTAGAGGCAGTGGCAAGAAAGGCTGTGGTTCCTGGAGAATGGGAATCTAAGGAATGGGGCAGCCAAAGGAGGATGGCTGTCAGCAGCTGCCTGAAAGACAAGTCTGTGGGAACAGTAGGTAGAAAAGAAGGTCTGGGAAAAGAAGACAGGGAGCAGAAGGAATAAGGGAGAATGTGCACAGAGGTTCAAACAAGCAGAAACAAAATGGGCAAAGATGAAATAGTCAATGCTGGTAAAAAAAATCAGGTAGGAATGTGAACTATCAAGACTTTCTCCAGCACAAATATGCCACTTTTAAAGGCACTGGAACTCTGAGAGAAGAGAGGTGGCAAGCCTACATATAAATTATGAACACGGATGATTTAGAGCTGGATAGCCATTACAAGGAACCGCCACAGATTAGGTGGTTAAGCTTTGGTGAGTTCTTCCGTTCTCATTTTTTTTGTATATAAGTCAAAAAGATCAGAGTTTCAGCACAAACAGATAATCTGATAAACTATCATAGGAAACAGAGCATATCTTTAATATAGTTGATATATTTTCTCATTGTTGTAGGGAATACCTAAAATGGCTGCTCAAACAATATTATAGCTAATCCATGGAATTGCTATTAAAAGCAAATGGGACAGACTTAACTCAGCATCTGAAAGATGGTAAAGAAGCAGCATGGCAAATGTCTAGGGAAGTAGCTCCATAGACAAGAGACCAGAAGAAGATTCAGGTCTCAAATGACAGGCAGCTTTATACAGCAGCAAGGAGAGACCAAGATACCTTGCAACCAGAATGTTTATAGACAGTATAAAGATTTGTAGCAAAAAAAATAAAAAAATAAAAAATAGCACACTGAAGATTCATTAGATGTAATGATGAACATGCCCTGCCTCACAAACAATATAGATTTCTCAGTCTTCCTCTCCACTCTTGTTTAATATAAAATGGTAATGCTAACTGCATTCACACCTTAAGCATCACGTGTAGTCTTAATTGTTCCTAGAAACAGCCTGCAACATAGTACAAATTCCAGAGGAATGATAATCTATGGGTTAATAATCTACCTTCTGAAAGCATTGCTTTATTTATTTAATTTCTATGCCACCTAATAGCTAAAACTCCCTGGGCAGGACCAGGACAGACTCCAACAGGACCAATATGCAATAAAACAACCTGACTTTTTCAAAATACAAAATTTGACAGCTAAAACAATATTTTATGCAGAATAAACTTATTAAATTACCCAGATGTCCCTATCAAGGCATAAAAAATGAATTTAAATGCCTTGCCATAGAGGGTTATCTTAACCTGGTGCCAAATAATGGCAAAGCTGGTGCTAGTAGGTTTCACTATTCCCCATCAGTTAGGAGAGTGCCACTGAGAAGGACTTTTCCTTTTTCCACCCTCCATGCCTGCCTTTATAAGTTAAAACTTGGAAGCATACAGGCATCCAGTGTAAGTGGATCAGAATTGGTCTTGCATGTTCAAATAATCCAGTCCCAGTTATTTACCTGTCTGCTGCATTTTCCAGACATCAAAGGTAGTCCCACTCAGAGCACATTGCAGTAATCTAGAGATTATCAGAGCATAGGTTACTGAAAGTATGTTATCCCTGTCCAGCTAAGGATGTATATGGGCCACAGAGAAGACAGGCCAAAAAAAATCCCAAAAAACCCCCAAACATTCATTTGGCTTCTCTGTACTTTCCTTCTCCTACACTTCACCCTTACCTCTGCTTTTCCATCCAATGTTCCAACTTTCTCTTTAGCTCATTTCCTGCTTCCCAAATATTTAAAGAACTCTTTATGTTGGCCCTGATGTTGTTAGTGATACATTTGTCAAGATGACTTTTCTGCATCTTTTGATGACTATTTGCATCATCTTTGTGCATGCTCTTGCTTCTATTTGTTTTCTTCATCTGGGCAAGATTTTCATTTATTTTTTCCTCAAAGAAGCCTTTGTTTTGCTAACAGTTTCCTTGGCATCACTTGACACTGCTTGTTAACCACACTGGTGACCTCTTTGACTTGGTGGTACCTTTTCTAACCTCTGGTATAGATTCTAGCTGAACTTCTATTATTGTTGTTTTGGATAATTTCCAAGCTTTTTTCATATGAGTGCAATGTCAGTCTCACAGTTTTTCCTTCACTGTTGCACAGCATTGAACATGTTTTATTATTTCTCAAGGAATGCCAGAAGTTGAAAAAAAAGGACTGTTTCTTTTTACACAGATTTCAGATAACTCTTCCAGGTAACTTAGTATCCTCTTTAAGATAAACTGTCATCAGATAGGCAGTGGTTTTCCAAATAATTACTACAGAAATGGAAGAGGCTACAAATATCCCTATTCTGCTGTCAAATCTCGTAGTTGCACCCACGGGGGCCCACTTGCCACCTGATAGTTACCATATGTGGCTCTTCCACTGAGCAAGACTGGCCACCCCTGGTCTAGACAAATGTTTGATTAAGAAAGAGCATGACACATTCAAAGTTAAACACTTTTACAACATAATCCTACAAATGTTTACAGACAAGTAAAACTCACTGACTGGTGAGTTTCCTCTGCTTATTTCAGCTGCATTCTTCTATATTTAAGAAAGAATAGTACAGATAGGAAAAAAACAAAACAAAACAAAACTCAGCATCCCCCATGTGCTCAGGGCATTCTAAGCATTGTAAGATTTCTTTCTGCCTAAACATGTATAGGATTGCATCCTTAAAGCAGTCAAGATTTAAGCATGAGCATATATAAACACAGCTGAAAAGTGTTTATCTTTCAGTGGATTCCTGTCATGTTAGCAGATAGTTTAGTTCACCCCCAATTTAAAAAAGAGTGGAATATAAATACAGTATAATAATAACAATGCTTTGCACAAAGTGTTTCTTGCCTCTCTATCTTAGGCCTAGTATTAATTCGTTTACTACATATTTATAGTGTCCAACTGGTACATTTAACTGTGGCGATTTCGAAAGGTTGAATCTTTCGTAAAGACAGGCAAAGTCCCAATTTTGTAGAACAAGAAGGGCACCCGCGATGCTCGAAGTGCAGCTCAGTCGGACGAGACGTCCAACATAACCCCAGGAATTCTTGCACTGAAAAATTAGCCCCGTTGATTTCAGCTAGGTTTTCACTTTCCGCCTAAGAGTGTTTGCACGGCAAACAACCCGCCCCTTTCGAAAGCGAAGGGCCTTTCCTAGCTGCTTCGTTTCGCGATTCCCAAGGTGTGCTGCCAGAAAACTCTCGGCAAGGAGGAAACGATTCCTCCTAGAGCGGGTCATCCGGCCGGCGGCTCCTCTCCAAGTTAGCGCTCGCAAGCGAGGCAAAGGGCAGCCGTGCCTAGCCGCCTCTCTGGAGGAGCCAGCAGCTCACATCCGCTGCTTTGGAGGAGAGCCTCATCTCTGAGCGCGATCTCGGCAACGTCTGCTGCGCCTACACCTGGCCGCCCTCCCGGCTCGCTCCCCGCTGCGCCCAGGCCGCCTCTCCCTTCTCCTTCCGCTCGGGAAGCCGCGACAGCTGCGAAGCTAACCTCGCCCAGACGACAAAGCACGCTAAACGCTTCGACTGAGACCGGCTGCGGATATACGAGGGACGCGCTCTTTGCGGCCGTGCGCGCGCGCCGAGACCGGGTTCAGGAAGCAGCGCTCCTGCTGCGTTAGCAAAGTGCCTCACGTGGGGCGGGGAGAGGGGGGCGGGAGGTGCAGACGGAGAGAGAGAGGGAACAAAAGGGCGCCGCTGCTTCCCGGAGTCGCCCCGCCAGCTGCCTGCGGGGGCTGTGCGGCTGGCTTCGGAGGCCCAGGCTGCGGATTCCTCCCTGCGCCCAAAGGCCAAGGGAAGCGATGGATGCTCTTCCCGTTCTGGTAGGCCCGTGGCTCGCCTAAATGTGCTTGGAAGGGGGAACTCGTCTGGTCTGCCGGCCCTTTATTTGACTCTTTGTGATTATTTGTAAAGAGAAATATCACTAATTGAAGATATGAAGATGATACCATACTCCTGCAGAACGACCAATGACCGGAAACGACTCCTGATAAAAGTGAAAGTAGAAAGTACAAAAGCAGGACTGCAGCGGAATATAAGGGAAAAAGTGGCCACAGAAGAATTAAAGAACTTTACTGTTCATACTGAAGGAATCAGAACTGTGAAAGATTTCTCATACCTTGGCTCAGTCATCAGTTCAAAGGGAGAGTGCAGCCAAGAAACTTGAAGAAGATTGAGACTTGGAAGGGGAGCATTGAAGGAACTAGAAAAAGATGATCAAATGTAATGACATTTCAGTAGAAACCAAGTTTAAAATACTGTTGTATTTCCAGTCACAGTGTATGAGTATGAAAGCTGAACAGCAAAGAAAGCCAACAAGAAGAACATTACTGTATTTGACACATGATGCTGGAGAAGAGCTTTGTAAATACCTTACACTGACAGAAAGACAAACAAGTGGACCCTAGATCATATCAATCCAGAATTTTCCCTAGATGCAAAAATGACAAAACTGAAGTTTCATACTTAAGGCATATCATGAGAAGGCAAGACTCACTGGAGAAGAAAATCATATTAGGGAAAGTTGAAGGCAGAAGATGAAAGGGAAGATCAATATGAGATAGATTTAATCCATAAAAGAAGCTACATCTCTGGAAGCTACATCTCCAGAAGCTACAGCTCTGGAACAGAGCTGTCATGGACAGGATATTTGGAGGGCTTTCATTCATAGGGTCGCCATAAGTTGGAGATGACTTGATGGCACATAACACACAAAAAGAAATTCTGCTCCAGCTTACCTCTGGCCAACAGTTTGCTCTCCGGGTAGCAAGTCAACTCTTCTTTCTTCTTTCAGTGCAGCTGAGAGGACTGGACGTGCTGGGTTGTGTAACCCTGGGAGACAGTATGTGTGGAGAAAGGCAGGTGTTTGTGCAAGACATATCTGGCACTTTCATTTGTGCTTGGTGGTGAGAAAACTGCCCTGTACCTTTGAGCCAAACTCCAGGGTTTCACACCCCAGTTGTCCTGGGAAGAAAAACAAAAAAACAGCCAGATTGCAGCAGGTAATTAGGTACTGGGAAAGCAGAAGCTAAGCCTATTATAATGCTATAGTCATGATGATCCTCTGTTTTAAATGTGTTAATAATGTGAGGCTGGCTGCAAATGATGGGTTTAGGGGTTTTTTTGAGCCAAGTTTGGCAACAAGTTTGTGGTTCTAATATATCAGGGATGTTTAGGTAGCTGTAAAGTATGGGATAATGCAGTTGGTGGGGAACCACTAGTGTGCCTCATAACTGAAGCACATGACCTTGTGCAGCCCCTCCGCCCCCATAAGACTAATAAATTGAGAGCCTAAAATTACCTAGCTGTCCCACAGCTTGGAAGAAAGTAAAAGCAGGATGAAACAATCATAGATTAATAACTTTACAGCCATTGGAGAGGTGAAGTTTTGCCCAGAGGATAGACAGAAGTCAGATTAAAAGCATCCCTGCACAAGGCAGGCATTGTGCACTCATGGTCCCTCGTTCACAGAAGTTTGCAATTCCTTTACATGACATCATCTTCCAGGATCTCCTGTGCTTTCCAGCCATTTTTGCGAGTAATTTTAAAAGGAAAGTGCCATATTATTTCTTGTAGTGTTAGGTAGTGCTATACAGCCACTGCCTCATTGCACAATTGCCACCTTGTGGTTGTACAATCAAACACAAGGAGGCAGAGAAATTACCCTTCCAAACCAAAGTACCCAAAACCATGTTAAAGGAATGCACTCTTCCTTCTGCAATGAAAATGGATGAAGCCTAAGTAAAGCTGTGGGAGAAACACCTCATTTAGAGAAAGCCAATGCTGTCCCTGTGGCATGATCCCTAAGCACCAAGAATAATAGGAGATAGATGAAGGCAGAAGTTGGTATTACAAGACTTTTTGAAGTGTTGGCTTTAGTCAATGAGTGAGTGTGCATATGAGGGGAGGGGGAAGTGCCATCTGTGCTTTCCTCCATATAGAAAAATGTTTTGGAGATGGCACTGACTGCTAGGATCAGGCTGCTGGATGCAAAGATGTAATGCTGGCATCTCTTTTGAATAGGCAGTACAGTTTGATGATATCAACCTTTTCATACATTCAAACTTTGTAGATAACGAAAGCATGACAATTACCATCATGAGGCATATTACATATCTTTCTGCATATCTATTGCCCAATATAATTGCTCACCTGGATTCACAAACACATGAAGGAAATAGTCAGGTGTGCTTTAGCTCCAAGCACTATAGGATAACCCAGTTTTAATCCAAAGGCACTACCCAGAAATTCCATCATTCTGTTTTCCATAAAGTCTTTTCTATACTAAGGTTAAAAAAAATGGAAGAAGTGGGGAAGTATGGGACAATTTATGAGTGGAAGACAACAGTGCTTGAAGTCCTGTATAATTCCATGACTGAGGAAGGGCTCACTTTCCATTACATTTAACTGATGAAGCACATGTTGGCTATTTGCTACTGTTGGAATTAGTGTTTGAGGGCTGCTTCACAGATAGCTACAGAAGTGCAGGAACCTCTGTGTAACATTTGGAAAACAGAACTACTGCAACATATTAAGGGCCACACTATAGTATGGCATAATCAACTTGCATTATCCTCAGGAATAGGACTCTGAGCTGCCGTGTGGTATAGGGACATAGATAGTAAGCACTCCAATCCTATGGAGGTCACACAGGGAAATCCCATTTTGAAGAAATTGTACTTGGCTTATGTCAAGAAAGTGGCTGTTTTGTGGCTACCTCTGAAGCCCAGCAGATGCAAGAGGTTTTTATTTCCTGGAATTATACAAGAATTACACAAGAAATATATTACAGTGGGCCTCAGGTGGGTCTAAAGTATCCTTGGGGCCAGCATGTCATAGGCCCCAGATAATTCTAAAAAACTTAACTAGAGCCTGAATAACCCTAAAAACCTTCACCCATATTAGCAGATGCAGACCAAGGGGCAGGTGAGGGAAAAATAAAGGCACCCACACCCTCTTACATCTCAAAGCGGCATACCCTCCTTGTGGGTAGTCCAACCTCCAACAGCAGGCCCGTGTATATGTCCGAGAAAACTGCTGGATTGCCAGCTGAGTCAGGTGAGGATTGCTGGAAGGGTGCAGGGGCAGCTTGCAGGGGCTGTGCAAGCAGTCTACTCCCACAATACTCCCAAAGGCTCCTAGCCAGTCTCAGGGTTGCAGAATGTCCAGGCCAGGGACTTACATGTTCAGACCTTCTGATTGGGTTATTAGCAGCTTCTGAAAAGTCTTGAAGGACAGTCCTACCTAAAGTGCATTGCAGTTACTAAGTTGATGATTAACAGAGCACAGATTAATGAAACCAGCCTGTCCTTGTCCAAATAAGTAGGTAGTTCATCCAGCAGCTGAAGAGGGTAGAATCATAGAGTAGTAGAGTTGGAAGGGGCCAGACGGTATCAGGTCCAAGCTCCTGCTCATTGCAGGACTTCCAGGTAAACCTTTCAGTTGCAGTAGACATTTCAGTAGTAGAACAATTGAGTTTCAATTGTTGCAGATGCGTTTCAATTGTTGCAGCCTGAAGATGTGGACAAGGTGCTTGGACTAGTCTGACCCACCACTTGTCTGTTCGACCCTTGCCCCTCGTGACCACTCATCAGAGCCAAAGATTTGCACCTGGATCAAGGAAGTTATCAATGCCTCTCTGAGGGAGGGTTGGGTCCCTGCCCCTTTGAAGGAGGTGGTGATCAGGTTCATCGTGAAGAGAGCCACCCTGGACCCAGAGATAACTGCCAACAATAGGTCGATGACTAATATCCCGTTTTTGGGCAAGGTGCTCGAGTGGATGATGGCTGGACAACTCCAGGTCCTCTTGGAGGAAATGGACCATCTAGACTCATTTCATTCTGGCTTCAGGCCTGGCTATGGAAGTGAAACTGCCTTGGTCACCCTGTATGATGATCTGTGCAGGGAGATGGACAGGAGAAGTGTGTCCCTGTTGGACCTGGACCTCTCAGGACCTGCTCATGAGCAACCCCACTCTTTGGCATCAACAGAGCATGGGGTGAGGATGTAGACACTGCCAAAGTGTCCACTTTCAGTTGCTGTCATCCTGGGTTCCTTAATATGCTTCTGCAGTGTCCTCTGGGATTCTTGTGGGAATAGTAAAAAGGAAGGAAGGAAGGACGGAAGGAGATGCCTCAGGATCATGCTGGATCATACCAATGTTCCATCCAGTACAGTGCTCTGCTCACAATATGACAAACTAGCTGCCCACAGGATCCCTCAAGCAGGATGGATTCAGTAGTTTTGCCTACCCAAGCTCTTCAGCAACTGGGGTGGGTAGACATGCCACCTCTAATAACAGAGGTAGCCCTTAGCCAGCAAGGCTAGTAGCCAATGATGATTGGCTAGTAGCCAGGCGCCTCTAGGCAACTTTAAATGCAGGGTGGCTATATAGTATCATTCAAGCATGCCTATTATAGAAGTATTTCTATTTGACCCATTACCAGTTCATGCTTTTCCCCTCTAGAATGAAACCCATTCCCAAACAGACCATCTGCTTCTTTACCCTATGCCATCAGTTCACCTCCAGAGACAAACACTTGTTTCCACAATAGCAAGTACCCTTTCAAACTTCTCTGTCTCCTTGCCAGCATAGGTTAGACTGTGTTTAACCTACATAGCCTGATCCTCTGGTTTCCAGACTTTGCCCATTTCTAACATTAATACATGTCAGTGATACAGGGCAAGGAGTGGAGTAATCCGAAATTCCAGCAGCTGAGGTCTTTTATAAAATTGTTTTTCTTTAGTTATCTGAAACATTCTCAATTCCCTCTGACAATAGAGAAGCAATAAATTCCTTGATCCTAAAGCCAAGAATATGCAGTATCTTTGTGAGCTCTGTGTGTGCTGTGTTTCTGTGGGTGAATGTTCCTGTAATGGTTCCTGCTGATTGGCAAAATAATATATCAATGAAGGTCAAACAAAGTTCCAGTCAAATGATCTCTTCATTTAAATCCCCCTAATCAGATTCTGTGGTTAGAGAAAGGTGGCCAAATGATGTATGTCTACAAGTTTCCTGACGTATTTCTGGAAATCAGCCTAGATATTGCAATGAAAGAAAGAATTAAATCCAGATTATACAACTGTTTTACTCAGTATGAGTTGTTTCTTATTACTCATCTTAGACTGACCACAAAATGTAAATATAAATATGCATGTAAGGCTTGCTTTGTTGAAATTTGTACATTTTATCAGAGAAAACCTTTTCCTCTAATTCAGCACAAATTAATATGAGCCATATTCTCAGTTGGAAACATTACAACAAACCTCTTTGCAATTTTCCCTTTTGTACTTGTGCAGATCTTATACATTGTTTGTTTCATTCCCCTACGCCTGAAGATCCCAGATCAATGCCCCCCGCCCCCGCAATTACTGGGTGGCTGAGACCATTGGTTGTGGTGTTTACATTAAGACCAGTGACAAAGAAACCTTATTACAAGCAACTAAAGAGCTGCCAGCTTTTTCCCTAATGTGATGCCTACTGATTTGGCCTATGCCTAGAAAGAAATGCAAACCATTTGAATGGATTGTCTTTCACAGTTAAGTTTGCTGCTCCTGAACTGTCCCCTAATGTCCTCGTCCATCATTCTAGTTTAAGACTGGTGCAACTTTTGGGGCATATTCTGGGTCAGCAGAATATGATCCACTGAAGTCAGTGGCCCTTGAGCTCATTGACATGATTGTGCAGACAGCCATTGTGAATATTCAAGCTGTGGTGGGTAGTTAGCATGGCTTAGCGTGATACACTAACTTGGGCAGCATGGCTTGTTGCTGTGGGTAACAAACCACCTGGAAATATTCTTCAGATTGTGGCATTTGGATAACTTATTACAAGCCACCGTGCCAGAGTTTGCATATGTCAGAATCTTGATACAGTGTCAGAATCTGGCCTGTTCTGGGGTTCCATCTAGTGGCCATCAGTAGGAGTTTGGAGCCAAGTGTCACCAGTACAGAGTTAGGCTTGTTGTTTGTTCTGGCTGGGGTTTCACTCCCTTTGAAAGGAAGTTCATAGTTGGGAGGAAGAGATGTGTGAGGATTTTTTTTTCTTTTTTTGGAGGTGGAAGAGCTGTGTTCTTCAACTTCCTGTTGAGCATTCATGCAGTGCTCACCAGGAATCCAGTCTTGCTAGAGCAATGTGCAAACAGTTCCCCTGTTCCATGTATATGATTTTCCATCTTTGTGTTGCACATGGAACATGGAAGAAGGCTGCTGTTTCTTCAGTCCAAGTTCTGTGAGTGTTTGCAGACTTCCTTTTGGCTCCTTTCTAAGACAAGGCTGAGGACAACAGGCATTCTACAAACTGAAGAGGGATGGATTCCATGGAGCTTTGTTGCAAGACTATGTGGAAGTACTCTTTGATCAATTACTGTTGCTGGAATCCCGGGTGATTGCAGCAACTTGGATTAGTTTTCACCATCTCCAGTTGGTTTGCCAGCTGCAGCCTGTCCAGGACAGGGAGAGCATGGCTACAATGTTGCAGACCTCAAGTCTGCATTATTGCAATGTACTATATATGGGACTACCATTAAGGTTGAAGCTTGAAACTCAACATTAAGAAAACTAAGATCTGGTCCTTATCACTTCCTGGCAAATAGATGGGAAAGAAATGGAGGTAGTGACATTTTAGTTTCCTGGGCTCCAGGATCACTGCAGACAGGGACTGTAGCCAAGAAATTAAAAGACACTTGCTCCTTGGGAGGAAAGCTATGACAAATCTTGACAGCATATTAAAAAGCAGAGACATCACTCTGCTGACAAAAGTGCGTATAGTCAAGGCTATGGTTTTCCCAGTTGCAATGTATGGTTTGAACGTTGGACCATAAGGAAGGCAGAGCACTGAAGAATTGAGACATTTGAATTGTGGTGCTGGAGAAGACTCCCGTGAGTCCCGTGGACTGCAAGGCAATCAAACCAGTCAGTCTTAGAGGAGATCCACCCTGACTGCTCTTTAGAAGGCCAGATACTGAAGATGAAACTCAAATACTTTGGCCACCTAATGAGAAGGAAGGACACACTGAAGAAGACCCAAATGCTGGGAACAATTGAGGGCAAAAGAAGAAGGGGACGGCAGAGAATGAGGTGGATAGATGGAGTCACTGATGCAGTTGGTGTGAGCTTAAGTGGACTCTAGGAGATGGTGGAGGACAGGAAGGCCTGGAGGAATGTTGTCTATGGGGTCATGATAGGTCAGACATGACTTCGCAACTTGCAACAACAACCATTAAGATTAATCCAGAAGCTGGAACTCACTCAAAATGCAGTGACTTGACTGTTGTTGGTAGCTGTCCTTTCCCAACCCTTCTTTTTTTTTTTTCTTTTATCTGTGTTAGGTTTTTACAGTTTACCATTCAAGAATCTGCCCAGATATTGAGTGGTATTCAAGTACTGAAAGTATCAATGAATGAATGAATACATTAGTAATTAAAGTTGGTCTGAATGTAATTTTAATTAGAGTATTACCTGCTATCAATTTCACCTATTATTAAGGATCAGCTTTTGAAGCAATAGGCTTGGTTTATGCTCATCATGTGTGTTCTCCTCATTTCAAACAGGAGCCCTGTACCGGTCAAAGGCATTGAAGAGTCCAAGATAATCAACAAGGAGACAAACTGCTTTTCTGGGAAGAAATCTGGGGAGAAAACAATATAATAGTCTTGGTTAACTATGTAAAATGTTAATATTATTGTTCAAAAATGTCTCCTCATTCTCCATTCTTAGGCTGGAAATGTAGGGAAACTATTTCTATGGATTAAACATGGGCTGGAGAAATACGGGTGATTTTCTCAGGCGTAGTACATACATTTTAAGAAGAGAAGGTAGCACAGCCAGTTGCTTTTCCATTTTAAACTTTCAGCTTTTCTTACTGTAAACAGTTTTCTTTTCCTTGCCTGTGATTGCAACAATCCTCTTCTGTTTCCTAGTCACAAACATATGCTAAATTTTCTCTAGGAATGCATAGTATCAACCATAAATGACATGATATAAAGCTTTTTAATGACATGCACAGTATACATTTTATTTTAATTTTCTGTCTTTCAGGCAAGACTGCTTGATTTTGAAATTATCTGCTAGGAAAAATAATTCCTGTCTTTACTTTATTTACTGGTCTTGGAACCACACAGGCACTTCACAAGCCCAAGCATTTTTGAAATGGCCAAAGGGCATTTTAATATTTGGGACAAGTTTTAATTTAACTATTAATATTCAGGCACAGAGTGGAAGAAAAGCAATTCTCACAATTTTAAAGGAATGAATCTCTGCGATGCTGGCGAGAAGGCATAAAATTTCTCTTTCAGAATAGCATTCACAATCCACTTGCCTGTATATGCTACATCCATATGAGGATATAGAAGTGGTCTCCTAAGAGAGAGAAAAAGTTGATTATGCAAACAATGAATTATTTCCCTTGAAGCGTTCTAGTAAAAGACCTCTTGTCTCATGCACCCACATGAATTTTGGCTTGCTTCCAATGTCACATGGCAAACCTGTTTTAAAACTAAGAAGTTTCAAAACCAGAGTCCAATATTAAAAATGAAGTTAAAAATCCCACCAGAGATTTCTAAGCATTTTGCTTATTTCATTGTAAATGTCTGTGAATGCTACTCAAAATCCTACTTGATTGTTAAACCAGTAGTTAGTTGTGTATCCACAAAGCCAGGACAAACAGTGGTGGTTTTGATGCCTTTCTTCCCTGAAGCCCACAATTCAAATGAAACAGTCTCGAAAAAGCCAAATGCTGCAGCTTTACTTGCAGTGTAGTCTGAAAGGCAGAGAGGAGAAGAAGATCAAAACATGTCAAAATGTACTGTTATTTATGGATTATATTCAGAGAAAAATGCTAAAAACAGTCAGATAACTTATTGTTTTATAGCTGTCTCAAAAGCCCCAGTGAGAAAATATGCATTTATGGTAGATTCATTGAATGCTGAAGCAGCAGAATTTCATTATTTCAATTCAAACAATGCATTATATCCTTATAGAAATTGCCACCATAAAGTGTGCTGATGATGGCTGGCTTAAGCAACATTTTTTTTAAAAGGCCTAGAGAAGTAATAGAATGGAAATCTTAATGTACAGAAACAGTATGCTTCTGAATACCAGATGCTGAGAAGAATAAACAAAGCAATGGTGATATCTTCATGTCTTGCTTGTAAGATTCTTGGGTTCTACATCATATGAAACACAAATTTGTTCTGTTGTTCAGTTCAGCTTCAATTTTGTCAAAACAAACCCAAATAATGAGGAATAACATTCAGAACATTCTTTCCAGGACATTTCAGATGCAGGAATGAGATATCTGAATGCTCTGCTGTGTCAAAAGCTCATTGCTTGTTTTCTGCTTTTACAGGGAAGCACATTTTAACAAAGAACATCTCACCTTTTCTCTAAAAGCGCTACAGTTTAGGAAGTATTGTATCGCATACTATTCCATTAGTACTAAGTGAGATGTTGGATTCAAGAGCAAGTAGTCCCAGGGAGGTATGTGGGATTAAACCTAATGCACAACTAAACAGGATTTTCCCCCATCCCCATTTTTCTTGTGTTTGGTCCCCCCTTTGGGTTGCTCTGCTTTGGTTGTCAATATTTGCATGGAAAAAAGACAGATACATAGCTTACTGACCAGAGAGTTTAACAGCACCATCCAATGCTGCCCCACTTGAAATCGAAACCAAATATCCATTGTTGCAGGCAACCATAGCTGGCAGAAAGACTTTACAGGTCTGTGACACAGGTGGGAAATCATAATTAAGGTGGCATACTTTATGTATTTTCCATATTTGCTTCACTGGTGCAATGAATGGCAAGGTTTTGCAATTACAGTTCAAATTCTGTCATAGCAGTGTAAAACCATAACATCAGTCTATGTTTTAGATTTCCCCACTCACTGGCTAACATCCAAGAAGCTGAGGTGTGTCTGACACTATTGATTTCAACATGCTCAGAGAGTGATCCTATGGCCCCTAGACAGTGCATAATTTGAATTCCCAGATTCAAGGTCAAACACAGTGCTAAAT
The DNA here is from genome assembly GCA_023646645.1 of Varanus salvator macromaculatus. Taxonomy (NCBI): domain Eukaryota; kingdom Metazoa; phylum Chordata; class Lepidosauria; order Squamata; family Varanidae; genus Varanus; species Varanus salvator. The sequence continues at coordinate 71,372,620 of JAIXND010000773.1, forward strand.
CCCCTGCTGTCACATGGAGATGCCAATGACTGAAGGTTTCTTAAAGATTTTGAACAAGCATGCCTAAACATTCAGGGATTCCTCTCCTCCCTCACAGTCAGCATGGGAAGAACTGTGCCAGCTGCCTCTCTGGAGTTGGGAAGACAAGCTTGAAGAAGGAGTAAAGCGGGCATATGGTAGAAGGGAGGGAAGGAGGCTGGGGCTACCAGGATATGAGATACCCTGATGGTGCTCTAGGTTCTTTCCCTCTGCCTTGGAACTTCCTCAGTTTGATGGCCATAAATGGCTACCTAGCTGAAATGCAGAATAAGAAAAACAGCAAAGGAAGTTTTATAATTAGCACTATGGTCCTACTTAAAACCCAGAGTTCCCAGGTTTGTATTTTATAGCAATTTATAGTTTAATAAATTGAAAGCATGCACATTTTTTAAAAAAGGAGTCACTGTATTTTCATAGTTAACCACAATAAGAAAATGATTACCCAAAAATGAGCCTCTGTGTTCACTGCCATAGTTTTTACCATACCAGCATCCTGAAGATCAAAGAAATCCTTCCCATTAAGGATGCCTGCATTGTTGATTAGAATATTTATATTTCCAACTTCTTTTTTAACCTGCAATGAAAAGGAAAGGTTGAGATACATGCACTATGGGCACCATGACATATTCACACAACTTGTAAAGCCTTAATTATAGAATCATAGATTAAACTTGGAAGGGGACAAGAAGTCCATTGAAGTGCAGGACTCCAAGTTAAAGCATCTCTGACAGATCACTGTCCAACTGCCTCTTGAAGGCCTCTGGTGTGGGTAAGCCCACAACTTCCCTAGAAAATTTGGTCCATTGTTGTATTGCTCTCTCTCTCTCTCTCTCTCTCTCTCTCTCTCTTATGTCCTTTCTCATGTTCTCATGTTCATGTTTCTCATGATTCTTTCTCATGTTCTCATGTTTAGCCAGAATGTGACTTCCTGTAACTTGAGCCTGTTATACTGTGTCCTAAACCCTGGAATGATTGAAAAGTGATCCTGGCCTTCCTCTGTGCGACAACCTTTAAAGTTATTATGATAGAAATAACTTTAAATTTATCTTTACCTTAAAACTTTACCTTTATGATAATACTTGTAGAGTGCTACCTTATTTCATTCTTGTCTTCTTCTTGACTGGGTGGTCAGTAATAGGCACCAACCACCATGTTCCTTTTATTCCCTGATCTTTTTAAATTAAAGCAGATCGAGCTACTAAGCTCATCCTTCTGTGTGTGAGTGTGTGTGTATCTTTAATATATAGTGTGAATCCACCTTCCTTTCTGTTTCTTCTGTTTTTCTTGAACAAGTCATATCTTTCAAATGCAGAATTCCAGTCATGGGAGTCATCCTACCAAGGTTATTACACCTATCAGGTATTTGCCCTTCTGTATTAAGAGTTCAAGTTCATGCTGTTTTTTTCCCATATTCTGGGATTTTGCATATAGCCACTGAAGACCACATACTTTATATTCTTTCTTCCTACATTTTTTTTTTTTTTTTTGCCTAGGTCAACTTGTAGTTAAGCAAGTAAACAAACATTGCACAGATCTAGCAGGCCACCACCATTGGGGAGACTTGTCAGTCCATAGACTCTTGCCTTTTTAATTCTACCTTTCTGAACCTGCTGTAGCAGCCCGTGCTTTTTCCTGTCTTCCCTGAAGGTTAACAACAGAGTCCTTTTTGCTTCTGGTTTTTTCTCCTCTTCCACTACAACTCTACTGCCAAATTCCTGTTAGCTCCCGTTTGCTCACTTTCCGGAAGCTTGCTTGTTTGTATAGAATAGTTCCCAAACCAGCTGGGCAATTTCCTTTCCTCTTTTCTGCTGGGAGTCAGGAACCAGAATAAGCTTTCCCACTCACACTGTTTCAAACACAGATGACATTTTGTGTTTCATTCCTAAACTTTGCCAAGAAGAGTTCTGTGACTTGTAAGAATAAGCAGATTCCAGGGGATCATTGAGAAGCTGTGTCTCCATGTTCACTCTCCAATCACATTTAATAAGGTCACATATCTGATGTTTTCTCAGCCATTCTTGCTTGAGGCAGGAGCAACTGTGTCATTCACAATATGCCAGAATCCAGCTTATTGGAATGTGCAAATGCAGGTTATACCTATCCATATATTCTCACTCAATGTCTGTTCAATATCCCCCTTTAAAATTCTTCATCTTTTGTTGGGAAAAAGGAAAAGAATGGGAGGGCTGTGAAAATTATGAAGAATAACCTCAATATGAACCTGTCAATGGAGAAAACAGCCTATGGAGCCATTTCATGATTGTGGGAACTAGAAAAAGCAATTCTACAATCAAACAAATGTCTGCTTGCCACTAAGTTGTATCTGTGAACAGATGAACTGACACTGAGATTTCTCCTTGACTGTGATGGAAAGATGCAGAGATGGAGGCTTTTGTGAAGCAGCACTAAGCAAAGAACTACCTGTTATTATGAGCCAAATACAGTGCTCCCAAATACACATTGGCTTCATCACACTAAGACAAGGAGTGGAGTAAACACGCATCTGTTATGTGGTTGCACCTTTCAGACATTATATGGAAGTATTTCAACTGGAAATGAATGAGAATAACATCCATGTAACCATTTTCTAATAAGGCTGTTATGTAGTTTATCACTAACCAATAAAACGCACCCTTGTATCTTTGTGCAATCAACTCCCTGAACTAATGAAGCAATAATAGGAAACAATTAAGTTCAAACCAATTTCTATAACTGTTCCAGCACTGTGAAATTTTGTGTCTCTGAAGATCTGAAAGGCCTACATCGTGTATTCAGTGGGTATATTACGTGAAAGTAGGTCTCCATGATTTCAGATGAAAGTACTTCTAAGTAAATAGGACATTGGGTTGGAAACAAAGTTGCACCTGTGTGTTAACCATACCAACAACACTCCCTCAGCAGGTTTAGGCATGATGAGAAGCCACGGAACTCACTGCTGCAATCTCAGTATTCAGGGTGACTTCTGCTGCCTGCCACAATCCTTCATGGCTTAGCTCTGACAGGCTGTAATGATTGTGTGAACCAGGCCTATGCTTAGAACCTGAAATGGATTAAACAGAAACATTCTGTTTTACCTAGCTTGTCAATTGGTTGCATGTGTGTTTCTTCATTTTTTTGATCCCAAGCAACAGGTAGTTAGGTCATTCCCACAATTCAGTTTGAAAAGTTCATTCCTGCTTTAAACAATTATAGTGAGAGAGGACATTTTTGAATCACAAAGAAAGATGGATAGGTTTGTTCTTTACCTGCTCTGCCACTCTGTAAATTTCGATTCAACAAGCTCACTTGTCTCTTTGTTGTCATCTTCGTTGATGTCCCAGAGAGCAAGAATGGCACCAAGCCGGGCAAAATTTAAAGCAATTTCTCTTCCAATTCCTTTAGCCGATCCTGTAACAAGCACTTTTTGCCCAATAACATTTTTTTTAATACAAAAAACTTCAAAACAAAGGCCTCAAAGAGGTAGTAGATTAATAGGATTATAAATTCAATGGTGTCCAGTAGGCTTCTTATAAATACCATGATTTTTGTAGAAGTTATCTTCCTTCTTTTTAAAAAACACTTAATTTCCTGCTAATGGTCACATAAACTAGAACTGATTTTTTTTTCCAGAAAAGTTTGGCAGTTAAAAAAAAAATGTTCTGTTTCTGTCTTCACTTCATAAAGGAATTGGTCCCAATTTATCTCACAGAGTAATTCTTAAGGAAATATATACACACACGCTGCAAATTAACTGGGCGTATCCAACTCCCACTCTCATCCTCCTTCCATTTGTACAGAGAAAATTAAAACCATGTGTTGGTGTAAGAATATAATTACACATAATTTCACTGCTAACATACATGACTAACATGGATGCCTGTAATCACAGAGACTCAGCAAATCAAGCCTTTAATGACATTTTCATCCTGTCTTATTCTCAATCCTAATTTTGGGCCTTCAGTGTGTTTTTTTGCCTGATAATTTATTTATATCTGTTAGGTAGGTAGAACATTCAGTGCTTGATTAATCTCTTTTCTAGGCCTGAGAATGAAGATTTAAAGCCTTTTCAGAAAGGCAGGAACATCCACCTGTCAGCAGGATGGCATCTCAGTACCCAACACATGTAACCCAGGAAAAGTATTGCTTCTGCACTGCAAGATTCATGCAATTTTTCCTCTTTGCTGGCTGCCAGATTCCAATAGTTGTAGTCAACTATACCTGGAGGGCACCAGGTTACAGATTGCTGTATGCTGCCTGGCAAGCACCTTCAGAAACTATGAAGGGTCATTTATTCAGTTAACCTTTAACAGCTGTCTGGCTTAAAGAAAGGTAAGGCTTTTAATGGCTACTAGTAATGATGGGTCTACAGTCCATCACTTGGACTATTGGAGCTAGCAGGAGAACATGAACAGGAAGGGGCTATTGTGCTCATGTCATAGGCAATTTGGTTGGCTACTGTGGGATGCTTGGGGTGGTTTTCTTGGAAAGGGAAACTGCCTTCTATAATGAGATACTTATTGCAATTCCACTGCTGCTGAATTGGCAACAATGCTGTTTTATTTAGTGGAAAAGTGTGAAACCTGACACCTCATTCAACATGGCAAGTACACTCTTCCGAAAAATATTAGACTATTTTCCAGTGGTCAAAGATCGCAAAAAGCAGAGCAAAGAGTCTCTGATCAGAGATAACAAAAGGATTCTCCTTTGTGCTGCTCACTTTCCAATCAGAAGGGCATGGTGAATCCTCATATGTCTGAGTTCTGCAGGACCTCATCCCAGAAACCCCAGGATTCCTCATACTTTTCAGGAAACAAGAGAAACAGCAGAAAGAGAACCTGATACATCTGAGTTCTTGCTCACACCACTAGTGACCCAATCAGGACATGACTGGAATAAGAAGATGGCACCATAAGAAGACGGAAAAAGAAGAAAAAGAAAAGGTCAAACCAGATGATCTAAGGGTGGAAGGGCTTCTGAGGTACTGCCCCACCCCTGACAGCATCTGGCCTACTGGCTTCATGGAGCTGTGGAAACATTCAAGGCTGAGGAATCCAAGTACATTCATTCATTCATTCATTCATTCCCTAATAGGTAATGTCTTTTGGGCAGTTCACAACTCATAAAATTAAAATCACAAATACACATAATAAAGAACCACATAATGCTTCAATAGACAAAATTTTAAACAATGTAAACTTCTAAAACAATGTTAGTTAAAATACCGTATTTTTTGCTCTAGAAGACTCACTTTTTCCCCCCTCAAAAGTAAGGGGAAATGTCTGTGCATCTTATAGAGTGAATATGTGTGTGCAGTAAGTCTGTCAGATGTGCAGCCCATGGGGAAGTGATGGGGAATGTGCCTGTGATTATGTGCCCATTTGATTCAGAATATTTTTTTCTTGTTTTCCTCCCCTAAAAACTAGGTGCATCTTATGGTCAGGTGTGTCTTATAGAGCGAAAAATACGATACTAGACACATTAAAAAGACAGCTGACATAAATGCTGTCTTGTAAATACCACTGAATTCCTGGGGATAGAAGTCTCCCTAAACCTTCTGCTGAAAAGATGACAGCATTGGCCCCAGGTGGTCCTCAATGAGGAGATACTTCCAATTAATGCAGGCTGGGGGCAGCCATAGAAAGACCCTCTCCCTTGTTGTCACCCTCCAAGCCTCCCTCAAAGGTGGCATTGGAGGAAAGTGTCAGGTATTGCTTGTCGTATCTGGGTAGATTCAGGTGGGAAGGCTCCATCAGGTATTGTTGTCCCAAGTTAGGTTAAAATAACAACTTGAAATGACTCAGAAGCATGTAGGCAGCCAATGTTCAGCCAGAACTGGTACTCTATGTTCAGGCCTTTAGTCTGTTATTAAATTGGCTGCTGCATTTTGCACAAGTGGAACCTTCTGAACTGAAAAGCAATCTCATGTACAGTACATTGCAATAATCTAACTTAGAGGTTACCAATGCATAGATGCATTGTATAATGCATAGATTACTGAAACCAAGTTATTTCTGTCCAGACAGAGGTGTAACTGCCACAAGTGGTACTCTGTTCCACTAAGACTACTTGAGTTGCAAGTGACAGGAGAACCCACAAGCTACAAACCTGCTCCTACAAGAAAGATACAACCCATTCAGAGCAGGTTGTGCACTCCCAGCCATCTGATCAGAAAAACCACCCACTAAGAGCATCTGTCTTTTCTGAATTGAGCTTCAGTATGGTCCCAATATTCAGTTTATCAGCCATCATCCAGTCTATTGTCCATCCAGAAATGGCACTGTGTGGCATCAGCATATTGATAATGTTTTCATTATCTCTCACATAGCAGACATTCAAGAGACATTGAATAGCATGAGACACTTACAACAACAAGAACAAGAACACCCAGACCCATCCTGTAGATCTATGATGCAATTGTGGTAGAACTGTGTCATAATCCTGCTACACAGTTCCCACTTCCCTGAGTGTTCCAACATTCTAGGAAACAGCATTACCAAGTCTACTTTCCTTTGAATAATAACACACTGCAGACCTACAATATAAACCTATGCATGTCTACTCTGAAGTAAGCCTCACTGCATTCACTGAGAATTATTCCTAAAGTAGCTTCAATCAAAGAATTCTGTCTTATGTGGCTTGTGTATATATTTGTTGCATGCCTCTTTCTTTACTCTTTCCTGTTCTGGTGCAATGCATGTTCATAGTAATTGTTGTAATTGATTTCTTAAAAATATTCTTGGTCAGAAAAAAATGGAAATATTGGGTAGACAGATAATGGAACACAACATCTGGATCCCTGTAAAATCCTCTGTTTGAGGCAGGATAAAAGCTGCACCTAAAAGCGAATGGCAAAATTTAAAGTAGCAATTCCTCTGATTCAGTGTGCTATTCCTGATATATGCTCTGTTTCCCTAGTAACATTTTTGCAAACACAACATAACATAAAAAATATGGACTGAGAGTAGTAATAGATCGGTATAACAATGACTTGGTCTCTGTGGTAGCCCTGAAATTATGGAATGAGTTCCCCACTGAGGCCTGCATGATAATAAGTTTACTGTCTTTTTAATGCCAGGTTAAGATGTCCTCTTTGCCAAGTTATTTACCAATTCCAAATATCATATGGGATGAAGGATATTGCCAGCTGTTTCTTTACAAGCCTAGCAGTATGGACAAACATTTCAGAGTAAGCCACCTTGGTGGTCCCAAATTTCAACTATGTATCTAGCAACCTAAATTTGGCTTTCACACAGACTGCATGTGCATCACAAATGCAGTTGTCTATGTGCCTAATGATAACATCTCCCACTACCACACCCCACTGACTCCAGAAGCATATCCAAACTAACTCTGGTTAGTACTGTTGAAAAAGAGCCCATGATAAACCACTTCTGCATCTTCTTATATTGAAAACTCTATGATGAAAGAATACAAAACAAAACAAGAGATAGGATCAGAAGATGAGAGGTATAGGCTGGAGGGCACTCAACAAGCTATTGGAGAAGATCAAAGGGACAAGTACAAATAGTGCTGTTGCTAATAATGCAAGTAGATTAAAGCTGAAAGGATTCTAGTGGATGACATGGACAGAGGTGAAAGAAAAGCCTGATGCTGTGCAACACATGCAATTGGAACATGGAATGTCAGATGCTGCTGCTGATGGTGGTGGTGATGATGATGATTTCCTTTTTATACTGCTCAATTGCCAAAGCTCTCTGGGTGATTGGAAAGAGTACAGCAAAAAATGGGATGGCTAAATATTTGCAGTATTTGGTGTGAACAAACTAAACTGGACTGGAATGTGACATTTTCAGTCACAGAATCATAAAATAGTAGTTGGAAGGAGCCATGAAGGCCATCGGGTCCAAACTCCTGATGTTGCAGGACACCAATTTGCACCATGGCCCTAATATGGGAGAGCTCACCACCTCTCTGGGCAGCTGGTTCCACTGTTGACAGTGAGGAAGCTTTTCCTGATATCTAGCCTGAATCTGGGTTGTCACAGCTAGAATTGATTATTCCATGTCCTATACTCTAATATCAGCAAGAAGAGATCTTGACCTTCCTCTTTGTGACTCTGAGGTACTTATAGAGTGATACCATATTCCTCCTCAGTCTTCTCTTATCAAGGCTGAACATGCCCAGTTCTCTCCATCTCTCCTCATAGGACTGTGTTTCCAAACCCTGGATCACTTTTGTTGCTCTCCGCTGGACCCTTTCTAATTTACCTGCATCTTTCTTAAATCTTGGTTCCCAGAAGTGGACACAGTGAGGCGTATAGGGAAACTGTATTTCTCATGATTTGGAGGTAATAGTTCTGTTAATGAATTCCAAAATAGCATTTGCCCTTTGGCGGCTGCATTGCATTGATAGTTCATATTTAGCCTGTTGTCCACAATTAGTCTGAGATCTTTTTCTTTTTCATGTCTGTTGAGCCATGTATTGCCCATCTTGTATCAATTCATTTGGTTTCTTTTTCCTAGGTGGAGTGCTTGGCACTTGTCCTTATTGAATCACATTCTTTTGCTTTCAGCCCATTGTTCAAGTTTATCAAAACTGCCTGGATCTTCAGTCTGCCTTCTAGGGTGTTTGCTAAAAACCCAGTTTTTTATCTTCTGCAAATTTAATTATCTTTGCTTGTATTTCCTCATCCAAATCATTAATAAAGATGTTGAAGAACACTGGTCCTAGGTCTGAACACTGTGGCACCCCACAAGCTACCTCTATTCAGTTTGAGAAGGTTCCATTGATGAGCACTCTTGGTCTCCGATTGAGCAGCCAATTTTGAATCTATCTAATGCTTTTTCTATCTAGTCCAGTTTTTGCTAATTTGCTTATCAGAATGTCATGTGGTAATATGTAAAAAACTTTGCTAAGGTCTAGGTAGATTATGTCCACAGTGTTCCTTCTGTCCATTTGGGAGGTTACCCAGTCAAAAAATGAGATTTAGTTTGACAGGATTTATTTTTGATAAATCCATGTTGGCTTCGATTCAGCACTGCATTTTCTTCAAGATGCTTGCAGACTGATTTTTAAAAATAAATTTCTCCAGAATTTTTCCAGGGATTGATGTCAGACTAACTGGTCTGTAGTTCCCAGATTCATTCCCCCACCCTGCTTTTTTTTTTTTTTTTAAGTTAGGGACAATGTTAGCCCTTTTCCAGTCATCTGGCACTTCTCCTGTTTTTCAAGATTTATTGAAGATAATAACCAGTGATTCTGAGAGTTCCTCTGCTAGCTCTTCTATGACTCTGGGATAAAGTTCATCGAGCCCCGGAGATTTGAATGTGTTTACTTCAGTCAGACAAACACAGAATGTTTTATTCTACAGATGCCAAAATAAGAAGAATGGAATAGCTCTCATACTGAGGCAAGAAGTGGCACAGGCAAAACCTATCAACATAACCATTTTTCAAGTCTATTGCAGTGAGTGAACCATAGAGCCACTTTTGGTGGGCATTCCAGAGTTATCGTGATTTAGATTCTAAAGAAGAAAGTTGAAGGCAGAAGAAACAGAAGAAGGCCAAATATGAGATAGATTGACTCCATAAAGGATGCCACAGTCTTGAATTTACAAGAGGGCATTCATTCAAAGGGCTGCCATTAGTTGAAAATGATTTGAAAGCACACAACAACTGCCCAGAGAGCTTTGGCTGTTGGGAGGTATAGAAAATACATACATACATAGGAATGGGTAAAGTAAAGGTAAAGGTTTCCCCTTGATGTTAGGTCCAGTCATGCCTGACTCTAGGGGGTGGTGCTCATCTCCATTTCCTAGCCGAGGGAGCCAGCGTTTGTCCTCAGACAGTCTCCGTGGTCATGTGGCTGGCATGACTAAACACCGAAGGGCACAGAACGCTGTTACCTGCCCACCGAAGTGGTACCTTTTTATCTACTTGCATTTGCATGCTTTCGAACGGCAAGGTTGGCAGGAGCTGGGACGGCGCACGGGAGCTCACCCCGTGTGCAGATTCTAACCGGCGACCTTTCGATCAACCAGCCCAGCAGCACAGCGGTTTAAACCACTGCACCACCTGCAGTCCCTTAGGAATGGGTAGAGGAAGGCTAAATAAACTATTCCCCAAAATGTTGAAATTTGTCAGGGGGCTACACGTAACTGGACCTTATTTAGTGGTGGCCCTTCAGTTGTGGAATACTTTCCATAAAGATGCCTGTTTGTAATCTACTTAGTAGTTTCCTTTTTTTGGCACTAGGTACATTTTATTTATCCAGGGCTTTAAAGAGATTTTTTAAAAACTTTACATTGTTTTATTTTTAGAGGCATTGTTTGGCTGAATTTAAAGTAATATTTTTGTGTACTTAGCTCCTTGGATAATTTTCTATTTTTAAACATTATTTTAAATTAGTGCTTAAAAAACTTAGAACATTACTTTAATGTGCTTAATCACTGGTTTCATTGCATTTATTTTTTAAGTATGTTTGTTGTTGTTGTTGTTAGTCGCGAAGTCGCGTCCGACCCATCGCAACCCCATGGACAACATTCCTCCAGGCCTTCCTGTCCTCCACCATCCCCCGGAGTCCACTCAAGCTCACACCAACTGCCTCTGTGACTCCATCCAGCCACCTCATCCTCTGCCGTCCCCTTCTTCTTTTGCCATCTATTGTTCCCAGCATTAGGCTCTTCTCCAGGGAGTCCTTCCTTCTCATTAGGTGGCCAAAGTATTTGAGTTTCATCTTCACTATCTGGCCTTCTAAAGAGCAGTCAGGGTTGATCTCCTCTAGGACTGACCGGTTTGATCGCCTTGCAGTCCAAGGGACTCGCAGGAGTCTTCTCCAGCACCACAACTCAAAGGCCTCAATCCTTTTGTACTCGGCCTTCCTTATGGTCCAGCTTTCACAGCCATACCTTGCAACTGGGAAAACCATAGCCTTGACTATACGCACTTTTGTTGGCAAGGTGATGTCTCTGCTTTTTAGTATGCTATCTAGATTTGCCGTAGCTTTCCTCCCCAGGAGCAAACGTCTTTTAATTTCTTGGCTGCAGTCCCCATCTGCTGTGATCTTGGAGCCCAGGAAAATAAAATCTGTCACTACCTCCATTTCTTCCCCATCTATTTGCCAGGAAGTGAGAGGACCGGATGCCATGATCTTAGTTTTCTTAATGTTGAGTTTCAAGCCAACTTTTGTGCTCTCCTCCTTCACCCGCATCAAGAGGCTCTTCAGTTCCTCTTCACTTTCTGACATGAGAGTGGTATCATCTGCATATCTGAGGTTGTTGATATTTCTCCCAGCAATCTTGATTCCAACTGGTGATTCATCTAGCCCTGCCTTTCTCATGATGTGCTCTGCATATAAGTCAAATAGGCAGGGTAACAGTATACAGCCTTGCCGAACTCCTTTCTCAATTTTGAACCATTCGGTGGTTCCGTGTCCAGTTCTCACTGTTGCTTCTTGACACGCATATAGGTTTCTCAAGAGACAAATAAGATGGTCTGGTACTCCCATCTCTTTAAGAACTTGCCACAATTTGTTGTGATCCACACAATCAAAGGCTTTAGCGTAGTCAATGAAGCAGAAGTAGATGTTTTTCTGGAACTCCCTAGCTTTCTCCATGATCCAGCGTATGTTGGCAATTTGATCTCTAGTTCCCCTCTCTCTTCGAAATCCTGCCTGTACTTCTGGTAGTTCTTGGTCCACATACTGCTGGAGCCTAGCTTGTAGAATTTTGAGCATCACTTTGCTAGCATGTGAAATGAGTGCAATGGTGCGGTAGTTTGAACATTCTTTGGCATTCCCCTTCTTGGGGATGGGAATGTAAACTGACCTTTTCCAATCCTGTGGCCACTGTTGAGTTTTCCAAATTTGCTGGCATATTGAGTGTAGCACTTTAACTGCATCGTCTTTCAGGATTTTGAATAGCTCAGCTGGAATGCTGTCACCTCCACTAGCTTTGTTGTTGCTCAGACTTCCTAAGGCCCATTTCACTTCACATTCCAGGATGTCTGGTCGAGGTCAGTGACCACCCCATCGTGGTTATCAGGGATGTTAAGCTCTTTCTTGTATAGTTCTTCTGTGTAATCTTGTCACCTCTTCTTAATCTCTTCTGCCTCTGTTAGGTCCCTGCCACTTTGGTCCTTTATTATGCCCATCTTTGCATGAAATGTTCCCTTCATATCTCTAATTTTCTTCAAGAGATCTCTCGTCCTCCCTATTCTATTGTTTTCTTCTATTTCTTTGCACTGTTCATTTAGGAAGGCATTCTTATCTCTTCTAGCTGTTCTCTGGAATTCTGCATTCAATTGTTTGTATCTTTCTCTTTCTCCCTTGCCTTTTGCTTCCCTTCTTTCCTCAGCTATTTGTAAAGCTTCCTCAGACAGCCATTTTGCTTTCTTGCCTTTCTTTTTCTTTGGGATGGTTTTAGTTGCTGCCTCTTGTACAATGTTGCGAACCTCCGTCCATAGTTCTTCAGGCACTCTGTCTATCAGATCTAATTCCTTAAATCTATTTGTCACCTCTACTGTATATTCATCAGGGATATGATTTAGGTCATACCTGAGTGGCCTAGTGCTTTTCCCTACTTTCTTCAACTTAAGCCTAAATTTTGCACCAGAAGCTCATGATCTGAGCCACAGTCAGCTCCTGGTCTAGTTTTTACTGACTGTATAGAACTTCTCCATCTTTGGCTGCAGAGCACATAGTCAATCTGATTTCTGTGTTGACCATCTGGTGATGTCCATGTGTAGAGTCGTCTCTTGGGTTGTTGGAAAAGAGTGTTTGTTATGACCATCGTATTCTCTTGACAAAATTCTACCAGCCTGTGCCCTGCTTCATTTTGTATCCAAGGCCAAACTTGCCTGTTATTCTGGTTATCTTTTGGCTTCCTACTTTAGCATTTCAATCCCCCATGATGATAAGGACATCATTTTTTAGAGTTAATTCTAGCAGGTGTTGTAGGCCTTCATAGAACCGGTCAACTTCAGCCTCTTCAGCACCAGTGGTGAAGACTTGGACTATTGTGATGTTGAATGGTTTGCCTTGGATTCGAACTGAGATCATTCTGTCATTTTGGAGATTGTATCCCAGTACTGCTTTTCCTACTCTTTTATTGACTATGAAGGCTACTCCATTTCTTCTGAGGGATTCTTGCCCGCAGTAGTATACCTGATGGTCATCTGAACTAAATTCACCCATGCCTGTCCATTTTAGTTCACTGATTCCTAAGATGTCGATGTTCAGTCTTGTCATCTCTTGTTTGACCACATCCAGCTTGCCTTGATTCATGGATCTTACATTCCAGGTTCCTATGGAGTAAAGATCTTTGCAGCATCGGACTTTCCTTTCACCTCCAGATACATCGGCAACTGAGTGTCCTTTCGGCTTTGACCCAGTCGCTTCATTCTTTCTGGCGCTACTAGTACTAGCCCTCCGCTCTTCCCCAGTAGCATATTGGACACCTTCCGACCTGAGGGGCTCATCTTCCGGTGTCATATCGTTTTGCCTTTTGGTTTTCATGTCCATGGGGTTTTCATGGCAAAGATACTGGAGTGGGTTGCCATTTCCTTCTCCAGTGGATCACGTTTTGTCAGAGCTCTCTGCTATGACCTGTCCGTCTTGGGTGACCCTGCACGGCATAGCTCATAGCTTCATTGAGCTACGCAAGCCCCTTCGCCATGACAAGGCAGTGATCCATGAAGGAGTTAAGTATGTTACTCTTTGGCTAAGATGGAGTAATGAACACATAAGAAGAGATCTAGTCACAGGTTTTCCTATCTAGAATTCCCTGCATTCCCCAGCCATCAACGCTGTAGGAATTTTTCTGTCTAACCTTACATAGGATTATGCTTATAAAGAAGGAATGTCTTTGTCGTTCCTCTAGTTTTGCTTGGCTTTTACCTGATCTGGAGCCAGGGCTCTGGATAGACACAGGACCCTAAGCTCAGAATGTCTATCTATTGAAAGTGACAATTCCAGAAGATTGGGCTCTTAAGTAATTTAGACAACCATGGTCAAAGTTCATGGCCAGACCATCCTCTTAGCCCTGTTTTTTCTGTCCTGTAAAGAATACTCCACTGAGTATGGCTTGAGAAAACAAGAAAAAATACACAAAAACAAGTAAATCAATTAAGGAAGGAGCCAAAACACAGCCTAATTTAAAAGTTTCATTTATACTAGCTCAAAACTGCATAATCATAGCATGTCCAATTTGCTTCAAACCACAGATATTATTTACAGAGATTAACTCCACATGGTTGACAAGATTATGAGCTTTGCCTACATGGTGCACATTGCCTACTAAGCACATATGTATCTTTTAATCAAAATAATGGGCAGATGTATGTTCCTAAATGTGACACACCTGGGATGAGAAGAGATGATTATCTTTTATTACTTTCATTATGGTTTGGTAATATGGTCTACAAAAAACTTTCACATGACTTGACTTATCCTGGTCTCTTAGTAACTTTAGCAACTTCATGGCATGGGGAAGTAGTGTGAGTTATTGTCTGGTTTTCCTTTTATTCTTTTTTTTTAATCAATTTATTAGTGTTTTTAAACTACAAGCTACATACATCATCACAGAACGCACATCAGATCTACTGGGTCAGCCTCTACAACATATCTTTTAACATACAATAATCTTATTATGCTCCTTTTTATAACAATATAAAAAAAAATTAAAGACAAGTCCCGTTTTTCCAGCTAATTCATAATGAATTTTCAAATTCGATAGAAGTCACAATCTTCCTTCTTCCATAAGATCAATCCCATCTCTCTCTCTTGAAAAGTCCTGCTTTTCCTGTCCATTGTTCAAAACAGCTTAAACTAAATTATTATGTCAGCCTTTCTTTGTCTCATATCTACATAAGAGTCTATTTGAATCATCCCTTTATAAAATATAAAATTTTTATATTTCATCTTAGCTTAGACCTTAACACCTATAATAAATTTCCTTACTTTCAGTTGCAAATGGAAACAAAAGTATAATACTTCATCAAAGACAGTAGCACATTTTTTTCTATGTTACATACAGATATCGTTGACAGATATAGTTTTTAATTGAAAGATAGGTTCTCCTATTTTCACTTTCAGATAAACCCATTTAACACTGTTTTACTAAGCTATTATGACCATCCCTTTATAAAATAGAGAGAGGAAAAACACATAAAAAAGAGAGAAGAGATAACATCACAGTTCTATTTGACCACTATACTATTCAGCAGAAAATTTTATATTTTATCTTAGCTTAAACATTAACACCTATAATAAATTCCCTTATTTTACCAAAAACAGTAGCACACATTTTTTTTCTATATTACACATAAGCACGCCAACCTCAGTACAAACTCCATTTAAACAAATATAGTTAACTCTGTATAGTTTTTAATTATAAGATGAGTTCTCCTGTTTTCACTTTCAAATATAGTTGGGAATGCTCATTTAACAATATTTTATTAAGCAAAATTATCATGTCAGCCTTTTTTTTTTTTTTTGTCTCATTTCCACATACCAGACTATTTAAATCATTCCTTTGTGAAGTAGAAAGAGGAAAGACCAAAAAAAAAACAAAAAAAAAAAAATCACAATTCTATTTGACCACTATATCCTATTTAACAGAAGATTTTATATTTCATCTTAGCTTAAACCTTAACACCTATAATAAAATTCCCTTGTTTTTGATTACAAATGGAAACAAAAGTATAGTGCTTCACCAGAAACAGTAGCACATTCTCTTTTCTTTTCTCTTTTTTTTCCCCCTCTTTACTCCTCTCGCATAACGCCATCTTAATTGGGTAGTTGTTTTCCTTTTCTTCCTTACTCCTTTACCAAATATATCAATTTCCACAGTATAAAGCCGTCTTAATTGGATAGTTATTATCTTCTTTTTCTGCTCCAGCTTCTTCCAGAGGTATGCCTGTAATACATCTTGTATTAAAACATGTCCGCTCATTATCTCTCGTACGCTACTTATCTTCTCTGAAGTTTTCAAATGACCGGCTGGCAAAAGTTCCCTTGTTATCTTCTCCGCCTTTGTAGTTTCCAGATGACCAGTTATTTGCTCCTTCTGCGATGTTTTCAAATAAACTGCTTTTACATTCTGCAAGGAGTCCCTTGTTAACTTCTCAGCTTCAACTTTCCCTTCTGCTTGTTGGATGTTTTAAGTCCATTTTTGATTCCATTAATAAACCATCATATTGCTTAATTAAAACATTCTCCAAAAAATTTGATATGTCAATTAATGTGTCATGGATTTCCAAAATTGACTTTAAAAAGTCTTTGCCTTCTATATTAAACTCCTCCTCCATCTTGTCAGTAATTTTACAGCTTTGGCAGGGATCCATACACTTCAGAACAAAGGAAAAAGAAAAGATTGCCGAAATCTGGCATCCGTCCAATAAACTAGAAGATTGTGTCTATCATAAAATTAAACATTAATTTCTTAGTTCAAATCTTGCCCTAGGAGAGAATACAGGAAAAAAAACCATTTGGTTGTTTACAAACCGTCTAATCTCTCCAATTATGGAAGACGCTGCGTTTGAGTTCCGTGGAGGGGGGGGAAATCCTTTCCCGTCCTTCACCCAAAAGGGCTTTCAGTTTCTTCTTTTAAATCAGTTGGTAAACAATGTAGCTTTCTCCACGGGTATTATTTCAAAGAAGAAGAGATTAAAAATAATTTCCAGTAGATCCGATGGTAGTAACTAAGATAGTCTCTATCAACATGTTGAGGACTTGTAGAGGGCAGACTCCCTCCTGTATTCTTCCGGCTGAGAAAGGCTTGAATTTTCCCCAGTAAGCTCCGAATTGCTGTTCAGACACCCACTGTGAATTTGCCAAGCATTTTCCTTTTATTCTTTTAGATTCCATTAATCAATGTGTTTCTTATTTCATTGACTCCTCATATAAACATATGAGTGTTTGCTGATTGTTGTAGGATTATTCTCAAGTAAAGTATGGCTTGCAAGCCACTCCAATCATGAGAAGCTTTGGAACTGCAAGAATAAAACTAAAAGCAAAACTAAAATTTAGACTGTCCAGTAATGGGAAAAAACATTACCTGAAAAAGACTTTGAAAAGAAGAACACTTGTGTTTATTCAAAATTGCATTTGCAAACATCTCTTTTTAAACACCTCAATTCTTCATAAAGAGAAATACAATTTATGATTTTAAAAAAAGGGGTTTTAGTCCTCCCTAGCTGATGGTTTGGTTTTGAGATCTGCATTGGCTGATACTTGTTTTCTGGGTACAATTCAAGGAGTTGGTTGTAACCTAGCCCTAAACGATTTAGGACCTGTCTATCTAAGGCTATCTAAGGTAATTTCTGGGCTAGGTGGACCCTCATTCTGATCCAGCATAGCACTTTCTATTAATGGAATGAATTAATTAATAAGGAAGAAATATCATAACCTCATTTCCATTCTGACCAGAGAGTCTGCTTTTTGGGTCTTCTATTACATAGTTTTCAAATACATTCATCATTTCCTTTATTCTTTCATGCATACTGAAAACACAGTCCTCCATGATGCCTGTTTCTACAAAAGCTTACCTTATATTAGTCTTTAATTAAATCTAGATTTGTTGCTTAGTTAAACTCTCCTCACAAATATTAATTTGAGTTGGAGGAGCCTTCTAGACTCTTGAAGCATTTTCTGGTAAACAGTAATTATGCCAGCTTTTCATTCCAGTCATCAATATTTGTGTCCCCATTAATGCTAATCATTCCTTTTGAGGTATGATTGCATCTCTCTACATATTCTTTTCACCAGTATTTCATAACAAGTTAAGTGAACAGTACTTATTAATAATAATAATTTCATCTCCATACCACCCATAGCTGAAGCTTTCTGAACATATTACAACAATCCATAAAACAATAACATAAATCATAAAATCAGACTAACATCAACAAGTTTAAGAGAGTGAAAGCACACAACAGTGAATGACTATGGAAGATGGGTGGGTGATCTCCTCACCCTGAGTTAGGTGATCTCCTCAAGCCCCTAGGTATTCCAATAAATCTTTAAAGAACCCAGCATAAATGGCCAATTTAATCTATTGCCAAAGAGATGACAAGTTGGGCACCAGGCAGGTTGTAGAAGGGAAGCTGTTCCATAGATTAGGAACCACCACTGAGAAAGTTCTTCTTCTTTTGGCCTCCATCCAAGCCTTCCTTGGAGTTGGCACTCAGAAGTAGGCTCCAGTGGTTGAATGTAGTGTCCAGGATGGGAAAGGTACTCTGACAGGGATTGAAGTTCCAAGCTGTAAGGTCCTAACCCAGCACCCTGAACTGGGTCTGGAAGCATACAGACAAGTGGGTCAGAACCGTTCTCATGTGTTTGGACCTATGGGTCCTGATTACTAATCTAGCTGCCATATTCTGCACAAATTGCACATTCTGATCCTTCAAGGACATCTCCACATAGAGAGTATTGCAGTAATCTAATTCAGCAATTAGCAAATAATAGATTACTGAAACCTGGCTATTCTTGTCCAGATAGGGGCATAGTTGGGCACGTAGCTGAAGCTCCAAGCCATTTAAGCCACCTGAGCTTCAAATGACAAAGATGGACAAAGAGAACTCCAAACTATGAACTTACTTCTTCAGAAGGGATTAAACCCTTCCATCTGGTCAAAGAAACCACACACCAACAGCACCAACACACCAACTCCTGTCTGAATTGGGTTTGAGTTTGTTAGCCTTCATCCAGTTACTCCAGCCTTGCCTGCTGATGATGAAAACGAGTGTCTCCATTTTGCCTGACCTGGTTTAGGTCTCTTGTCAGGCCTTTTTCCAGGGAAGATGAACAAAAGACAGACACATAACATCATGTGAAAAATAATGACCAGGTATGTGCTTATCAGGGTCACTAACAAGCTTGCATTGCTGATTTATCCCATGTACTCCTTCATGGATCACTGCCTTGTCGTGGCGAAGGGGCTTGCGTAGCTCAATGAAGCTATGAGCTATGCCATGCAGGGTCACCCAAGACGGACAGGTCATAGCAGAGAGCTCTGACAAAACGTGATCCACTGGAGAAGGAAATGGCAACCCACTCCAGTATCTTTGCCATGAAAACCCCATGGACATGAAAACCAAAAGGCAAAACGATATGACACCGGAAGATGAGCCCCTCAGGTCGGAAGGTGTCCAATATGCTACTGGGGAAGAGCGGAGGGCTAGTACTAGTAGCGCCAGAAAGAATGAAGCGACTGGGTCAAAGCCGAAAGGACACTCAGTTGCCGATGTATCTGGAGGTGAAAGGAAAGTCCGATGCTGCAAAGATCTTTACTCCATAGGAACCTGGAATGTAAGATCCATGAATCAAGGCAAGCTGGATGTGGTCAAACAAGAGATGACAAGACTGAACATCGACATCTTAGGAATCAGTGAACTAAAATGGACAGGCATGGGTGAATTTAGTTCAGATGACCATCAGGTATACTACTGCGGGCAAGAATCCCTCAGAAGAAATGGAGTAGCCTTCATAGTCAATAAAAGAGTAGGAAAAGCAGTACTGGGATACAATCTCCAAAATGACAGAATGACCTCAGTTCGAATCCAAGGCAAACCATTCAACATCACAATAGTCCAAGTCTTCACCACTGGTGCTGAAGAGGCTGAAGTTGACCGGTTCTATGAAGGCCTACAACACCTGCTAGAATTAACTCTAAAAAATGATGTCCTTATCATCATGGGGGATTGAAATGCTAAAGTAGGAAACCAAAAGATAACCAGAATAACAGGCAAGTTTGGCCTTGGAATACAAAATGAAGCAGGGCATAGGCTGGTAGAATTTTGTCAAGAGAATACGATGGTCATAACAAACACTCTTTTCCAACAACCCAAGAGACGTCTCTACACATGGACATCACCAGATGGTCAACACAGAAATCAGATTGACTATGTGCTCTGCAGCCAAAGATGGAGAAGTTCTATACAGTCAGTAAAAACTAGACCAGGAGCTGACTGTGGCTCAGATCATGAGCTTCTGGTGGCAAAATTTAGGCTTAAGTTGAAGAAAGTAGGGAAAAGCACTAGGCCACTCAGGTATGACCTAAATCATATCCCTGAGGAATATACAGTAGAGGTGACAAATAGATTTAAGGAATTAGATCTGATAGACAGAGTGCCTGAAGAACTATGGACGGAGGTTCGCAACATTGTACAAGAGGCAGCAACTAAAACCATCCCAAAGAAAAAGAAAGGCAAGAAAGCAAAATGGCTGTCTGAGGAAGCTTTACAAATAGCTGAAGAAAGAAGGGAAGCGAAAGGCAAGGGAGAAAGAGAAAGATACAAACAATTGAATGCAGAATTCCAGAGAACAGATAGAAGAGATAAGAATGCCTTCCTAAATGAACAGTGCAAAGAAATAGAAGAAAACAATAGAATAGGGAGGACGAGAGATCTCTTGAAGAAAATTAGAGATATGAAGGGAACATTTCATGCAAAGATGGGCATAATAAAGGACCAAAATGGCAGGGACCTAACAGAGGCAGAAGAGATTAAGAAGAGGTGGCAAGATTACACAGAAGAACTATACAAGAAAGAGCTTAACATCCCTGATAACCACGATGGGGTGGTCACTGACCTTGACCAGACATCCTGGAATGTGAAGTGAAATGGGCCTTAGGAAGTCTGAGCAACAACAAAGCTAGTGGAGGTGACAGCATTCCAGCTGAGCTATTCAAAATCCTGAAAGACGATGCAGTTAAAGTGCTACACTCAATATGCCAGCAAATTTGGAAAACTCAACAGTGGCCACAGGATTGGAAAAGGTCAGTTTACATTCCCATCCCCAAGAAGGGGAATGCCAAAGAATGTTCAAACTACCGCACCATTGCACTCATTTCACATGCTAGCAAAGTGATGCTCAAAATCCTACAAGCTAGGCTCCAGCAGTATGTGGACCGAGAACTACCAGAAGTACAGGCAGGATTTCGAAGAGGGAGAGGAACTAGAGATCAAATTGCCAACATACGCTGGATCATGGAGAAAGCCAGGGAGTTCCAGAAAAAGATCTACTTCTGCTTCATTGACTATGCTAAAGCCTTTGATTGTGTGAATCACAACAAATTGTGGCAAGTTCTTAAAGAGATGGGAGTACCAGACCATCTTATTTGTCTCTTGAGAAACCTATATGCATGTCAAGAAGCAACAGTGAGAACTGGACACGGAACCACTGATTGGTTCAAAATTGAGAAAGGAGTTCGGCAAGGCTGTATACTGTCACCCTGCCTATTTAACTTATATGCAGAGCACATCATGAGAAAGGCAGGGCTAGATGAATCACCAGTTGGAATCAAGATTGCTGGGAGAAATATCAACAACCTCAGATATGCAGATGGTACCACTCTCATGGCAGAAAGTGAAGAGGAACTAAAGAGCCTCTTGATGCGGGTGAAGGGGGAGAGTGCAAAAGTTGGCTTGAAACTCAACATTAAGAAAACTAAGATCATGGCATCCGGTCCTCTCACTTCCTGGCAAATAGATGGGGAAGAAATGGAGGTAGTGACAGATTTTATTTTCCTGGGCTCCAAGATCACCACAGATGGGGACTGCAGCCAAGAAATTAAAAGACGCTTGCTTCTGGGGAGGAAAGCTATGGCAAATCTAGATAGCATACTAAAAAGCAGAGACATCACCCTGCCAACAAAAGTGCGTATAGTCAAGGCTATGGTTTTCCCAGTTGCAATGTATGGCTGTGAAAGCTGGACAATAAGGAAGGCTGAGCGCAAAAGGATTGAGGCCTTTGAGTTGTGGTGCTGGAGGAGACTCCTGCAAGTCCCTTGGACCGCAAGGCGATCAAACCGGTCAGTCCTAGAGGAGATCAACCCTGACTGCTCTTTAGAAGGCCAGATAGTGAAGATGAAACTCAAATACTTTGGCCACCTAATGAGAAGGAAGGACTCCCTAGAGAAGAGTCTAATGCTGGGAACAATAGATGGCAAAAGAAGAAGGGGACGGCAGAGGATGAGGTGGCTGGATGGAGTCACTGAGGTGGTTGGTGTGAGCTTGAGTGGACTCCGGGGGATGGTGGAGGACAGGAGGGCCTGGAGGAATGTTGTCCATGGGGTCGCGATGGGTCGGACTCGACTTCGCGACTAACAACAACAACAACAATCAGATTGTGATGCAAACTACTCTTACTCTCATCAAGCACAGCATAGATTTGCTCACTAACTTTGGTATGACATTGCCAATCAGTTGATCAATTGATAGCAATACCAATACTAGCCTATGATGAGAAAGCTATGCAGCAGGGTTTTGCCTTTTGGCAGAACTTGGCATGATGTAAGCAAGATGTGCTTTTGCTGTAAACAATAAAGGGTATATAAGGTGGGCAATTAGCTGAATCTCTTGTTCAAATTCCTTGCTAAGACCAGCAGGCCTTGTTGTTCATCCATTCCAGCTAATGGGAGCCTTGCTGACTAGCTGCTGATATTGACTTCATGCATGCATTGCAAGTTACTCAATTTATCAATAAATCTTCTTGTGGGCAAACCTAGACTTGGCATATCACTTTTCTTGGGTTCCAAAAACACTTGAGCCCACTACAGGGGCATACAAGGAGAAACAGATCTCTGTGTCTTCAGCATACTGATGGCAATGCTCTCCAAAACTCATGTGGTTTCATGGAAATTTTAAATAGCATGGGAGACAGAACAGACTCCTGGTGAACCCTATGCTAGAATCTCCAAGGGGCTGAACAATATTCCCCAAGCACCACCTTCTGGCCTCCAAGTAGAAGTGGAACCACTGCAATGCTGTGTCCCCCATTCCCAACTCAGTTACCCTAGAAGGATACCATGGTTGATGGCATTGAAAGCTGCCAAAAGGTCCAGGAGTATCAACAGAATCACACTTCCCTTGTTTCTCTCCTGGCATAGGTCATCATACAGTATGACCAAGGCTGTTTCCATGCCAAAAGTGGTCCTGAACCCCAACTAAAATTGATCCAAATAATCAGTCTCATCTGAGAGTGCCTCTTAAGAACCTTTTCCTGGGAAGGAATATTTGCTTCTGGCATAAAGTTATTAAGGTCTTCCAAGTCAAAGGAGGATTTCTTCAGAAGTAGTGTACCACAGTCATTTTAAGGTAGCATGGGACCACTCCCTCTCACAAAGAGGCATTAATTATCTCTTCGGCACAGCTGGTTGTTCCTTTTTTACTAGCTTTATAAGCCAGGGGAAGCAAGGATCCACTGCAGAGGTGTTTGCACAAACCCAGCTAAGCATCTTGTCAACAGCCTCAGGTTGTACCAACTGAAACTCATACAATAAAACTGGACCAGACTGTGCTCTGGATATCTAATTAATTTTGTTATGTAGTAGTTAATAACTGTGACTGATCTTGGAGACAGTTTAAAAGAAATTGTTAAAATGTATAAGACAAATAATTTTATATATGCATGCAGTCCCCCAGTTATGAACGTTCGAGTTGAGAATAACCATTACTTATGAACCAACAAACCTGGAAGCAGATATTTTGACACCAGAAGTGTAGGTCAAAATGTAATGTTTTCTGCTATGATGTTTTCCAGTTACTAATTATTGTAAAAAGCTAAACATAGAAATTTATTTATTTATTTGGAATTCTTGTGTGCTGCCCCATTCACATAAGCCTCGGAGCAGCTTCCAACACATAAATAAATATCTATAAAAATACATTTAAAAATCCTGGCATAATAATTTAAAACCAATAAATAAAATCAGCAATTATTAAAATAACTTTTAAATAAAAAGATCTTGGCCTGGTGCCGAAAAACAAATAACGACGGCGCTTGACGGACCTCTCTGGGGAGCACATTCCATAAGTGGGGCGCCACCGCAAAGAAGGCCCTCCTCCAGGTACGCACCCTCCTAATATCTTTCACTGAGGGTTCCCGGAGAAGGGCCTCTGCCACCAATGTCAAGGGGCGGGAGGACAAATATGGACGCAGGCGCTCCTTTAGATAACCAGGTCCCAAGCCGTTAAGGACTTTATAGGTGATAACCAGCACCTTGAATTGGGCCTGGACTTTGATGGGGAGACAGTGAAGCTGACGGAAGACTACAGTTATATGAGAACGACACCCAGTCCCTGTCAACAACCTGGCTGCTCTATTTTGCACCATCTGAAGTATCCGGACTGTCTTCAAGGGCAGCCTCAGATAAAGCGCGATAAACAAGTCTAATCGGGAAGTAACCAATGCATGTGTCACTGTCTCCAGGCAATCATTCTCCAGATAGGGAAGCGGCTGATGGATTGGCCAAAGCTGAAGGAAAGCGCTCCTCACCATCGCAGTCACCTGAGCGCTCCTCACCACCGCAATCACCTGAGATTCCTATGATGGCTCTGGGTGGAGGAGCACTCCCAAGCTGTGGACCCTGTCCTTCAGAGGGAGTGCTACCCCATTCAGGACAAGGTCCAGGTCCCCTACCCCGAAGCCCAAACCTCCTACCAACAGGAACTCCATCTTGGCTGAATTGAGCTTCAGTTTATTGGCCCTCATCCAGCCCATTACCTTGGCCAGGCACCAGTTCAGTACAGCCACTGCCTCACCTGGATTGGTTGAAAAAGAGAGGTAGAGCTGGGTATCATCAGTGTACTGATGATTCCGCAGCCCACACCTCCTGATGACCTCTCCCAGCGGTTTCATGTAGATGTTGAATAGCAAGGGGGACAAAATGGATCCCTGTGGTAGTCCATGGCATAGCTGCCATGGCGTAGAGTCATAGTCCCCCAGCACCACCTTCTGAAATCGGCCATTGAGATAGGAGCGGAACCACCGCCAAGCAGTGCCTCCTACTCCCAATCCTGCTAGCCTATCCAGAAGGAGACCATGGTTGATGGTATCGAAAGCCACTGAGAGGTCCAGGAAGACCAACAGGGACACACTCCTCCTTCTCTCTCCCTGCACAGGGCATCATACAGGGCAACCAAGGCTGATTCAGTACCATAACTGGGTCTGAAGCTGGACTGAAATGGGTCCAGATAATCAGTCTCATCCAAGAGTGCCTGGAGTTGTCCCGCCACCACCCGCTTTAACACCTTGCCCAGGAATGGGATGTTGGCCACCTGTCTATAATTGGTGGCCATCTCTGGATCCAGGGATGACTTCTTTAGGACTGGCTGGACTACCACCTCCTTTAGAGGGGCAGGTACCTGGCCATCCCTCACAGAGGTGTTGACAACCTGCAGGATCCAGGCCCCTATCCCATGCTTGTCTTTGTTAAGTAGCCACAATGGGCAAGGGTCCAATAAACAGGTGGTGGGACGTACATGTCCACCACAATAACTAGAACTCATCCATCAATTTTGGACCAGATGGCAGATTGGCACCTTCCCTGAAGGCTCTGAGTCACTACTGGAGTCCAGCTTGTGACGAATCTGAGCAATTTTCTCCTTAAAATGCTTGGCAGAGTCGTCACAGGTTGAGGGCGGTACGGGGTCTTTCTTGGGGCCCAGATGAACCAGCCCTTGTACCACCCGAAAGAGCTCCACTGGACAGCATTGTGAGGAGGCAATGGAAGCAGAGAAGAATTTCTTTTTCTCCACCCTCACTGCCACAGCATAGGCTCGATAGTGAGCTCTCAAGTATGTTCGGTCAGATTCATCCCATGATTTCCTCCACCTACGCTCTAGATGTCTCCCAACCTGCTTCATCGCACATAGTTCAGGTGTATACCAGGGGGATGAATGGGCTCTGCCAGGCAGGGGAGGACGCTTAGGAGCGATCGTGTCAATAGCCCTGGTCATTTCCCCATTCCACAGTTCGACCAGAGCATCAACAGGAGCACCAGCCTTATCAACCGGAAATTCAACCAGCCTTATCAACCAGAATCTTCAGGAATCCATCCGGATCCATCCGGCTCTGGGTGCGGACCAACACAATTGGGTTCGTACCCTTACAGAGGAAATGCTTGAGCGTTCTCGAGCTCAAACCTCATGAGGAAGTGCTCTGACCATGACAGGGGAGTCAGACATAAATTCCTCACCCTCAGATCCCCCTCTTCCTGCCCCGTCGAGAAAACCAGGTCCAGAGTGTGTCCACATTCATAGGTCGGGCCAATGACATGTTGAGACAGCCCCATGGCTGTCATGGAGGCCATGAAGTCCTGAACCACCCCGGTCAGAACAGTCTTGGCATGGAGATTGAAGTCCCTCAGGACCAGCATCCTGGGAGTCCTCAACACCAGGTCCGAGATTATCTCCATCAGCTCAGGCAGGGAGTCTGTTGGGCAGAAGGGTGCACAGTACGCCAACAGAATCCCCAGTCTGTCTCGGTTGCCCAACATCAAATAGAGGCACTCTAGACCCGGCCGCAAGAGAACAGGATGCCCCGTGAGGGAGATGGAAGCTTGGTAAACTAAAGCGACCACCCCTCCCCTCCCCTCCAGGTGTGGTCGGTGCTGAACAGATACCCGGTTAGGCAAAGTTGAGAGAGGGAGACATTCCCCCCCCCCCACCCAGGTCTCTGTTATGCAAGCCAGGTCGGCCCCCTCATCCACAATCAAATTGTGGATGAGGGATGATTTATTATGGACTGACCTGGCATTAAGCAACAGCACCAACAGGCCCGGGGGGCAGTTGATAAGCCTACCTGAAACCCTCCGGCTGGGGAAATAACCAGAAGGGGGAACAGGTGTCAACCATCTGTCCCTCCTTCTTCTACGGTGACTCGTTAAACCCCCAACGCCATAACATCCATTGCCCATGACCACCCCAATGGTGGCACCCACGCGTTCCCCAGACAACCTCGTAGCTGTGGCCAGGAATGACTCCATTAAAAAAGTTAGGCTAAAATACAAGTTAAAATTGCAATAAACCCCTTAAAAACTCCCCACCAACTACCCAATACAATACAAATTCCAACTAACCAACAAAGTCCCTCCTGGCCAGCCCAGCCACCACACTGCCCAGAAAGGCCCCAAACGGCGATGACCAACTTAGGCCATCGCCCTTCAATTAGCTATATATTATGATTGCAGCTGCTGGTCCCAACTGGAGATCGACTTACTATCTATTGTTAATGTGCACCTACCATAACGAGTCTTTTTTTTAAAAAATATTAAATTACTTACAGTGTTGCCTGTCTCTCTCACAGTCAGACAACAACAAGAAGGTATTTTTTGTCCTCAACAAAACCAAGTTGGGTTATCGTTTAGTGCTGTGATGTCTACTTGTGTTCTTTACATTCATGTAGGCTATATGGCTGTATGCTATGTTATGCTTTAAACCAACCAGTAGTTGCTAATGAAATAAACACTTCAGGATAGATTATGCAGTTAGGATGGACAATTTATTGTACATACAGTTAAGCAATTTGCACTGTTTTAAGAAATGGATATGGTAACTAAAACAAATTTAGCATGAAAGTACAACATAGACAAGTTAGACTAAAACAGAAATTATTTGTTGACTTAAAAGAGCACAGAACTCAAAATAACAGAGATCAGGTTGCATTATTAACTAGGACAGTAAAAAACTGTACAGTACATGCAACACATTACAATAAATTATGATCAATGAGGCAGTCTTTGATTTGAGATGGAAAGGGCAAAAGAGAGGGTATTAAAATCTCATAAATCCACCATATCTCTTTTCCATCTCTGGAACCTCTTTGGAATAACTTTCACCATCTTCATCTGAAGGAAGAGAATCAGCAAAGCGCTTAAGAAATCCACCATATCGTTTCTGGTAGTCCAGCCACCATTCCGGCCTTCCCACTCTTCTCATGAAGCCGCCATACCTCTTTTGCAGCTCTTTGGCATCATCTTCCAGTTCTGGGCTGCGCTTTATGCTGTTCATGAAACCACCATATCTCTTGATGACCTCACCATCATTATCATTCAGGTCCCGATAACGCCCAATGTCAGCATTTTCTCCTGTTCCGAGAAGCTCCTTCAGCAGATCAGAAGAGTTAGCCCACGTATCATCATCTGAGTCCTTTTTCATAAACCCTCCATATCTTTTAGCAAGGATTTCTCCCACATTAGGTTCCTCCTCTGGTTCTATGTGATAAAGCTCATCCATCTTTTTCATGAAGCCCCCATATCTCTTCATGAACCCACTGTATTTTTTGGCTAATAAATGACTTTCATCCTGTTTTGGGTTGTCTGCTAGGGCACCATTACCTTCCTGGGAAAGTTCCAGTTTATTAATTTGAAGGAGTTCCTTGCAGGTTTCCCAAGCTTTGGCAGAGGGCAGCTTTCCCTCACATTCTAGTGTACATGCCTGAAAAACAGTTCGATTTACAAATGCATATTAAAATATATAAGAACATATTGGAGGTTTCTTGTATTCTTGAAAGCACAGAGAAACCAGTTCTATATGTTGGGGACGGGGGAGTCATGCTTGCTTACGTATCTATCGTTCTCTGAATCAATGATCCAAGGTTTAGCATTGTGTCTACAAATGCACCGTGATATTTAGTTGAATTGTGTGGAGAGCCTCACCTGAAGTAGCTTTTCCACAGAAGTGGAAAGTATGATTGGAAATCCTTGCAAATTCACAGCAGACCTTTTGCAGTTGCTTCAACTGCACATACCACACTGGCTATATGCACAGTGCCCATGCAACTGTGGCCTCACCTGATACTTGGCTCTTATCCACAGAACAGTGGATAGAATGGGTTACAGTTGACATGTTATATGCCCATACTAGTAACAGGCAGCTTTTCCTTGGGAAACAAATGCTTATCTGAGGGAAGCTGACTATTGTGTAACTAGACAGAATGCTGGATGAGATCAGCTATTGGTTTTTCTTATGTTCTTACCTATATTAAAGTTACTCAGAAGAAGCCCTCACAGAGAAAAGTCTAAAAACACATGCACTTTTCAGAATTCCAATTCAATATATCTAACATTATGTAAAGGACTCCTGGCTGCTGCTTCTGAAGTGCCAGCTCTAATCTGCTAAAATCAATTGGAAATGTTAGCAGATACTCAGAAGTTAACAATAGGGCTTGTGGTATAAATTCAAACCTATGGATTGGATCCAAATTTGCCATTCTATTGGATTATACTTCTTTTGTTTAGGGAGACCTATCAGGATCCAGCAAAGGCCTATTGCCAGAGAAATTTGATAGGGAGTTTTTCTTCTTCTACAGCTCATGTTGCTTCTTATGGTATTCCAGATGGTTCCTCAGCCACTCAGAGGACCATTTTGGGCATCACAAGGAACTGCAGGATAGAAATTACTGGAGAGATGACTCTTCATCCCATTCTTCAGGCAGCAATTAAATTATCCTATATGCTGCATTGGATCCAGTCCAGAGTTAAACCAACCAAAATCAGGTTAATCATAACTAATTTAAATTAAATCAAAGTCTGATTAAATAAATTGGCTCTACTTTAAATATTACTAGGTCTGGATCCAAATCAATGTCAATAGTGTTGCCCCTTAACTGGTTTATGATAGTAATGCTTTTTTAAATGTGCTATGTTTTGTGTAAAATAGTATGATTCTGAGAACAAAATTATAGACCTACCACTCACGTTTCTATCTGCTTCCTATGCAACAGCAAATAAAATCTCTCAATATGCATCCATATTGTTTCCAGTTTAGTGAAGGAAAGGAATTTGGAATATGTGCATCCATATTGTTTCCAGTTTAGTGAAGGAAAGGAATTTGGAATATGTGCATCCATATTGTTTCCAGTTTAGTGAAGGAAAGGAATTTGGAATATGTGCATCCATATTGTTTCCAGTTTAGTGAAGGAAAGGAATTTGGAATATGTGCATCCATATTGTTTCCAGTTTAGTGAAGGAAAGGAATTTGGAATATGTGCTGAGCAGGGCATGAACTTTGCATCTAACACAAATGGTTGCATTCACCTTTCTGACTCTGACTGGGTCCAGACAACAGGAAAATCTGCACTCAAGGGCTGAGCATGGATTACATGTGGGTATTTGATGTAGCTACACCCAAGCAATGGATTCCCCTTCACACTACTTGCCCTACCAAATTTTGATGGGGATTCCTCATCCCAGATCCAGGGTGGAGATGAGGACAGTTGCACATAGGGAAAGAAGGCCATAATCCACCACAGGATGGACTGGGTAATACTGCAGACCAGGTTCAGCCTGTGGGCTGGAGGCTACCCTTCCTACTTTATTTCTATTTCTCCCAAAGAATGACTAATGCTGCCCACACTTTGAGTTACTGCTGCATCTGTATATTTCTAGATCTACATATGATATTTTCCAGGCTGAAGCATTTTTACAGGAGGGAAAGTGTTGTTGGACAGTTTGACTACCAAGATGGGCTATTAGCTCTCTTCCCAGAAAGCACAGGCTGGGACATTGCCTGGGTAATGATTGCTCATATTAGCTTTAGCTTCTGGCTTGTTATCTGCGCGAACATCTAGCACTGAATTGTCACTTGACATGGTAGCTCTGACTTGGTTCTGAGTTAGACTCCTGCTTCTCTCTCATGGCTTGCCATGCCCCTCACCCCAGATCCTGGCATCTTGCTTGTGTTTCTTGGCTGCCTGTGGCTCACCTTGGAGACTGGGCAAGTTAAAATGTAACATAGCACAGCCTCATTTCTGCAGTCTTTGTAACAGAGAATGCTGCATGCTTGAATATGAATATCTGGATTAAAGTAGCCACATAACTGTGGCTATAAAGGACATCCTATTTATTATTTTGCTCAACTGACAGATGAATGAATATGATCATATTTAAAAACACATAGAAGTTTTGAAATCTGTTCTTTTGCAAAAAGTTACAATGTATTTTAGGTACATGCTACGAGCACAGGACTCTAATATCTGTTAGCACAAGTTGGTCCAACACATGGCCTGTAGGCTTCATGCAGATCCCAAGGCCTTGTTCTGTGGCCTTCTTGCTGCTCAGAGCCCCCCGCCCCCCACTGAGGTTCAGGAAGAAAGTGGGTCAGGCTGGTGGCCTCACCTAGCATGTCCCACACTACTCCAGTTGATGAGGAGGAGCTACTCATCACCAGAAGTGGGAAGGACATACTTGGAAGAGTTTGCTGGCTCAAGTGCAAGAGGTTTAACATACCATTCCCAGAGAGGGTCAGATGGGAAGGTTTCTGAGTGGAAAAACAGGGAAGAAAGAAATAGGCCACCCCAAAGGAACGGTCATTGTGCTTGGCCTGCAGTCAGAGAAGGAGCTGCCTGTGATCTCTGTATAGTTCACAGGCTCACAAAGTGTTTAATGCTTAATTAAATATATTAATTGTGTGTATTAAATCACATGAACATATTGTGAACACTTTAATTTATGATATGGAAATGCAATCTATTGTGTGGTACCCATGTTCCATATCAAAATCCTCACGTGGCCCTTGAAGTATGAAAAGTTAAACCTCACTGTCTTAGTGTGATGTTGCCTCCTTGAGAGACTGAATGACAGAGCAGTTATACATGCCTTTCCCAACTGAGTACTTTCCAGAAGTTTTGGGTGACAACTCCCATCATTCCTGACTCTTGGCCAGTGCAGGCTGGGACTGCTGAGTAAAATCATCTGGAAGGAACCAGGTTGAGGAAGGCTGACCTATACAGAAAGACTTAGCCAATGTGATATTTTGAAACTTGCCTTTTCTATAGTGAAAAATAGGAAATAAAGGGGACATTTTATTTTTTGTCTTTGTCACTGTCTTTTGTTCTGCTATGCAAATTCCTTTCAAGACTGGCTTGCTTTCCACACTTCACTCTGGCAACATGTTATCTTGCTTGAACATACACAGTGATGAAGAAAATAATGAAGCATAAAGTAACAGCCTAGTGAAATGACAGGAACATTGTTGAACCTGAATGAAATAAACTCCTTCTGTACTCTTTACCATTCATGGAAATGCTGAAGCAAAACACTTCAAAGGCATTTTCTTTAAAAGTCAATGCCATTGTAATTCTTCTCTATATATTTCAGAAATACAGTCCTGCTGCATCACCACAGTCTGCAGTGTTTTTAGTGACAAGCTGGGGAGGTAATCCTTTTAGGAGTCTTAGAATTAAATGCTGAAAGGCTATTTTGCATCAGGAGAGCAAAATGCAGACACATCTTTCTCTCTGTGGCTATCCTACAAGTCCAATATCTCTCTCTTGCTGAACACCACATGGTTGCTGAAAGGAGCTGAAGTATTTCTATGCACCCAGTCTGTGTGTGCATGTATGTTTCAACTTTTCCTCTTTGAACTATAGATCTCCTCTAACTGCCTTCTGCCATGACAAAATTCTTGGAGCTAATCTCAGTTGCCTGGTTTGCATGGCACAATAGCTTGCCATGTCTTAATCTATCTGTGGAGGCTAGCACATTGCACCAGGTACCCATGAGCACCATTTTTGCATTTTAAGAGGTCAGGTCACTCAAGTACCTAAGTGAAGCCATGGGTTATTTCTGGACTGTCTGTCCCTTAAACCACCCATGCTACCTGCATTCACACAGGATGACAAGCCATAGCAAGTAGGGCTTTTGTGAAACCTGTGTGAAAATGGTGCCTGTGAGTAAGATATGGCAGGCCAATGAGCAAATTAAACCATGTCCTGTGAACCAGGTCAATTTGTTGCAGAGCAGGACTGGGGCATTCAGGATTCAAATTGCCTCTCAGCCATGAAATTCACTGGGTGACCCTGGGCTGTTTCTCAGCCTAACCTACCCATGTTGTTATAAGGATAAAGTGGGGAGGGACCTTATATCCCTGTGGGACCTTCAAGGAAAGTGGACTATAGTGTATTTTAAAAAGAAATAATTGATTTCAAAATTGACTTGCCATCGTGACATGGAAGTTTGCTGTTGCGCAGCAGAAATTCTACTCCCTTACATGAGCACAGAACTAGTGACACATGCACACCTCACATTACACAGAAGGATTTGTTGGAAGATAGCAAAAGTCAATTCAGTGTAACCTTTGTCACAAGGATCAACATGCGTGCATTGATTAATCCATTCAATTCATACCACAGAAGCTCCCTACTGGACAACAGATGGTTTGGGGAGGCAATATTTGGCAGGGAAGGCATGTCCTCATAGGAAAACCAAACCCCAGGTCCAAATGGATATTACATATGCTTACTGATGTGTACACTAAAAGGCTCCAACCCATCTCTGAACTGTGTCTGCTTAATCTTTTAAAAGTGTTTTCCTTCAGGCATCTCTATGATGCTTGCTTCACCTTTTCTCCAGTTTAGGATTGCAAATGTACTAGTTATATTTCTTATCCAATGCAAAATGCATTCTATCTCTTCTGTCTCATTCCAATGTACAACAATCCCAAAGGTCATGCAAACTATCTAGTAGGAGCTAGTTTTTAAAGAGTGAGAAATGTTCATAGTGCTGAACTGACTGAAAAGTCTGGGGGCAAGATGACAGGTTTTACAAATACTAATTATTAACCTGTCATTGAAATGTAGATAACTCCCATATCTGATATCAAATAACCACAAGAATAGAGATCTGGCAATATTTTGCTAGAGGGTGAAGAAGTACATACTTGACCCTGTAAGAAAAGGTATTGGCCATAAAATTGTAAATGTATACTCTATATTGCTCACTCAGAGGAACTTCTCATTCTTTCTGTTTTATTCAGACACATTGAGACAGATTAAAAGTACCACTTCTCATATAAATGCAAGTAAGAAATATATGGGAATATACTTTGCTCATCAAATGGGATTAAAGTTTATGTGTGATTGGCTATCACATCTGTGCTAATGAGGTACATAATTTTTTGAAAACTGCTTGTGCCCATATAGTTTTTGCTGGTAATCTACCTCTTGAGATTTTTTAGTTGGGAAAGAGAAGAGTAAATTCTGCTTACCAGGGGGTTGATGTTGGCATGGTATGCCAATCGTTGGGTACAAGATGCACAATCCTTGCTACATTCTGCATGAACAGTAAGGATGAGGCATGTATTGAGAGACAAGATCAATAAATGACATCTCAAGAGCAATGCCATAGTCTGTAAAAAGAAGAAGCAAGAGCTTAACCAGATGACAGTCACTTTCTGTTTGTTCCACTGCATCTTGTGCTACAAATTCAGATACAAAAGAGCATCCAGGTGAAAGGACTCTAAATTTAATATATCAGATACAGTACTTACAACCGTGAATGTGAACAAATTTGCCCACAGTCAATTTCCTTTGATTACAGTGGCACATACTTCCAAGAAAGGGCAGGCACTGGAGATGATGACATTAACATCTATGTGATATTTCTTCATTTTTAAGTGAATATGTTTATGGTGCCCTAGCATATCAGAAAGTCGAAAGTCATCATTTAGTCATCATTTATAATAATGATTATAATAATAAAGTCATCATTTATAATAATGCTGGTTGCCTAATTTGGACAAGGAAGATCCTGAATGTTACATCCAATATTAGGCAAAGGTAAGCCCCATCCATTTTAATGGATCTACTCTATGTAGGATTAACATCGAATACAATCCAGAAAATTAACACTAGAAGATGAAGAAGCAAAAAAGAAGGAATTTTTTTCTAACAAAACCATTGAATAGATGTTTGATTCCTTCATCTGTTTTCACTTAGGATTGATTAATTAATTTCACATAGGATCATTTGGAACCATGACAATTTCTTAGTTCTGTATTCCCCGTTATTACTGTTTATAATGACATTTCACCCACTTGACTAGGAAAGGAAAATGTAAAAATGTCTTAAATGCTGCTCTAGCAAATGCTGAGTGAAATAGCTAAACCAAGGGAAAAGTATCCAGCTTTAGCTATGTGTGTTGCAATGGACGTTGTCTAGAATTGGCTCAGCCTTTGAAGATTTAGCATCAAGGGGCCAAGAGAAGAGGAAGCTTTGGCACTAATCGAGCAGGGAAGGGAGCGCATCGGGCAGTAGCCAGTGCCAAGCGTGGCCAAAAGAGTTTCTTCCAAATTCTTGGCTAGACTTACAGGACCAGCAACACATGCGATCCCTTTTCTTTGATGCTGATCTTTGCAAGTTGGCTGAGAAAAGACAGGGTGGGGCGTTACCAGGACTCTCCCGAATATAATCCCACACCCCTCAACAGCACTCTCCCTTTCACTTACATGCCTTTCACCTCGCGGACCCACAGTCCTTACTTTAGAAATGAGCAGCAGTCCCTGCGGAAACCTCTCGCTTAGCGCAGCTGGAAAAGTATTTGCAGACGAGCTCGGCGCTATTTGCTTCCCAAGGAACTGTAAAAGGAAAGGAAAGGAAAGGAAAGGAAAGGAAAGGAAAGGAAAGGAAAGGAAAGGAAAGGAAAGGAAAGGAAAGGCGTCACATACTGAGCTCACGGGAGAAAAAGCATGCAGTTCCTGAGGATTCTCAGATCCAGTAAAACTTACAGGGCAGAAGGGCAGGTAGAGCCTCCGTCGCCGCAACTCCTCTCCCGAGACGGAGCTCCGACGCTCTCCAGTAAAATCAGGACCCGGGGCAGTGGACAGCGCGACTTTATAATTAGTCAAAAAGGAGAAACGCGGGCCGTCCCCCAATCGCTTTCACCCTCCAACTGACGCAGCACCGACGACATCCAGTGGGAGCCTCTGGTGCTCAGGTGGGCAGGGCGTGGGGAGAGGGGAGTTCGTGCACGCCTGCCTGAGGCCAGGAGAAGACGCACGATGCTGCTGTTCCCCGGGGTGTGTGGGAAGCTGCTGCTTCATCTGCACCCTTTCCCAGAGAAACGATCAGTTTCACCCCAGAGTGGCGTGCCCCCTCCCCTGCAGGGGGACATGGGACCTCCACACTTCGAATGGGGAACAAGATACTCTATTCTGGTCCCGGGGCTGGATGTCCGAGCCGGTAACACTTCCTCCTTCACATTGGAGGGCTCTGATTTTGAACCCCATCGGGGAAGATGCTGGACATGTGTTAATTGCTTCGAGCACCAGCCAGCTTAAGAGATGACACTGGAAACTTCTGTTGCCTTCAGATCTTTGCCAATCTTGATATCATGTATATCTCAAAACTCTTTCTGTCATCCATCTCTTCCCCTCTCCACCACCCTATAGCTGTTCCACGTATATGATCCATTCAGGATTTAAGCACACACATGTAGCTAAGTTGATGCATGAAAGGTAAAAAACAATTGCAAATCCAGAGCTGGGCAATAGCTTTATTAGAACCAACCAGAATGCTGACAGATTGTATGAATTTCCAAGTTCTATAGAACTTTTCAGAAATCTAGATTGTACAAAAGATAGGAATGGTACAGAAGGCAGGGTATTGGGTAAGAAATATGACTAGCCTGATGAAGAGTTCTGCTGAACTTTAAAGCTTATATAAACTTGTGGAGTTCTTGCTGATTCTCATAAAGGTATTGCCCAGCTGTGGATTCCAGAGCTTGTCATTTGTGCAGTGACCCACAAGAGGTTCAGCTGGCTGAAATTGTCCAGCATGGTTTTGTAAGTGCTGTTGCTTGCACAGGTAGAAATGCCATATAATTATAAAATATTAGAATGGCAAGGGGCCAATAAGGCTATTGAGTTCAACTCCCTGCTCAATGCAGAGCTCGAAGTGAAAGCATTCCCAACACATAGCTGTTCAGCTGCATCTTGAATGCCTGCAGTATGGAAGAACCCACAACCTCCCTAGGTAATTGGTTCCATTGCTGTACTGCTGTACAGATCAAGACGTTTTTCATAATGGATAACCAGGCAGATGAATGTTCATCTGGCTTCCTTTAATTTGAGCAGATTATCTTCTAACTGATATTCATTTTCTATGGATAAAGTGCAGACCATGCATATATCCAAATGACTGGCTGTTGACTGGGGAGAAATAGCCCATACACTATTTGTTATGCATGTCTTTTGGAAGCTCCTATGCCTGCTCTGACATAGTATCATGACGTGAAGCCAACCAGGAAGGAAAGCATAACATGCACAAGCCCATTGCTACTTCTCACTTGAATATGAGCTCCATGACTGTCTGGTTTGCTTTCCCAGAGTGTGACATAGCTTTGCATCCTCTTTGTTTCTAGCACAACATATCCATTTCATGCAGGAGCTGAGCACAGGAGACAATTTAGGTGTTGGATGCCACACAGACATCTTTGAGTAGCTACACATGAGGTAGTACCCAATTTGCAAGCACTAAGTATATGTACAGGTAGGGAGGTTGCCCAATTCCCTGTCTGAGCCAGTTGACAATAAGGAAATTCCCCTTAGAGAATGCAGTGAAAGATTCCAGATGCAGAAAGACAGGTCAGAATCTGTGAATTACTGAATGGAGGAGCATTGGAAGACAGTAAGCTTGCTGTGAGCGGGGAGGGGGGAAGTAGTAATGATAGACACCAACTTGAATGGCTTTAAAAGGTATTTGCCAACAGGTATAACGATATCAGTGGAACTGGCAGAATAGTTATTAAGTATCTCCAGTATGCCTCCATATACCTGTTGTTGTGAAACATGAACAGGAGGATGTGAATTTATTCATGCTTCCCACTGGAACCTGACTGGCCTCTGTGGGAACAGAAGTGCTGAATTTGATAGGGGTTGGGCTCATCCAGCAGAGCCCTGGATATTATGTTCTTATGTTTGGCTTATTCTGTGCCAGAAGCACAGAACAAGTAGAGAAGACCAAGTCACGAGCATTTTCTGGGAAGGATCAATATCATTTCAAGACAACTTGTTAATTATATACCGATCTGGCAGCTTTGATTATACTCAGAAGCACTTAACAGAGGCCTGTAAAAATACTGTCTGAAAACAGATAACTTCCAAATACATATAAATATTTAAGTGGTGCGAAAGGTGAGCCAATCCCTGGAAAAACTGGACACTGTTTCACCCATTGCTGAAGAAAACAGAAACATGCAACCAAGAGTTCTTCCAAACACCTGCTTGTCACATTTACACACTGCATTGTTACATATACATCCAAAATATAACTTGTGAAATGATCTGGAGAGGTAATGTGTTCCTAGCAAGCAGAAACTGAGAAAAAACAGGTGGCAGAGAGAAGCAGACTAACACAATGAATTTCTCTTTAATGTTTCTAATCCATAAGAAACTATGTAAGGCATTTCCCCTTCTCCTATTTTAAACTGCATAAAATTCTAGCCAGCTCAGTGGTTTTGCACCTTATGTCTATTATTTAAAGTTAAATGGATCTGTGTACAAGCATTGACAACAAATATTTGCTTCAATAAAATAAAGGTTCTCTGTATTAATTGTATTTGATAGCATGACTGTAGTTCCATTATGCTCTCTAACAAGAAAGAAAATAATCACAAGAAAGGCACTTAAATGTGTTGTTTTTTACATTTTAATTTTGGATATATTTAGCAGCATACTTCTGACCTTTGTTTTCCAAAAATGAAATATCCTGTTCTCTTCTGCAATGATTCCACATCCACAAATCTGTTAAAGTGGGATAAAGGGCTTAACTGCTCTAGTTTGTGGGGCCAGCTGAAAATGTGCTCCAAATATCATTATATTGCCATCCACTGTGCTTATCTTGTACATATTTCAGCTTTGCATGGAAGCATCACAGATGGTGTCTTTAGGTTTCATGGTCTCTTGGCCTCAGTGCTTGCATCACATCCATCCATCTATCCATCCATCCATATAATTGCCAGCTATAGACAGTGTTTCAAGAATCTGCTAAAGTGGGCTCTAGTCCCATGACAGATGCCACAACTTGCCCTGCTGGTCTTTAAAGGTGCTGCAAGACTCCTCTTTGTGCAATTTCTAAGCAGGCATTGCATAAAAATAATTGCTCCAAGAGAACCAGAATGATTACCTTCTCTCTCCTTATCAACTCTCAGGGAAATGAGGTTTGCTGAGCTCCTCTGAACTGGAAGAGAAAACAAGTGAATGCCAAAGGTACAAACTGAAAAGAAAACATGGGAGCATTGTGTCCGAGTCCTAGTAGCAGGTGCATGTGTCATGTGTGCATGTCTGTGAGGGGTTAGCCACAGGATGCAAGAAGGGGAAATAAAAGAGACAAAGCCTCCAAATGCTATCAAGACATAGAAAACATTAATGCGTTCTATGAAATGTGACCTGCATTTTGATGTATTCCTTTTGCCATTTCAAAAGCATCATGCCTTACTGAGGTAGCACAAGTTATTTTCCTTTATCCCCGGGGAAGGTATATGCTTAAACACTTTGGGCATTTCACAGCTCCTATGAAAGGTTCCTGTTTTGAGGCTTTGCTTCCTCTGCTCACATTTTTCCTTCAAGTCCTAGTTTCAGAGGACCGGCAAAAGGGAGAGATCTGCTGCACTGCATAACAGCTGCTGTGGCCATGCACATTGTATCTGATCCCACCTGCAGTGTTTGCAGCCAGTCTTGCTCACTAGAGGGCACTCATCCACTTGCAAGAGATATTGAGAACAGTCCTATTCTAAAGTTTATTCAATACCAACACTGGGAGAAATGCATTCTCTTGGGTGGTGTGTACAATTTAAGGAGGCAAATATACAGGGAACATGCCTTATACCAAAGGTGTGGAAAAGTGCAGCCTACAGGCTTCAGATTGTCAGATTGTCCCTAAGCCCTCTTCGGTATTCCCCTGAATTTCAACAAAAGTCCAGTCCCCCAGTCCTTCCCCTCAGATCACTCTAGGAGCAGGAGCTATGCTTTCTGTCACAGAGGCTTTTTAAACAGAGTGCCCCATGGGCCACATGTTATTTACAGTCTGTTTTTTCTCTCCTTCCCTTCTTTTTGGGGAAGGAAGGGAAACACCTATGTAACATATAACATCTATGTGACATATCAAGATCATTCAAGAAGAGAGTGGATTAAAGCAGAAGCAGACGGAGAAGGGAGCGAAAGCAAGGGGGCAGGATTCCTGGATGGCTGGATGGTTTGAGAACAGATTGAAAGATTGATCTTATCTGATCAAAAGATTGTGCATCCCTACTTTACAGGTGGTGGTCAAATCACTGGCATCATTAAGACTACCACAAAAAGGGATGGAGATGCACACATGTACACAGCCGTATCTACTTTTCCATAGAGATCAAATGGAAACTAGCTGAGCCAGGCTACTAGTTCATGCAGCCAAGAATGATAAAATCTGATTGTCAATAGTTCTGCATACATTGATCTTTGAAAATGAACAGTCTTTCACTTGTGAAGCTGCCAGCACAGCCTAATGTAAACACCCTGATAAAATAAGCCTGAAAAACCAAATAGACTAAGTTTAGCATGGATTATTTTCAGGTAAGGTCTCACACTAGCACAGTTGTTACAATGGGTTATTTTAGTGTCACTTGCACACGTCTTCCCCATGTATCATGCCCACTGTGTCTGATAATGAGATCTTGTTATTTAAGCAGAATTCCTTTTTGTGTGGTATTGATAAAATTTACTCTATATAATACAATTCTCAATTCACTTGGCAGTGTCTGGGAAGAAAAGTCTTATTTTTACTAGCCAAAATCATAACCATATAATAGAAGGTTTCTTTAGACTATACAGTACTAGTCTTTTATTTCAATTTAATATGTGTAGTTCCATAGAGACATGAGTTTGTAAATACTTCTGCAAAGGCAGAAGTATTGAACAAGGTAACAAAAATCCA
This sequence comes from Varanus salvator macromaculatus, assembly GCA_023646645.1. Lineage (NCBI taxonomy): Eukaryota > Metazoa > Chordata > Lepidosauria > Squamata > Varanidae > Varanus > Varanus salvator. The sequence goes on from JAIXND010000773.1 coordinate 71,413,066, forward strand.
AATGCCTTGCATATGCTTTCCTTTTTAGAGCAATATTTCCCATCAAGAAGAACTACACTGCACATTGCAGAGAACAGATTGGCGATGAAATACTGAAAGTAACCGGAGCAAAAATGGGCAATTATCTTTCCTTTTACCTAATCTTATCTAGAAGAGAATGACTGAGGAGATATGAAAGGATGCTTCATGTTCCTTTTATATCCAGGAGATGCTGAGCATAGAAAATGAATAAATAATAGCTATGAAAGCTTGTGTATTAAAAATGTATATTCTTTTTGCATATTTTTATTAAAAAGTGATGCAATATAAAACCTAAGTGTTTGTATGTTTAGAAATATTTTTTCTAGGATTCCTTTGCTTGTGCACCCCTAATGAGATGAAGAGTAGTCTAGAGGTGAGCATTCCCATTTTTGCAGAAGTTACTTGCTCAAGTCCAAAATGCCAGCCCCACTAGTGGAGACATTAGTAGTACTGTGGTAGCCCAAGACAGACAGACAGACAAACAAGGCAGAAGGGCTCTTTGTTAGTCAAAAAATCAAAGTCAGCCAAACACTGGGGAATAGGGATTTGTGGGCTGGATGGGATTACACTCCCACCAGATTCGGACATGCAGTTTGGTTGCATTTCTGGATTCTACCTAGAATGGCCAGAATTGCATTTGCACACTTGAATTGAATGTAGCAGCTGTTTGCATTCCATGAGATGTGTGAGCTAGCTATGGTCACACATGCCTTTGTTATGTCCCATTTGGTCTACTGCAATGTGCTCTACATGGGTCTGCCTTTGAACATTGTTCAGAACATTCAGCTGGTTCAAAATGCTGTGCCTAGACTGGAACTGCTTACAGGAAGCATGTGATTCCCTTGTCACAACATCTTCATTGTCTTTCTCTGTTTCTAGGCATAACTGAAAGTACTGTTTAAGACCTATAATGCGCAATATACCTCGGGAACAGGTTACTGGGAAGACTGCTTTCACCTGTACAAGCCTGTGTGGTTCTCAGGAGATGAGAGGTTTTAAGGAGAGGCATGTTTTATTTCTGGATGGCCTTCAGGAGCACATTTGGTAGAAATGCAAATAATGGCCTTCTCAGTGACAATTGCAGGCTAAGTTCATTCCTTCTTTGCTCTCTGGACAGCTGCTGTCTTCAAATGGACTTTTATCATTAGGTCTGTTGAGTTGGATGCAGTTTGTACTTGTACTGGATGCCATTGAATTTTGAATTGGGTTTTATCAAATTTTGTTAATGATTGTTAACTGCCTTGAGTACTATTTTAGTAGAAAGGCCAGGTATACTGTAAATCAAATAATTTTCATGGGATATTATTGGATATTTTCTGGGACATCATTGAGGAAGAGTCACAGTTTCCCCAGCTCCTAGATTGTGTGTGTTCACTATAGAGTGAATCCAAATGAAATTGTTATCAGTGTTGAAAAAGGAAAACAAAAATGCAAGGCCACCATACTTCCTGTAGTAGTATTCTGCTGTTCTAAGAATTTTGTGAATTTCTTTTCTCTTCAGAGAAGGATTTGTTTTACTCCATAGCTAGAAGTGTTTGATGTGTTTTTTAAGAAGTGCATTGGACTGTTTTTGCCTACTATTGTGATCCTCACCTCTATTGCCACCCTAATGCTAAGGAGAAATTGCTTTAAATGCCACGAAAACTGATAATCTTTCTAAATTCTAAGGCAAAAGGAAAATTACCCCTGCCCCTGTACAAATCGTTTCAATGCTGACATAAAAGTTGACACTAGAATTATAAATCTGGGAGAGCCAGTTATTGTAGTGGTTAGAATGTTGGGACTGGGATCTGGGAGATCCGAGTTTTAGTTTCCACTTAGCTAGAAAGCTCACTGAGACTTTGGGCAAATCACTGAGTCTCAACCTAATCTACCTCACAGGGTTATTGTGAGGATAAGTTTGAGAGGAGGAGAAGGAAAAGGAAGATTATATAAGCCACTGAGTTCCTTAAAGGAAGAAAAGCGTAACATAAATACAATAAATAAAATATTTCTGCTTGATGCTAGAGCTTCCCTGACAGTTGGCTATCCAGCCTGTGTTTGATTATCTACAGTCAAAAAACATTTTCTTTCTAATGATTACTTCCATTCTATTGCTGGTCATACAAATGATCTGCAATAACCAAACCATATATAAATATGAGATCAGGCCATAGACTGTAATCTAATACAGGGTACTGGAGTGCCTTTGCTATTAAGATTCTCCTCTGATGAGGCCAGAGCAAATAAAATGGACTGGCCAGTATTTATTTATTTATTTATTTATTATTAAAACATTTATAGGCTGCCCCATCACAACAAAGCCTCAGGGCGGCTTACAACAGTTTAAAATACAATAGAATAAAATACAATAAAACCATGAACAATATATCCCTCCCCCCCTCAGTGCATCTCAGCAACTGAAAAAAAAACCCAAACCCCCCCCCCGAATTTAACTACAACATAGATACATAAATACATAACCACAAATTATAAACAAAATAGTAATAGCCCTACCTCAAATATAGTGTATTGTTCATTTCATTTTTACACCACCCAATAACTAAAGCTCACATGGCAGTTAAAAAAACTTCCCAATAATATGCATTATATTGTATATTTATTTACTTATTTATTTGATTTATATCCTGTTTCCTACAAAGGGCTCAAGGCAGCTTACATCTCCTCCTCCATCTCATCCCCACAACAACAACCCTGTGAGGTAGGTTGGGCTGAGAGTCTGTGACTGGCCCAAAGTCACCCAGTTGACTCCATGGCTGAGCAGCGACTAGAACCCAGATCCTCCAAGTCCCAGTCCCATGCTCTTAACCACTACACCACACTATATAATAACAATGATTATATTCAATAATAGTTAAATTAAATTAGTATTTAATTTGAAAAAATTGTTTAATGTTAAACACCTAAAAACAGTTACAATGACTTATGGGATCTGCTATAAGAACTGGCATTAAATCCCATCATATACCATCCAAAGGCCAAGTGTAAAAAAAGTCTTAACCTCACACTGAAGAGATGACAATGTTGTTACCAGGCACTCTTAGTGGAGAGATCACTCAACAATTGTGGGCCTCCACTAAGGCCTACACCCTTGCTGTCATCCCCCAAGACTCTCTTGGAGGTGGCACCCAGACTAAGATCTCAAGATGACAACTGTAGTATACATAGAAACATAGAAAAATAGAAACAGAGCGAGTCAGAAGGGGCCTCCCGGGCCATCAAGTCTGACCTCCGGCACCAGCCGGCTCCGCTCATGACATGCCCACCATGTGCATGTCCAGCCTGTCTTTGAACACCCTCACCGATGGGGCCTCAACGACCTCCTGTGGAAGCCCATTCCACGCCCTCGGGGTCCTAACTGTCAGGAAGTGCTTCCTGACATCCAAATTGAACCTTGGCTCCCTGAGCTTTGCTCCATTGGAGCGCGTCCTGCCTTCCCTGCAGGGGAGAACAGGCCTCTCCCCATCTCCATGTGACACCCCCTCACATACCTGTATGTTGCCAACATATCCCCTCTGAGTCTCCTCTTCTCCAAGCTGAAGAGACCCAGTTCCCTCAGTCTTGCCTCATACGGCATCCCCTGCAAACCAGCCACCATCCTTGTGGCCCTACGCTGCACTGACTCCAACCTGGCTATATCCTTTCTGTAATGAGGGGCCCAAAACTGAACACAATACTCCAGTTGCGGGCGGACCAGAGTCGTGTAGAGTGGTAGTAATACCTCTCTTGATCTAGAAGCCACACTTCTGGCTATGCAGCCAAGGGTGGCATTCGCCCTCTTGACCACCGCATCACACTGCTGACTCATGTTTAGCCTGTGGTCAACCAGTACCCCGAGGTCCCTTTCACAAGTGCTGCTCTCCAGCCACTTGTCACCTAACCTGTACTTATGACAGCTATTCTTATGCCCCAAGTGCAAGACCTTGCACTTATCCACATTGAACGCCATCCTGTTGTCTCCTGCCCACTTCCATAGTCTGTCCAGATCCTTTTGGATCTGGTGTATCTGCTCCTCAGTTGTGGCCACTGCTCCAGTTTTAGTGTCGTCTGCGAATTTGATCAGCAGACTGTTCACCCCTTCTTCCATGTCGTTAATGAAAAGATTAAACAGGATCGGCCCCAGGACAAAGCCCTGGGGGACACCGCTTGTCACTGGTTGCCATCCCAATGATTCCCCGCTAATGGTTACCTTCTGCTTTCGGTCAGTCAACCATGCCCTAATCCACCGGACAGTGCTTTGGTGTATCCCAAAACTCCTCAGTTTCTCCACCAGGATATCATGGGGCACTTTGTCAAAGGCCTTGCTGAAATCCAGGTATACCACATCCACTGCATCCCCTCCATCTAGCCATCTTGAAACCTTGTCATAGAATTCCACAAGGTTTGTCTGGCAGGACCTGTTTTTGCGGAAGCCGTGTTGTGTGGCTGTCAGCCTCCCTTCCCTATCTAGCATCACTAGATCTCTCTCTATTATGAGCCTTTCCATTGTTTTTCTTACAATGGACGTAAGGCTAACTGGTCTATAATTCCCCATGTCCTTCCTACTACCCTTTTTGAAAATTGGGACCACCGATGCCACCCTCCAGTCCTCTGGAACTTCACCCGTTCTCTACGAGGCCTCAAAAATGGAGGCCAGCGGGCGTGAGAGAACCCCTGCCAACTCTTTAAGTACTCTCGGGTGTAACCCGTCAGGGCCTGGCGCCTTTGTAATGTCCAATGCCCTGAGGAGCCCCTCGACTTCAAGGGGGGTGACTCTAATCTCTGCCCCTAAATCCCCAGCCTCATCTAATCTCCTATACGGATATACCCCGTCCTGCTTTGGGGAGAACACAGAGGCAAAATAGTCATTTAGCATCTGTGCCTGTTCCCTCATGTCAGTCACTGGATCACCTTCCTCCTTATTTAGTGGTCCCACCACTTGTCTCCCCTTCCTTTTCCTATTTACATGCTGAAAGAAGCCCTTTTTGTTGCTCTTGATATTCTTGGCAAGTCTCAGCTCATAATCAGCCTTAGCCTTGCGAAGAATCCTTCTGCAACGGGCCTCCTCCTCCCGGTATACCCTTTTGTCTATTTCCCCCAGTACCCATTTCCTATGGAGGCTCCTCTTTCGTCTAATCCCCCTAACCACCTCCTTTTGCATCCATGGAGGCACTCTCCTCCGCCTCCCCACCTTACTGACTAGAGGTATTGTCAGGGCTTGCGCCTGCAAAACCTGCCTTTTGAGTGCCATCCACCCCTCCTCAATTCGCTTACCTTCCAGTAACCTATCCCAGGAGACTTTCCCCAGTCTGGCCTTCAGTTGGCCAAAGTTGGCCCTCTTGAAGTCCCAGCTTCTAGTGCTCGCCCTGCTGCACGGCCCCGGTCCCCTGATCTCAAAGCAAAGGATGGAGTGATCACTCGCAAGTAGGTCCATGCCAGAACAAGTATACAAGTAGGTCCATGCCAGAACAAACACTCTGTCAGGTATTGTGGTTCCTTGGCTGGAAATGGCCTTAGAAATGTGTAGACAAACAGAACAACCAGATCAGAATTGGTACTGTATGTTCAGATTCCCCAGTTCTTTCTGTCAATCTGACCAACTCATTTTGTACAAATTCCGCTTCTGAACATCTTTAAAGACAGCAACATGCTAGTTGGAGTCTACTACCAACCACCCAGTCACAGAGAAGTTGATGAAACTTTTTGTTAAGTGAATTACCAGTTTCAAAGAAGTTCGATGTAAAAGTCATGGGGAGCTTCAATCACCAGGATATCTGTTGGGGGCAAATTCTACCAGAAGTGACCCTTCCAAGACATTCTTGACATGCATGACTGATAGCTTTCTTCTACAGAGTGGAGAAAAGAACTAGAGGATTAGTCATACTAGACTTAATAGTGACTAATAGAGATGGTTCAGTAGATATACTGTCAAGAGTGCTTTGGCTGTGGGGAGATATAGAAATGAAATTAATCATAATAATATGTGGAAGTTACAGGAACTCAGAAAGGGGGCACAACATACTTGTCCTTGATGTTAAAAGAAGCAAACATGAAACATAGCTATATATACACTATGTATTATCAAAAAGCTGATTTTAAAAGACTCAAGGCAATGACAAGTAAGTTCCCATGGCAAGTAGAAAAAAGGAGTCCAAGATAAGTGGGAGTTTTGAAAGAAGGAAATGTTAAAGGCACGAATATAAACAGTTCCAACAAAAATAAAAGATAAAAGACAAAAGAAGAAATCAGTGTAGCTCCACAACAAACTTCAAGCTGATCTAAAAACAAAAGAGAACATGTATCAGGAAGCAGGGAAAAAGTCAGGTGACAAAAGAAGAGTACAGACGGTGGCAAAGAAGTGCATGAATGACTTCAGGAGGGCTAAAGCCGAGAATGCACTGAAGCTGGCAAGGAACAATAAAGGCAACAAAAAGCTTTTATTTTTTTCCAGGTACATGAACAGTAAAAGAGAAAAGAAATGGTTGTTCAAATTCTAAATGAGGAGGGCAAATTGGTAACAGATGGTAAAGAAAGGCAAAAGGGCTCAATTCCTACTTTGGCTTAAAAGCAGGTCTATGAGCTCTCTGGCAAAAATGAAGTACAAACTAAAGGGGGCAGGATTGAAGTGTAAGATTATTAAACAAATTTGGAACACCTTCTTTCTTTGAATGAATCTAAATTTCTAGGTATTGATAAATTGCATCCTAGAGGAATAAAGGAACTGAAAGAAGCATAGAAACAGAAATAAAGTGAGTCAGACGGGACCTTCTGGGCCATCTAGTCTGATCCTCAGCTCCAGCTGGCTCCCCTTATGTCATGCCTACCATGTGCATCTCCAGCCTATCCATGTGGCCTAACCACCTACCGTGGAAGCCCATTTCATGTCTTTGGGGTCCTAACTCTCAGAGTTAGGACTTACTTCCTGACATCCGAATTGAACCTTGGTTCCCTGAGCTTTGCTCCATTGGAAAAACAAACTCCCAGAGCCATGGTCTATTATCTGTGAGAAATCTTGGAGGATGGGTAAAGTGCCAGATTACTGGAGGAGGACCAGTGTTGCCCCTACCTTGAAATAGGGAAAAATGGGCTATCCTGGAAACTACCTGAACTATCAGTAAGTCTAACTGCCTGGGGAAATTCTAGAATAGATAATAAAGCAGCCATTTTGTAAGCACTTTGAAGGCAATGCAGTGATTGTTAGAAGTCAGAATGGATTTATCAAGAACAAATATTGTTCAATGAATCTGATCTTATAGTTTTTATTTGGTAACTCTCCCCCCTTGTGCACTGTGGGAATGCTGTGGACTTCAGTAAACTTTTGGCAAAGGGCATCATGACATTCAGATCAGCAAACTAGCTAAAAGTAGGCTGTATTGGACAACTATCAGGTGCACCCACATTTGGCTATAGAATTGGATCCAGAGAGTGCTTCTTAATGGCACCTTCCCAGACTGGGAAGAGGTAATGGGGTACCACAAAGCTTAGTTCTGGGACTAGTTCTCTTCAGCATTTTGATTAATGATGGTGGAGCAGAGAATGCTGAACAAATTTGCAGATGGCAGAAAATTGGATGGGGTAGCTAATACCCTGGAAGACAGAAACAAAATTTGAAGTGCTCTTAAGTGCTTGGAGTGCTGGGCTGAAAGCAGCAGAATACATTTTAATACAGGCAAGTACTTGAAAAGCTGTCACACAGACAAAGGTTCAAGATCTCTTCTTAATCTTGTCAAGAGTGCAGAGCATGGAATAATCTCAAGCTACAGGAAACCAGTTTCTGGTGGAACATCAGGGAAAAATTTCTGACTCTTAGAGTAGTACAGAGATAGAACCAATTACTTAGAGAGAACATGGACTCTCCCACACTAGTGGCATTCAAGAGGCTGTCGGATAGACATCTGCCAGGGATCTTTAGCTTGGGGCCCTGCATTGAGCAGGGGGTTGGACTTGATAACCTTATAGGTCCCTTCCAGCTCTATCATACTATGTTTCTGGAATGCAGTACAAAAACACTTAGAAGGTTTTTTTTTTTTTTTTTGTAATGACACTCTTCCCAGAATAGAACTCTTTCAAGGTAAAGATACAATAATGAAACATTTTTTTTCCTTTAAACCTCATAGGAACACATTCAACAGGGCAATTGATAGTAGAAGGTCCTCTAGGAAAATGGAGGAACAAACTACCCAGAGCAGGAGCCCAACATGGTCTTTGGAATCCTTTAACATATATATGAAAACCCCTTTCTTGGAACCCTTTCCACAGGGCAGTGGTTGGTAATAGCACTCTAAGGTGAGAGAAAAGTGTGGATGGAGTGTGGTTTTTGCCTGCCTGTAACTCTCTCCATTGAATCCATAGGCAGTGGGTAGTAGTGGCTGCAGTGCTATTTGCTTCTCTGGCTGGAATCCATAACAAGTGTATGGAGCAAAGTGAAATGCCTACAAGGATACTATATTGTTTCTACCTTCAAAATCCTCACTCCACTGCACTCATAATTATATGGATGCATTGTTGTTGTTGTTAGTCACGAAGCCATGTCCGACCCATCGTGACCCCATGGACAACATTCCTCCAGGCCTTCCTGTTGTCTACCATCCCCTGGAGTCCACTTAAGCTCATACCAACTGCTTCAGTGACTCCGTCTAGCCACCTCATCCTCTGCCATCCCCTTTTTCTTTTGCCATCTTTTGTTCCCAGCATTAGGCTCTTCTCCAGGGAGTCCTTCCTTCTCATTAGGTGGCCAAAGTATTTGAGTTCCATCTTCAGTATCTGGCCTTCTAAAGAGCAGTCAGGATTAATCTCGTCTAGGACTGACCGGTTTGATCACCTTGCAGTCCAAGGGACTCGCAGGAGTCTCCTCCAGCACCACAATTCAAAGGCCTCAATCCTTCGGCGCTCAGCTTTCCTTATGGTCCTGCTTTCAAGCCATACATTGCAACTGGGAAAACAATAGCCTTGACTATACGCACTTTTGTTGGCAGGGTGATGTCTCTGCTTTTTAGTATGCTGTCTAGATTTGCCATGGATGCATTAAGCACCTGCAAAGTTAGTTTCAAAATAAATGATATCTTTGTGAAAATTCACTGAGCAGGTTTGTATGTGACAGAAACCCAGAGTAAGAGTTAAGTATGTGTTGTCATTGAATCATGGGTGGTTGTTGTTACATGCACATTCTGCACTATGGTTTAACTGGGGTTAGTAAACCATGAACATCCCATAGTTCACAGCCCAACAACAAACCATGAGTTTTCTTCCTGTGATTCATGCACAACCAGGCAGTATATATTTCAATTGAGGTTATTTGATGGCATCATGGAGCCTCTTTCCAAGAGACAAAGAACACTTGAATTTTAATAGCCGGAATTTAGTTTTAATTAGCAAAACAAAAAAAAGATAATTATTTTAAATCTGAAAAAATCCTCTTAAAAAGAATGGGCATATATCAACCTCCTAAAAGCTGCAGTTCTGGAAAGGAAAAGGATTAAAATCCATGTGATGTATATAATAGATTATTGTGTATAATGCAGGGACAAAAAGGCTTAGCCGAACATTAAAGTTAAAATTGTGGTTGTGGGGGAAGAGCACAATTTGAAGCTGCATTGAAAAGCAGAAACCATGTCATTACAATGTCACTTGGGACAGAGTTCCATCTACTGTGCAGAGGACACCACACAATACACAGTTAGGCAGATCTTACAATACATGCATTTCAGTTCCTTAGATTTCAGTTCACAGCTGAAGATTTACATCAAGTGTTATTAAAACTACACCACCCCTGGTAAAGATTGATTAGGCCAGGCTGGAACTAAGAGTTGCCTACTAGAGAACAGATACAACAGAGAAAATAAAAGCATGTGGCTTGTTTTTTTCAAATAATATTGTATTAAAATAAGTGAACATATATGGCACTCATTATTCAGAGTTTAACTGCAGCTAGTAGGGAGTGCAGCACTGAAGAGGGAACTTCAGTCTCTTTCTCCCAAATAGTTTTTCTGGCATCCCACTTCCCAGTTATTATTTGCCCTGCGGGGAAAAACGCCTAGAAGCACCTGCTTTCCGTATTTCATTTTAGCTGCAAGGCAAAGAACAGCTCTGATAGGGTGAAAAAAACCATTGGGGAAATTGTGCAGGAGTAATTTGCTAATTCCATCCTGCTGCTGTGGTCCAGATCAGCTTCTTGGTCCTCACACACAGCTACAATGAAATCCATTTAAATTTGAGCAGATGATCTGCTACCCTGTCTGCTATTGCCCTGGGTCAGATATGTCTTGATACTTTTCCACAAAGAATGAAGAATGTATAGCAGGAAATATTTCAAAAAACAAAGGTAAGGACAAGCAGAATAAAGAACGATCATTGAAACTTCCAGACACATTTGGAACACCCCAAATGGCCCTCTGGCATGTAATTGTCATGCACAGTCTGTGGCTTTTGTTTGCATTAGGCTTAATCAGACCTGTTGACAGGAAGGCAGTCAGTAAATGACAATCCCTCTGAAATATACAGTGACAATGTAGTTCACAATCAAAGGCTTTAGCAAATTAGGAGAAGGACCAAGCGCAGGCAGTTGGAGCTGTTTTTAGTAAAAACAATGGCTATCTCATTTGTACACTGCTTCCACACTTTCTGCTTCTGCAGAAGGAATATGGAGGCCAACTAACAGTGAATACTTATCCATGTATGCTCAGAAATACAACTCTCTGAATTCAATAGAACTTATTTCTTTGTGAGGATGTACATGAAATTGCAGCTTAAAGGGTTTCTATAATGGAACAGGTTGTAATAACAGTGCCTACAACACTCATTTAATCAACAACTAACTTGGTTGTGGCAAAATCAATGTAAGAAGATTTTCAAAGTGTGAATCTTAAGATCCTACTGTAAAAGCAATATATTGGGAGGGATATAGTGTTTATTGTTTAGATTTTTATGCTTTTATTGTATTTTATTATACTGTATTTTTAATTGTAAGCCACCCCGAGGCTTTGATGCGATGGGGCGGCCTATAAATGTTTTAATAATAAATAAATAATATATATATATATATATATATATATATATGCTGAGTAAAGGAAAAATGGCAGGAAATGTTAAAAAGGTTGGCTGCTAGATAGATGGGATGCATAATTGTTCAGCATCCCAACCCTGAGTTCAGAAATTCAATCTGATGTTGGGCTGTGGCTCTGAACTCAAGGGACATTCCTTTGCCTTTTGCAACGGGTACAGAAAAGATTGTGCTGGCTGTGATTCCAGGGCTGTAAGAGTGGCCCTGGAGATGGAGAGGGGAAGAGATAGTGTTAGATTTCTAAAAACAAATGAACAAACAAACAGAGAAAAAAAAGACAGTTTTGAAAATGCAAAATTTATTTTTTTTTCAAAGGATCCCATGGCACTTCTTGCCTAATTTGATACTTCCTTCCTGTTATTGAAGAATTGTGAGACATTTACTCAGGATGGCACATTACAGTAAAGGAATCTAATTTATTTCCTAACTTATATGATGAATTTTGCAATGCTGAGCATCATCAAACATAATGACACACAGTTACATGCTTATGGCAAGATGAACATTGGCTGTGTGTGACAGCATGAACACACTAAGAAATGCCCCTAATTTAATTATAAATAAGGATGCATTAAAAGATAAGATGGTAACATTTTGATTACAGAAGATTCAAAGAAAAAAAAAACGTTTTTTTTACAATTCCCAATTGTTGTGGGAAATGGCTCTGTAATGGCTCTGTTAAAACAGGCCATTGGATTATTGCATACTAAGTTTTACTAGGCTCATCACAATGCTTGGAGGCCTTGACTCATGAGAAAGAGAAGGAAACCCCCTCCACTACTGTCAGGGAAAGGTCAGATGGCCCTCTTTACTATCAATGTAAACACCAGTGTTGCCTCTACTCTGAATGGAACAGTGCAGCTTGGCAAGTGAGGAAACTTCATTTTCTTGTGATATGCTCTAGTACATTATGTACTCACCTATTATGCTCTAGTACATTATGTACTCACCTATACAAAATGGCAATTGTGTCACCAAAATAAAGTGAGTCACTCATGAGTTGGCAGCATGGATAATTCCAGCTCTTCCTTTGAACCCAGAGGGGTTGAGCAGCAAGACAAAGAGTACAATAACAGCCTCTTTTGTGTTCTTTTGTTGTTCTGGTTTATCTAAGCAATCTTGGACAATTGTAGTTTTCTGAGGGTACCTGGGATTTGTTTCGGGAGTCCCCAGCTTTTCTTGGAGTTGACCAGTTTACTGACAGTTGACCAGTTTACTGACTGATTTATTGAAATCCTGCCACATTCTACATTGCAGATATCCTCCAAAATCTAACATAATCCAAGTATAATAAATATGTAATAAGAAATGCAATACATAAATAAAGCAGTCAAAGGCAAATAATATAATACTCATATAAGATTCATTCCTGAAGCCTATTAAGGTAAAGAGGTAGAAACTGTTTTATATTTGTAGCACAGATATATCCAATTTTTCATTTGATCATCAGTTTAGTATTTTAAAAGCTGTGATGCCTCTGGAAAGGACTAAAATTAGAGGTTCATCAACATATGATGTGGTGAGTTATGTATGAAATAAGATAGAGTGAGTAAAACTCTATGAAGAGGCTCTTTTACATGCATCCATAGGTAAGATTCCCAGAATAGGGGGCAGGCAGAAGGAGCTAGAAACTTCCGTAAGAAGGAGGCTGATACCCCAAGGGCTGATTTGGCATCAAAGATAGCTGTTGTAGTCAAGGCTGGTTGATACAGCAGTGAGAAGGTACAGTCCACTTTCTCCTTCCAGCAACTGACCACACCATCTTGTTTGTTAATTGGGCACAGAGTGTTACTGTGGAAGAAGGAATTAAACTAAGCTGATGGAGAGAGAGAAAGGAGACAGAAGTGAGAGTGAAGAGGCTGAGCAGTGAAGAGTGAGCTTCTAGTTCTTCCAGCATTCCACAGTATTAATTATGTCTCTTCTCCATACAGTTTGGTTTGGAATTAAATTTAATACTGAACCCCATTGAGTTCCCCCACCTTAAAGACATTTCTGAGATACCCGTTAACAGGTTGTATGGGTGCCACTGTAGCAGAAGGTCTGCACCTGTCAGCACTTCCCATCCTGATCTCAGACTGAGGAGTGGGATTAACCTCCATGCCAGTCATCTCCATCTCCAGAGCCATTTGTTTATTTCAGGTCTGTCTTGAAGGTGAATTGCATATATGCCCATAGAGTAAATCTGTCAGGAGAAGATAGGTTTATGATTCAAATTTGTTTGGCCATAATCAGATTTTACAGCCAGCAATTCTAGGGCAAAGCAAATCAGCATGGGGCTCATTACAAGCTATACATTTTTGAGCCAATTTTGAAAGTTGTATCAGGCATCACAATAAAAAAAATTGCTGTTGTGTAGGCTGTTGCTATTCTTCCTCCAAGGGAAGAGAAGAAACACTCAGACAACATGTGCAGACTTTTCTTTTCAAACCTAGAGCCATTAAATCATCACTGGAACAAAGACTATGCAATCGGCTTCCAAGTGCACAGATGGCCTAAGGCAATAAAATAACAACCAAGGTATAGAAGGAACTAGAATCCAGTTCCTCAACTTTTAGGTAGACAACCTGGACATCAGTGATGCTCATTTGGGAACTTGATAGTTAACAATAAAACAGTTCCAAATGTAGTTTCTGATTTTTGGGGATTCTTGTGGCCCAAACATTTTACCAACAAATTTAATGGATCACTAAAGAGATGGGAGCTTAACCTAAGTATAAATAAAATGTTTAAAAGAGTTCTTTTCTAAGTTTGGTGAGGACCTTGTTGGGATACAGTGTACATGAACAGGCCAACAAAAGCTGAAAAATGAGTCGGAAATATCAGACTGGTGAAATATCAATAATGGTAAAAGCTTGGAGGTTGAAAAATCTGACAGCTGCTACCTAATCTGAGGGCTCTCTGAACCATCACTAGAACTCATGTATGCATATATTTCAGTGATAGCTGATAGGATTCAGGGTAAAGGAATGGATACACCCAAACATATCTTGGAAAATGGCTTTTTATGTATGGACCAAGCATATGGAAAACAGTTTGTAATTCTGAAACTTTGCAGAAAGTCCATGCTTGAAATATCAACCACATGAGTTTTCCAGAAGAAATAATAATTGATCAGGATAGTAATATTATATCTGAAGTTATGAAAAGATAGGAAGGTAAAGGAATAAGGTCTTCCTTATGGAATTCACTGTTGATTTAGTGGAAATATACAGGGTGTCCATAAAGTCCATGTACAATTTAAAATACCTGTAACAAAGATAGAAACAATCTGTAAAAAGCAAAAGAAAGAAGAGGCACTTAATTTTTTTATTGTTCTTGTTAATTTTCAACATGTCCACCATCATTACTAATACAAAGAGTAATACGATTCTGTAGTTCTCGGAAAACATTTTCAAGGTGATTTTCAGTAATGCCAGCAGTTACAGCACATGTGTTATCCTAGCTTGACAGTCTTCTACAGATTGAGGTTTCATTGAATAAACATTCATTTTCACATGCCCCCATTAAAAGAAATCTAATGAAGTCAAATCTAATGGAGTCAAACACGTGACCTACCAGACTCTGGCTTATCATTGACAGAACCCGTTTCTTTAAACTTTTTAATCCACTTGGATATGGAATTCCTGTGTGGTGCTTCTTTCTTGTACTAGGTTCTAAACTTTCTTTGACAGCGGTGGTAGATTTTAGTTCAGCCAACCAAAGAAAACAGTTTACTTTCTCTTCTAGTGAAGCCATGGTTCAACAGTAATTCTGAAAAATAAGGAATTTTTAAATTTCAAGCAATTGCTAAACATATTGTGTAAAACAAATGCTGAATAAAATTTCTAAAGATAAAAAAACCTTGATACATCAAGCTTTCTAATCCCTTTTACAGATTGTTTCTATCACATGTAGTTACAGGTATTTTAAATTGCACACAGACTTTATGAACACCCTGTATAATCAAAGTCTACAAGAAACTGTTGGAGAAAACTATGGATGATTGCAAACTTGAAAGTGAGATTGATTGAGATAGGTGGCTTCAATTTCTTTCGTTTCAAGTCGAGAGGTAGGTAACTCATGCCTTAATGAGGCATTTGTTCTTTGCACTGTTGTATGGGAGACAAGTAAGTGGCCCATGAACATAAGAAATTGGAAGCGTGGGGTTAAACCTTATTCATCAAAAATGTAGGTAAGCTGTATGCACATTACAGATGCAGAATTGTTTAGAAAATTATTCCAGGAACTCATTGGTGGAGGGCCATAGTATTCAACTGAAGGGATCTGATCACTGATAGAGGGGAAAAGAGATGGAACTGGCCTGTTGACCTGGATCATAGAAACATAGAAACATAGAAACAGAGCGAGTCAGAAGGGGCCTCCTGGGCCATCTAGTCTGACCTCCGGCACCAGCCGGCTCCGCTCATGACATGCCCACCATGTGCATGTCCAGCCTATCAGCACAGGTGCTTGCATTCCCGGGTTCTTCTTCGGAGTGTGGTGGTAGGGACTGTCATGATGAGGACCTGCCTTTCAAAATGTACTTCCATTCCCCTGGAAAAGGTCTACTACCATCCCCATGCAATGTCGATATCATTGGTCCCCGCAGCCCCAGATGTAGAAATGTTACATGCAGCCATCACACAGTTTATTTGCTGCTTGGAAACCAATGTCAAGATTTGTAACATTGCTTATACTGCCATGCAAAAGCTATTGGCAAGTTCCTCTAAAACTTGCCAGACTCCAATCAGTATACAGCATTTCAGCCTATCTGGGTCTTGTTCATTTACACTTCTGTCACTTGGTCTTCTTGGACGTCTGGCAGCCTTTTAAAGATCAGTGAGCTTAGTGATGATTTAGTGTCAGGCTATTGTACAGTTTGCTCTAGAATATACAGGAGTATCAAGGAACATTATAGTCACTGGGCTAAACTGCATGCTCATTGTCCTTTCATCCATTTGTAGAATGGGCATTCATGTGCTCTTTTGGCATAGTCCCAGCCTCTACCATCTATGAGGGACTGGAAAAGCCAGAGCATAAAATGGAATGCATGTAGCCAAAATCTCATGATTGAATATTTGATTTTTAAGGGACCTGCACAATTCTAGTTTATGCTATGTGCATACGTTGCATCCAGAAGAACAGTTCCCTACATGGATGTCTGAAGATGGCACAGCTAGGGTAGATGTACAAAGGGAGTGAGGAGGGTTGCCTGGTGCACTTGCTATCTGCTGTACACATGGGCCAGGCTGGGTAGGCAACATTTCTGATTTGGTCCATTCATAGGCAATACTGGTGAAGAGTCCGCCATTTATTCTCCTAAGTTCCAATCCAGATCAATGTGCTTGAGCAAGAAAGAATACTTGTGGTGTGACATGGATTAGGATGACCATTCAAATATGGTCCAAACTTTCAGGACAGCCCCACCCATAGGAGCACCAGGCAGGGCTGATGGATCTTTGCTGGCTGGCCAGTCACTGAAGTGATGCTGGTGTTGGCATGTATAAGGCATTTGTATGAGATGCATATGGATAACGATTACATGTGTCTAAGACACTTTTAGAGGCTGTCTAAAAGTGCTGGTCTTCAATTGTTTGATCTTCAACTGTCACGAATGATATAGAAAGAGTATAATGATAGTTGTGCAGCTGTCATTTTCAACAGGGTAATAAAGCTTTGAAATGGATGGTGCAAATGGAAGATTCAAATTCTTAAATTGCTCATTGATGTCTCACATTTCAGCATTATGACTTTACTACAATGCACAGGCCAAGAAAATGAACATTTTTGGGTGGCTTCCTTTCTGAATTCCAGAAGGCATTCCTGATGATACTTTAGTGAAGAATTAATGTGTTGTTTTGACAGAACTCTGAAATATATTCTTTGAGAATGATCATATTTGCAATTTGTGTGCTCTTGTTTTGGTGATTTCTATATTGTCTGATATGGTGTGCTTAATGGGTTCTAGGGCTGATGTATTAGGTTCTGGCACTCTTTGTACTTTTGTGCTGAGGAGAAGGCTGAATTATGTGGCATAGCAGGTACAGTACATTCCTAGGTGCAGAGCCTGTTTGTGGCAGGCTGCTACTGAGTCACCATTATGCATGACAAGTGCAACCTCAGACAAAATGTTGCGGCATGGAGTGCTTGTGTTCAGCACTCCAGCCAGCCTCCCTTGTCTTCTTCCAGGATGCTTCTTTCCACCCCTCATTTCTGTTTCAGGATTCTATGTTTACTGCATATACTCAATCTTCACTGGGCTGCTTTTTCCCCCTTTAGGAATTCCTTCCCCCACTGCCTGTGCCTTATGCAAAACTAGGGCACATCATTCTACTTCTATTCTGCCTCTTCACAACTGGAGTATATCTTCATGGAAGCTTCTGCAATGCTTAATCTTACTCTCATTGTCCATGCTCTCTCTCCTTCAGTTCACATGGCTTCATCTGCTCCCCTATACTATGCAATGAGGCAACTGGGCAACTAGTATGGGTGCAGTCTATTTTATCTTGCCCCTTGTACCACATCATAGTTGCATTTTTATGCATGCATCCCATGTTAAAGTTTAACACTTAGTGAAAGCACAAACTAGGGAAGCTTTTATGCAGCCATGTACCACATGGAAAATGTACTGGAACCTGGACTGAGTAGCTGAACACTTGACAAATGTTCCAAAACCATGAGAAAACCTTCTAGAAAAAAAGCTAAAACAACAGGGTTGCCAAGTTGCCAGACCATATTGTGAAGCCTCTGTGTGACAATTAATTCAAGTAATTCCAGTTTGAATTACAATTTACCTGCATTCAGGAGAATATGTTTTGTGACTTTTCCACAGTTCAAGAATCAGCCTCTACTTTGTTCTGTTTACCAAGTAGAACCAAGATTGTTAAACAACCTATTCCTTGAATGCTTGCCTTTTCTAATTCAAAACTGTCAGATTGAGACTTGTAATCCAAACAGATGCTTCCTAAAATCATGGTTTTCTGAAATGCTTTCATTGCTCATGGCTTCCTGAACCATTGTTATCCATGTCACTGCAAAGCCAGTCACTGCAAATCCAGAGGAATCATGTGATCCATCTGTTCAACTGCAGGCCAGTAGCTGCCATCTGTGATCCTGGAGAGGAGGGTGTCCCTACAGAATTTTCTTGCTGCCCTTGGAGGCCTGCCTCTTCATTTGACTTCTCCTTAAATTCTGTTTGCCAGGCCTCATCAACAGAAAAACAAAGTACAAGAACAAAATCCACTCCAGGAATACAGCTTAATCACATTTGTTTTTACAGTTTTGAAACTGAATAATATGTTGGGGTGACCCAACCTAATCTGAAAGCCAAATTTTGATCCAAGAAGTCAAGAAACAGCAATAAAAATTAGTTAAAAAGCCATGTGGGGCCATTTGAAATATTGCAAAATTCATAGTTGGACAATACTTGTATTAGGATGAATTACCAAAATGTCATGGAATGGTGTACACGCTTCTGAGTTTTCCAGAAATCTTGATCATGCTTGATGAAAAGGAAAGGATGAGAAAGTAGGAAGAGAAAACAAACGCTGGGTTGACATTGAAGGCACAAATTCAGCATTTACAACTTTTCTTCAGGAGCCAGTTAATTGCTATTATCAGTTTTGTTGCAGAATTGATATCCGAGTTCTACAAAAACAGCATTTTCTTTCTCACTTTTCTACCATAGCACTGTAATATACTGAAATATTAAAATCACAGAAATAAAAAAAATGTATCTTCCCTTGCTTTCAGGAATAAGGTTGAGGAAATGGCTGAGTTTGCTGCTTCTCCAGCTCCCCTCCTGGAGTGCTGCATGAGTCCCATAAGGGTAGGGTTAATACTGCTGCAATGCATGGCTCTGCACTGACTTCTGAAATTCTTTCACTAGCCACAGGCTTTCCCAGTCCGGTAAAGATCCTGAGGGCCTTGGCACACAACACTTGTTGAAATGATGAGCATTTGCTCATTTCTTATACAGGTGTCCTTCACTTAGCATGCATTGTTACAGGACCTTTACCTTCAGAAGCTTTGAAAAAATCACCACCGTGCCCTATATTCTGCAAAAAAGCAGCAAACCCAAGAGTGTCTTTTAGAAACATTCAACAAAGTTCTTTCTACAAGTGTTCAACAGCAGCTGTTAAACTGTTATAAATTGCACATTTTTTAAAATGCAGAAAACAAAAATGTGCCCATTAACTGTTTCTAAATTACAATGGAACAAAATTTCCTTTCCAGCCCCATGAATACTAAGCAAGTTTGTTATGATGAGTGCTACAATATTACAATGAATTCTAAATGTTATTCATAATAATGGGTCACAATCGAAAACGCTTGTCACGTGTGCATTGCTTTAATTGTATATGGCATTCATAGTTAAAAATGAATGCATACTTTGGAAGCGTTTTCCAGTAGCAAAAATAATGCCTGGCAAAATTACAGGCAACAGCACAGATCCACATCATGTGACATTTGCAATCTTTAATGTTTTCTAACTTTTAAATGTTTTTTCAGCCACTGATGTGGCTGATGTGTAATGCATCCTGTGCTCTCCAATCACAAAGAGATGAAGTCCAGCAGGGGATATAAATACATATTTAACCAAAACATTAAAAATACATAGATGTTTTGCAGGAGAAAGAGATACATAATCGTTGTGGTGTGTTCTTCAAATGAGATTATACTAGGTAATAACATTTTTGTGGGCATTCAATGGCATTCTATCTCCCACTCACGTAGTCCAGTTTCATGCTTTCAAATCTACATTGTTTCCTGAAGGACTGCATCCTTGTGTAAATTTGAACTGTTTTCAGTCCAAAGAAAAATAGCCATCTTCTTTCAATGCTCATAACTCAGTTTCACCTCTTGCCCAGTTAATATACTCTCAAAAAATGAATTCAATATGGGTGAGTGCAGAAGATGGAGAAGGGGAGAAGAGATTCATTCCATCACTTGGGAGATCCACCTCCATGGAGAACAGTCAGTAAAAAAAGATTGCTTGGCATTCTAACTTTCAGAGTCCTTTTAATAAAGGCCATAAGCAAAAAAGTTCTATGCACTATAAGCATTTAGAAAATAGGTAGAACCCAGAGTCAGAAAAAGGTGAAGCCAAAACCAAAATGCTGTTTCAGTGCAAATGTATCTAGTTCTTCAGTCTTGTAGTGTTAATACAGCATTGGCTAGATGCTTGGATGGCACAAGGTCAACACGTCTTGAGGTTACTGCATTTCTCCCCATCCACTAGAGGCCTGGCCTTATTTTTCTGTTTCTGTCATTCTTCCCTTCCTCATCCCTTTAGAAACAGTCCTTCCCCTTTTTTTCAGTCATTGCATGTAATACAGCACATCATGTCTACAAGAATTTTCACATTATCAAATCATGTATGCACAGTTAATTTTAGGAGTTCAATGGGCCACACAGTATTGCTGGTCCCCACAGACCATAACAGATCTAGCATCTAATCGCATGACTGATGGGGCAGTAATGGAAACAGCATGGGCTGTGAAGACTGCTCCATCTGCTGATTTTTTTAAATTAACCAATTCTACACAATATGGGCAGTTGCCTGTTTGTTTTTATTTCTCAGTCAAAATATAATTCTAATCTTTCTACAGCTTGTAAGCCATTCTGTTACTGTTTAACCTTTGCTTAGTGTCAACAGCTGCTATGAACTGTGGATGTGTATTGAACTTATACTGCCACCATGCAAAATGCATGTTGTTTAGGGATAACTTGTTGCATATGTGATACATTTCCAAAACAGGTTGTTTTTTTTCTGAATCTCTTTGCTATGTATATAGTGATTTTTTAGTTGCGATGGACTTCAGTGTGTTTACACATCAGAGTTGTATGGGCCTTTATTATTCCCATTTTATATGTAAAGAATTATGAATAGAAAACAGTACTGGGTTCATACATCACAGCAAACAGCCATGCATGGTTTCCATGGCATGAGAAATTTTGCTTCAACTTACTGGAAAGATGATAACATAGTTCTCATGGCAACACAGTTTCCATGTTCTTC
This sequence comes from Varanus salvator macromaculatus, assembly GCA_023646645.1. Taxonomy (NCBI): domain Eukaryota; kingdom Metazoa; phylum Chordata; class Lepidosauria; order Squamata; family Varanidae; genus Varanus; species Varanus salvator. The sequence goes on from JAIXND010000773.1 coordinate 71,434,125, forward strand.
ACTCTATCATCCCATTCTTGCTATGCATTTTGGCAGCCTTGTGAGCAAAATCTCCTTCCCTACACTATTGCTCACTGTAAGCAATTGCCTCCTGATTGGTCTGCTGAGGGTTTTTTTTTTTGGGGGGGGGGGGTTTCCTCTTTCCAGAAGTGTACTTGCTTCCCTGCTATACTTCCTAACCATTCTATCCCCAAAGGAAATCATATTAAATAATAATAAACACCTTTTCCATAAAGATCCTGCTGCCATAAGGTTGTTTCCTGTGTTGGTCTGAAGCTGCTATTTCTAGCTGATACACATTTATATTTGGCACTTTCTTAGGAGCTTGACTTATGAGGCATTTTGTTGCTTTGTTTTACTGAAATTTGGGTAGAATGGTAGTGTATGACATGCAATCTACTTCTACAATACAATAGATGGAATTCTTATAATGATTCCAATTAGCAATTGGAGATATTTGGTGAAGGTTAGGCATAACTTGAGGAAATGATATGGAGCAAAGAAGTTATAGCTGGATAAGCCTTTATAGGTTTTCATCTCTAGAGGTGACTGGTAAATGACCCAGGAATCTTGACTCCCAGCATCACCTTCTATGTACCGGTTGATGGTCATCATTCATACTCATTGCTCATCTCTCATTCATGCAATGCACAAAATTACTATCCCCATTATTTAGAGTTAAAGTGATGTCTTCAAAAATGTTATTCTTTTTACTGTTGTTCTTGGTGTCCATGGTGAAATGCCATTCATATAACATCTGTGCTTCAAAAGCATTACATTTTCATTTAATACAGTTTAGTAATTTCAATGGGTCACTGACTCCATGCTTTGGAGTAATCTAACACAGAATATATATCAGTCCTGATGGGCGAACCAAGGGTCCAACTAGGCAAGCATCTTGCTACCAGTTGTGTCAAACCAGAGGCCAAGCAGGCATAAAGGCAACAACACCACTCTCACACTGATTTTACTCAGCATTTCATATGCTCAAAGTGTGTCTCCACATGAGGCAAGCAAGCACATTACTGAGCTGCCTTTTTAAATTTTCTAAGAGTTAAAGCACATCCTTTAGACATGTTCTCTTTTCTCTTTCTTTCTCTCTTTGTGTGGGTGCCTTCCCATATGCTTTATTATGTAGCCACAAGGTGAAACAGTGATATAACGCAGTTTCAAACATACATATGTTGCTGTATATAGCTAAATAAAAAGATAAAGAAGGGCGGGGGAGCAGAGAGATGCTTGGAAAACATGGAAAAGGCCATGGACAATGAAGATGTTATGTAAAGTTCCTGCAAGTTACTGTGAATAAAGAATCACAAGCGAACAGAAAAGGCTTCATGTAGAGAACCCTAAACTCTCAAAACATTTTATTGTATATGACTAATGGCTATTACAAACAACATAAAACAAGATGCTAGAAGAGAACAGAAATATCAAGTTAACATACTAGCAAGTTAACATATCAAGGGTGTTTAGAGTGTTTGCATGAACATATTTCACATATTTCACAACTTTAGTAAACAAAGCTGGTTTATATGTTGCATAACGGTTGTAATCTGATAGTAATCAGTAGATATTCATACCAAAAGTCCACCTGAAAAGATGCCAAAATCTTTTCTAAGATCATCTCCTTAATGTATTGATATACAGGATATTCAATCAATAATGTGATTTATCCTAGGTAGGAAAGGATGTCTGGCAGGCACACAACACAGCTTCTACAAAAACAGATCCTGCCAGATGAACCATGTGTAATTTCATGGTAAACTTTTGAGGTGGCTAGATGGAGGGGATGAAGTGGATGTAGCTTACCTAGATTTCAGCAAGGCCTTTGACAAAGAGCTGTATGATTTTCTGCTTGAGAAATTGAGGAGTTTTGGGATAGACCAATGCACTGTCTGATGGATTAGGGCATGGTTGATGGACCAAAAGCAGAAGGTGGGGATGGTGGCTGGTGACAAATGGTATCCCTCAGGGCTCTGTCCTGGGACCAATCCTGTTCAATTTTTTCATCAATGACCTGGAATAGTGGGTGACAAGTATGCTGATCAAATTAGCAAATGATATTAAAATGGGGGCAGTGGCCTGAACTGAGGAACAGGTACTTTGGATCTGGAAGGATCTGGACCAACTATGGAAGTGGGTGTGGGGACAACAGGATGTTGTTCAATGTGGAAAAGTGCAATGTCTTGCACATGAGGCATTATGGGTCTCATAAGTAAAGGTTAGGGGACAAGTGGCTGGAGAGCAGTACTTTGAAAGGAATCTCAGGGTACTTGTCAAGTACAGGCTACACATGAGTCAGCAGTGTGACATGGTGGTCAAGAGGGTAAACGTCACCCTTGGTTGCATAGCCAGAAGCATGGCTTCTAGATCAAGAGAGGTATTACTGCCACTTTAATCTTTTCTGATGTGCCTGAAACTGGAGTACTGTGTTCAATTCTGGGTTCCACGTTACCGGAAGGATATAGCCAGGTCCCAATGGAGCAAATCTCAGGGAAGCAAGGTTTAATTTGGATGCCAGGAAGTACTTCCTGACAGTTAGGACCCCCAGGGTATGGCATGGGCTGAGGAGGTTGAGGTCCCCTTGGTGGAGGTTTCAAGGATAGGCTGGACATGAACATGGAAGGCGTGTAATGAGCAGAGCTGGCTGGAGCCAGGGGTCAGACTAGAGGGCCTGGGAGACCCTTTCTGACTTGCCCTGTTTCTGTGTTTCTATATTCTTCACCTCTTTCAGAACAAAGATAGATTTCAAGCCTGGATGTTCTCTTGAGAATTTTGTAGGCATGGTTTGAAAGTATAATCCTGTGAATGAAATTCTCAAAAGCAAAAGCTTATACATATTGGGCTCTTGTATGATCCTTTTTAAAACAAGTGGCACTATTTAGGGAAAAAAGCAACTTTGCTAATTCTTGATTATTACTCAGCCCATATATCCTTTTTGCCACCTTATGTTTGCCTCCAGGAATAGTGCAAATGTCAGGTGGCAGAGTTTTTAAATATCAACAGCTCTTAGCATAACTTGGCTTAGTCTTCCTTCTTTATACACTCTTTCAAGCAAAGTTTTGGGAGGTGATCTTTAGGCATTTCCAAAATTGTTTAATAATGCAAAAGGACTGCCTTCTGAGATCTCACTTGTACTGACAACACCCCTGTCTCTGTCCAGACTGTAAAAAGACATACTTACCTGTGAACATCAATGTGCCCTAAAGCAATAATTGCTAGTATCTACCTCTTCCTTTGATTTTTCAAGTTCACTTTTAAAAGTCAACTTCAAATGTAGGGATAGTTTAAATTCTATCCATTTGGAAAACTAAAAAAGTAACTTTTTGTGATCTGTATTTCATCATTACTAAATCATTCCTTAATCCTGCTTCACTGGGGCCAATTAAGACTATCACTTTTTCCTAAAGATATGGAATAAAATCTAGCCCTGAACTGGTAGAGATGTTAACTGAGAAAGTACATGGCTTCCCATTGGCTATCCAGTCCTAGGAGTTCAATATATGGATCAGAATACATTTATAAAGCAGTGCATTTATAAAGCAGAGGGGCATTTCTTTCCAACTGTTTTTCTCTTTTCTGTTGCAAAGCACAGCAGTCTTCCTGCTTTCCTTCTTCAAAGTCTGTAAGAAGAAACTAGCCCAAAGGAGAGACCAGAAGTATGACTGACAGGTGAAGACCTTCCAACAGCTGCTGAATATAGTTGAAAAGTTGCCCAAAGCTTCACTTCGATCTGAGACTCAACAATAAGTGTTGTGAATAAAGCAACAAGCTTTATTCACATTGAATAAATCATTTTAAAAGAATGATTTATTCTTTTAAAATTGAAAATCACATTGAAAATCATTTTAAAAGAAATACTGAGATGCAAGACTCAGCCATATTTTTCTTGAGCAAAGTGTGCTGGGGAAAAAAAACATTTATCATCATCAGTTATTTAACATTTTTAGGTAGGAAGGTATTGTCATAATTTTTGCATTGCTTGCTTTTGCATAACTTTTGCTTTGCATTGTACTTGCATTGTACTTTGCAAGTACAAAGAACAATATATGCCCTTTTATATGCCAAAAAGTAAATATGGCAATTATGTTCTTTTCATGCTCAGGAACTGATCATGCAAACGGGTGACCACCACAGTTCACAAACATTAGCACAGTGCAAGGTGCTGCTCTGCACCATGCAACCGGCCCTTTCACTAGGCAGCTTTATCTGTTACTTTGGAGAGAGAAGAGAATGAAATCACGAATGGACAGCTAGATTGCCTAGGGGCCCCATCTCATGAGGAATTGTGATCCTGTTTATAGTGAATACTTCTGCATGTCAAGCACTATTTTTGTGCTGCTTTTTAAGGTAAGGAGTGCTTAGTTCAGAAAAAAAGGTGAACAAGGGAATACATAATAGAGGTGTTTAAAATAATGTATGGTGTGGAGAAAATAGAGAAGCAGACATTTTTCTCCTTCTCCTGTTAACATTCAATCCCAGTGTCATCCCATGAAGCTGATTGGTGGAGGTTTAGGACAGATAAAAGGAGTTACTTCTTTGCACAATTTGTTGTTAAACTGTGGAATTCACTGCTACAGGAAGTGGTTATGGCTGCCAATCCAGATGGCTTTAAAAGGGGATTGGATGGATTTATGAGGAAGGAAGTTATCAGTTGCTTCCAGCCTTGCTGGCTATGTACTACTTCCTGTAGCAGTGGCATGCCTGTATACACCAGTTGCTGAGGGGCTTGGGCAGAGGAGGTCTAAAACCTATCCCAGTTGAATAATTCTGTGGGCAACTGGGTTGCCACCATGTGCACAGAGTGCTGGACTCTAGCCTGGAGGCCCAATGTATCCTGCTAGGTCTCTCTGAATCATAGCCTTTCCTTATATATTCCTAGTAGATGAGTCAGGCTTGTTAAAAATCCAAATTGTTTTCAGGGACACTTTTGAGGGGCGGGGAAGTGATTCTGTTGGTATGGAAAATAGCTAACGCTTCCCCATATAATGTGGTTTTACCAAGAATCTGTCCCTATGTAGCAATTAGGATTTTTAAAGGACCTCATGGAGCTATTGGGGTGTTACTACTGAGGAAAAAGAAGGGATGGGGAAGACTTTGCTAGTTTTTGTGTAGGCTTTCTCAGTAGCTCTTCAGAGTTCTTGCTTATAAATATTGGAGGTTGTCTAACATACTGATTTAATATGCATTTTAGAGAGGGGGAGATTTCTCTTGGTGAGATGAGACCAAGTGAACTCTCTCTACCCAAGGTTACTGAGTAGAAAAAGAAATTGCAATGGCAGTCAGGTTGGCATGAGAAATGGGAATGACAGTTCATCCATCAACTGGTCTTGGGGGTTGTGGAGGCACTGCACCCCTGTCAGAAAGCCATACTTTTGAATGCCAGCCATGACATCACAATATATGAATCCCCATGAGGAAGTGGAATTGAGTCTTGTCTAGAAGAAGTGTTTGGGTGAATTTATTAATGAGGTTTCTCTGTATAGCTCAAGCCACTGCAAGGTGGCCTATTGTGGCCCCATACTCTGGAGCAGGGTGCTTTGTCAAGCAATCTACCAGTTGTTTCTCCTTGAAGATAAGCGGCCAGGACAGAAGGAGGAATGTCCATCCTATTATTCAATGGTTTCCCTACCTGAGCTAGCAAAACTAGTTTAAGCAATAGAGTTTTGTGGATTAATGGCATTGGGCATCTTCAATGTCCATGTGAAAGGCACTTTGTAGGGAGAAGCTTAGGATTGTATTGCCTCCATAGCAGCTAAAGAGCTGATTCGACATGAGGTCCCACTCGACTTGATTTTTGCTCTGAACAGTGGGAGGATGATCTGAATATCTGAAGGAATAGGGACAGTCTGAAATCCCCTTGTCATGGACAAATCATTACTTGGCAGTTGTTGCTGCTTTTTTTTCTTTTCTTTTTTTCCTTACAGGAGATCCTCACCTCCCCAGGGGTGGAAGACCTATTCAGATGGATTGACCCCAGAGCAAAATGGATCTTAACTATTTCTTGATTATCTTGTCCTGCCAATTTGGTCAGTCCTTCTTTTGAAACTCCCTTACATCTCTGATAGGGAATAACACAATTGTTCTTGAATGTCCATCTCCAGCAGATGGAGCTAAACACACTCTGGTTTTCTAGACAGCTAGGAGTGATGAAGTGGTAGGTCAATGGCTAAAGCAATGATAGAGATAAACACAGAACAAATGTAAACAAACACATGCTAGAAATCACATTAAGACCGTATGTGGAAAAGATAGTTACGATTTCCACCATCGTTGAATGTGCACTGAGTAATTTGGGAGAGTTGTCTGCATTATGAAAGGTCTATTCCATCAAGATCCAAGGAGGCCAGTGGACAATCTGAGCAGTGAGGTAGAGGACAGGGCAGCAGAGCTGGACCAAGGGGACATGAGAAACAGACCAGCCATTGAACCCACAGTAGCCCAAATTTCTATTGTTTTTACTCTGTGTTTCAGTTGTTAGAAAAGTTTGATTGTGGCTGGTTTTTTATCAGATGTGTTTTAGATTACTGCTGTGTCTTGATGTTCCATGTCTTTTCACATCTTGTAAGCTGTCTTGGGTGGGCAATGGGCCCTGAAAGGTGGGATAGAAAGGCAGTAGGTAAATAACTCAGCTGTGAAGAAGAAATGCATTGCTGTAGTTCAGAAAAGTGGCATTAACTCCTTTCTTCTCATTCTGCTTTTCTCATAAAAATCCCCTCACTCAGCTGTGATTCACCATGTTAGGGAAACCTATAGGACCTATAATGGAGCAAATAGCATGCTTTTTGTGGGTGGGAATGTGCATCAAGAAAATGGCACTGGGGGGATGAGAAAAGTCTACCCTATCCTTTGTCGCAGTCTCAAGGTGAAGAACTGGGTGGCAACTTCTCCCTCCCACAACCCACCTGTAAAAGTGCATCACACTGGCAGCTAAATATTATTGTGACATTGGCAATGAGACAGCATCTTCTGCCATACCTGAGAACAGCACACGGTTCTGTTCTCCAGCAGAGGGGACCAGTCATGTTTGGCTGTGTTCCCTTCCATACCATCCGGCACCTGCCACCCAAGGTCACCCCGTCTTCCTGCCTCCCTGCAGCCTAAAGGCTGATGTGGTCTGAATTAAATATTAAGCTATCTTTTCAACTTGTGTCTGAATTTTTAGATGAACTGTTTTCGCCCCTGTGTATTGTTCAGTGTATTATAGCCAGGCTTAAAACATGTAGGTTTACTAGACCAAACCTAATGGCTCCCAGTGTGGATATGCCATTGAAATCAGACAAACAAATAGGTACAAAGAAGGCAAAGAGCCATATGTCTCATAAAGGATCGCATAAGGAAAGAAATCTGGAAGCCTTCTGATTGTAACATCATCTTCCCTGCTGAGAAGTTAATAATCTGTTCACTGTGTTTGTTCCATTTGAACATTAGTTTGAAGAACATCCATTATTTTGGCTACTAGCAGAGGAAGAAACAAAATCTTTGCATCTGCTGTTGTGAAAAGTAAAAAATCCAAACTGATCTGCCACTTCAGTCCTGAAGTAAACAGTGCAAGCTTTTCAAGGATCAACCCTTTATCATGTCACACATAATAAACTGCCATCATTCGAAGGCACAGCCTACTCTGCTTCTAAACAACTTTTCTGAGTCGTGATCAGATGCTGACGTTCAAGTAGTGCTCTTCTTCAGCTTCCTGTTCTTTGAAATATGAGGACATGGATCAGTCATATATAAATGATAAACAGCAGTGGTAGCAGTAGATGCATTGACAGCACTGAGAGTGCAGAGGCAATTATAGGAAGCAGATGTCTGCATGTAGAGACTTTTGATGGGGAGAAAAGGAAAAACATAGAAATGGAAAGTGTCGGAAGGGGTATCCTGGGTCATCTAGTTTGATTCCTGGCTCCAGCTGGCTCTGCACACTACAATGTCAATTTCCATAGAATTTCAAGAGGTTGATTACATAGAATTTGCTTTGCACTTACAGGAGGGAAGCAACTTTTCCTCTACAGATGATAACTACACCAAATGAATGAAGGAAGGAAGGAAAGCAAATATTAATTTGCTGTATTCTGAAGCAAAACCTACAGAAAGAAATATATTGAAAATTTCTTGACTTTCCTTTGCTTTCCTATGCAATTTTTGCATGAGATAAACAGAGCTCCAGTACCATTCTGGTATTGGCTCCTTAGAGAGAATGTGAGACATGGTCTTCGGAAGAGGTATGTGTAATTCAAAGAATACTTTTTGCACTTCCAGTTGTACACTGCAGCTTTCATGCAGAAATGTGCAGCTTCATCTGGAACACATCAGGATCCTGAGAATAAAGCAAGACTCAGGAGAAATTACATATCTCCAAAAAGTGCTTCAGTCTTTAACAGAATGCATTTTATTCTTCTTTAGATGCATAGCACAAATTATTTCCTTCCATAACGGTTGGCTATTAATTACTGTGGAAACCCTCTGAAGGCAACAACACAATAAATAACACAATGCAATAAATGAAGGCCTGGGTGAAGTCAGAGAGCTCTTGAACAGAGGGCTAAAGAAGAATTTCAAAAATCTTTATTTGAGAGACTGTTTTGCATTTTAAGTAGGAAATGTTTATTATAGCCATTGTAAAGAAAACTCTTCAGAGGAACTGAGTGAGCACTAAATACATTACATTGTATGTATTGTATAATGTATTATTTTGAGGAAATTGGAAAAGTAAATAGATCCCACATGTAATTGCTATAGAATGAAGCAGCTTCACCACTTTGCTTTCCTGTTAAAAACAGTTGTTAGCAACTACTGCTTTACAAAATGATAATTTCTTATTAACAAAACATGTTTGTGAAGCAGCAAAATGAAATGGGGCTGTAACTCTGAGCTGGTTAAAGAATTCTTACTATCAGTACTATTTAATTACTTAGTAAGGATTTAAATCTTGTGAGAGTCCAAAATATCACATCTGGATCATCATGAGGACACTATTTTCCAGCATCCATCCATCTGCAGAAAAGGCTTCACTCCTGCACTATGGGGAGGGCAGAGGGAAAGGTGGGCCTTCAAGAATATTCCTTGAGACCTGCAAAGAAGTGCCCTGATGAATCCCAGTTGGAGCCAATGGGGCACTCCACAGCATCTCTCAATCTGGCAGGACCTGCCCAATGGACACATGGAGGAGTTTATTGGTTGTGTGGTGAGCCTTGCAGTTTGTCACCTGAAGCAGGTACCTCATTCTGCTTTATGGGAGAGTTGGCCCTGCTCAATCATATGAACTATTTATCAGCGAGACGAAGCATTTGAGTTCAGTATCACCTTTTTTGTGTAATAAAGGAATATGATAGCAAATGGATCAGAAGCTGAGCTACCCGTGGGAATCACTGTTATTTTGTGTTAGTCACCATTTCTCCATCAAACTGCCCCATTTCATCATATTCAGGTAAGACTGGCTGAGAATGAGGAAATAGAAGCCAGTGGCCATTAAGAATAGCTCATTCACTGAGTTAAAGTTAACAGACTAAGAGGGGGCAAATACGCTGCTGTAAGACTACCTCCAGTCAAAACAGACTCAATTTTTAGACACCCCCTCCTTTGTTTCTCCCCACAAATTTGAGTTGATCATTCATAACTATGAATATTCAGTCTAGCATTACAAAGAACATCCTATATCTAGATATTGATTCAGATACCAAAACATTAATGTTTATATTTATTGGCATATGCCCTCAGGTTAGTTTATGATCATAAAAGGCCAAAAGCAAAACCACTTCAAACTAACCAAACCAATGAATATGGGTTATAACTTCCTAAATACTAAGATATTTAAATCTTAGTAAAATATTTAGAATATATCTTAGGTCACATCTCAACGCACATTCTCTGGATTGAGAATGAAGTTTACCTCAGTGTTCTTCAGACAAGGCTGGAACGTTAGGACCTTGGAGAGTTCTGAGTGGCATAATCCAGTAAGTCCTGGAGACTAAATGAGACTTTTCCTGCTTCTCAGCTCAGAATAGTTCTCTCAGGGGACAATGTCTGTCTGGAACCCTATCACCTTTGCATTAAGACTTTTCCAGCCTGTACTGGTGATCAGGTGACAGGGAACTCTTGCCCTAAGTGAGTGAGTGGCATCCCAGGCTATCTTGGAATCTGAGACAGATGAGTTCCTTAGAGACTTCTTGGGATCCCTGTTCAGACATCTACTTTGCAGACTAGCTTAGGTTGAGTCATATTGTTTGGGCCTGTTTTTGAATTGAAGTATGGCATGGCTTCACTGCTGATCTAACTGGTCTTGGCTAGTGGGTTGGCACTGCCTGAGGTAAGCTGGGCACTTTGGTATTCCATATAAACCTAAAATACATTGTTGTGTTTTATCAAAGTGCTTTTCTTTCACTCCCAATAGAGAACTCTCTAAATTCATAGCTCTAATAATTATACCTTAACTAAAATATCCCAATCCCTTGGTGAGCTAATTAAAACATTTTTGTATGACATTTACTCAGTTATAACTGATTATGATGGTTTGCATTTGTTTAGTAATTTAATAAGGACAGGTCCATTCTAAACAAGCATGATGCCACATAATAGTTTCTGGTCACTGGCAAACTGTTCTGAACAGATTTCTTTTGTAATAATCCTGATATTTGATCCTGAAGGCGAGAATCATTGTTATATTCCATAAATGTGTTGGACACTACAGTCTCCAAATCCATAGTGCTATTTTCAGGCTAGCAGAGCATGTATGAACTGCAGCATATTGTTGTCCTGCTTTGGAGTGTTCCTTTCAGGGTTTTATATGGCTTGGAAATAAAGCCTGTAGTAGTGTTAACCTTGTGGAAGGGGGTAGTTTCAGGAACTGGGAAACCCTTTCCCCTCCATTGTGGTCTCTCCTCTGCATTACTGTATATGTTGTTGTACAGAGCAACCCTAAGCATGCCTTCTGGGAAGCAAGTCCAATGATGTTCAATGGGATGTACTCCTAGAAAAGTGTGTCTAGCAGGGGCAACATGTAGCCCATGAAGCACAAGCAGCCCTTGGTGCCTGTCACTACCCAAAATCGATTTTGAAAAGGCGGGGGGAAGGAGGAGATGTGCTGACCCATTTAGTTCTGTATAGCTACTACAAAGCACAAAATGGTTAAAAACCAGGCTAAAATTCCATTAAATATTAAGTAAATGGACAAGTCTCCTTCATGGATCACTGCCTTGTCGTGGCGAAGGGGCTTACGTAGCTCAATGAAGCTATGAGCTATGCCATGCAGGGTCACCCAAGACAGACAGGTCATAGCAGAGAGCTCTGACAAAACGTGATCCACTGGAGAGGTCTAGTACTAGTAGCACCAGAAAGAATGAAGCGACTGGGTCAAAGCCGAAAGGACACTCAGTTGCTGATGTATCTGGTGGTGAAAGGAAAGCCTGATGCTGCAAAGATCTATACTCCATAGGAACCTGGAATGTAAGATCCATGAATCAAGGCAAGCTGGATGTGGTCAAACAAGAGATGACAAGACTGAACATCGACATCTTAGGAATCAGTGAACTAAAATGGACAGGGATGGGTGAATTTAATTCAGATGACCATCAGGTATACTACTCTGGGCAAGAATCCCTCAGAAGAAATGGAGTAGCCTTCATAGTCAATAAAAGAATAGGAAAAGCAGTACTGAGATACAATCTCCAAAATGACAGAATGATCTCAGTTCGAATCCAAGGCAAACCATTCAACATCACAATAATCCAAGTCTATGCTCCAACCACTGTGCTGAAGAGGCTGAAGTTGGCCAGTTCTATGAAGGCCTACAACACCTTCTAGAATTAACACCAAAAAATGATGTCCTTATCACCATGGGGGATTGGAATGCTAAAGTAGGAAGCCAAAAGATAACTGGAATAACAAGCAAGTTTGGCCTTGGAGTACAAAATGAAGCAGGGCACAGGCTGGTAGAATTTTGTCAAGAGAATACGATGGTCATAGCAAACACTCTTTTCCAACAACTCAACGTACACATGGACATCACCAGAGGGTCAACACAGAAATCAGATTGTGCTCTGCAGCCAAAGATGGAGAAGCTCTATACAGTCAGTAAAAACTAGACCAGGAGCTGACTGTGGCTTAGATCATGAGCTTCTGGTGGCAAAATTTAGGCTTCAGTTAAGAAAGTAAGGAAAAGCACTAGGCCACTCAGGTATGACCTAAATCATATCCCTGAGGAATATACAGTAGAGGTGACAAATAGATTTCAGGGATTAGATCTGATAGACAGAGTGCCTGAAGAACTATGGATGGAGGTTTGCAACATTGTACAAGAGGCAGCAACTAAAACCATCCCAAAGAAAAAGAAATGCAAGGAAGCAAAATGGCTGTCTGAGGAAGCTTTACAAATAGCTGAGGAAAGAAGGGAAGCGAAAGGCAAGGGAGAAAGAGAAAGATACATCCAATTGAATGCAGAATTCCAGAGAACAGCTAGAAGAGGAATGCCTTCTTAAATGAACAGTGCAAAGAAATAGAAGAAAACAAAAGAATAGGGAGAACCAGAGATCTCTACAAGAAAATTGGAGATATGAAGGGAAAATTTCATGCGAAAATGGGCATGATAAAGGACCAAAATGGCAGGGACCTAACAGAGGCAGAAGAGATTAAGAAGAGGTGGCAAGATTACACAGAACTATACAAGAAAGAGCTTAACATCCCTGATAACCACGATGGGGTGGTCACTGACCTCGAGCCAGACACCCTGGAATGTGAAGTGAAATGGGCCTTAGGAAGTCTGAGCAACAACAAAGCTAGTGGAGGTGACAGCATTCCAGCTGAGCTATTCAAAATCCTAAAAGACGATGCAATAGAAGTGCTACACTCAATATGCCAGCAAATTTGGAAAACTCAACAGTGGCCACAGGATTGGAAAAGGTCAGTTTACATTCCCATCCCAAAGAAGGGCAATACCAAAGAATGTTCAAACTACCGCACCATTGCACTCATTTCACATGCTAGCAAAGTGATGCTCAAAATCCTACAAGCTAGTCTCCAGCAGTATGTGGACCGAGAACTACCGGAAGTACAGGCAGGATTTCGAAGAGGGAGAGGAACTAGAGATCAAATTGCCAACATACGCTGGATCATGGAGAAAGCTAGGGAGTTCCAGAAAAAGATCTACTTCTGCTTCATGGACTATGCTAAAGCCTTTGACTGTGTGGATCACAACAAATTGTGGCAAGTTCTTAAAGAGATGGGAGTACCAGACCATCTTATTTGTCTCTTGAGAAACCTATATGCATGTCAAGAAGCAACAGTGAGAACTGGACATGGAACCACTGATTGGTTCAAAATTGAGAAAGGAGTTCGGCAAGGCTGAATACTGTCGCCCTGCCTATTTAACTTATATGCAGAGCACATCATGACGGGGCTAGATGAATCACCAGCTGGAATTAAGATTGCTGGGAGAAATACCAACAACATCAGATATGCAGATGCTAACACTCTCATGGCAGAAAGTGAGCGGGTGGTGGCGGGACAACTCCAGGCACTCTTAGATGAAACTGATTATCTGGACCCATTTCAGTCTGGCTTCAGACCCGGGTACAGTACTGAATCTGCCTTGGTCGCCCTGTACGATGGCCTGTGCCGGAAGAGAGACAGGGGGAGTGCATTCCTGTTAGATCTCCTGGTCCTCTCAGAGGCTTTTGATACCATCGACCATGGTATCCTTCTGGATAGGCTAGCGGGATTGGCAGTTGGAGGCACCACGTTGTGGTGGTTCCGCTCCTATCTCAACAGCCGATTCCAGAAGGTGGTGCTGGGAGACTATGGCTCTGCGCCATGGCAGTTATGCATGGGTCTATTTTGTCCCCCGTGCTATTCAACATCTACATGAAACCGCATGGAGAGGTCATTAGGAGGTGTGGGCTGCAGACATCAGTACGCTGATGATACCCAGCTCTACCTCTCTTTTTCCACCAATCCAGATGAGGCAGTGGCTGTACTGAACTGGTGCCTGGCCGAGGTAATGGGCTGGATGAGGGCCAATAAACTGAAGCTCAATCCAGACAAGACAGAGGTCCTGTTGGTGGGTGGGGACTTGGGCCTTGTCCTAAATGGGGTTGCACTCCCTCTGAGGGACAGGGTTTGCAGCTTGGGAGTGTTCCTTGACCCTTAGCTGTCACTAGAAGCTCAGGTGACGGTGGTGGCAATGAGCGCCTTCCTTCAGCTTCAGCTGATCCATCAGCTGCATCTCTTTCTGGAGAACGATTGCCTGGAGACAGTGACACAGGCGTTGGTAACTTCCCGTTTAGACTTCTGTAACACACTCTACATGGGGCTACCCTTGAAGATGTTCCAGATACTTCAATTGGTGCAGAATAGAGCTGCCAGGTTGCTGATGGGGACTGGGTGTTGTTCTCATATAACCCCAGTTCTCCGTCAGCTTCACTGGCTCCTGATTGAAGTCCGGATCCAATTCAAAGTGTTGGTTATGACCAATAAAGCCCTCAACGGCTTGGGACCTGGTTATCGAAAGGAATGCTTGCGTCCATATATGCCCTCCCGCCCCTTGAGATCAGCAACAGATGCCCTTCTCCAGGAACCCTCCGTGAATGATATTAGGAGGGTGAGTACCTGGAGAAGGGCCTTCTCTGCGGTGGCGCCCCACCTATGGAATGCGCTCCCCAGAGAGGTCCGCCTGGTGCTGTCATTATTTGTTTTTCGGCGCCAGGCGTAGACCTTTTTATTTAAAACTTATTTTAATTGTTAACTTATGTATTTATAGGTTTTAAATTTTTAAGCCGAGATGTTACCAGGGTTTTTAAATTTGTAATTGTATTACTTTGTTATTTATATGTTTTAATTATGTTGTGAGCCACCTCGAGGCTTTGTTGTGATAGGCATAGAAATTTTTTAAATAAATAAGTGTATGGCTGTGAAAGCTGGACCATAAGGAAGGCTGAGCACAAAAAGATTGAGGCCTTTGAATTGTGGTGCTGGAGGAGACTCCTGTGAGTTCCTTGGACCGCAAGGCAATCAAACCGATCAGCAGGAGATCAAACCCAACTTTTCTTTAGAAGGCCAGATCCTGAAGATGAAACTCAAATACTTTGGCCACCTAATGAGAAGGAAGGACTCCCTGGAGAAGAGTCTAATACTATAGATGGCAGAAGAAGAAGGGGACAGCAAAGGATAAGGGGGCTAGATGGAGTCACTGAAGCAGTTGGTGTGAGCTTGGGTGGACTCCAGGAGTTGGTGGAGGATGGGAAGGCCTGGGTTGGACACGACTTTGTGACTAACAAAGTAATATACTGATCACAGTCCATATATCTTCCATAAAAGTATTCAGGTGGGTAGGGATGGATTTCTGCCAGTATTTTGCCTATTAAGTAGCAACTTTTTTGGAAAGACAGAAGCATCTGGATTTTAATAACAGCTGTCTAAAGTGAGAGCTCATTCTGATTACAAATAGGCTTCTAAGCAGAATTTAGTAGAAGTACCACCACTATGACATGCACAAAGAAACAATTTCATATACCATTTTCCTCTTTTCCATTTCAGGAATCTTTGTATATAATGTTTAGCCATGTTTCCCTTAGAGAAATTTCCTTCTGCAAAACAATTGTTTTAGTAGTAAGTTAGAGCCAATATTAACAAAGTTATTTGTGAGAATGTGGAAAACAGGACAAAATACCAGACTTCCCTGAAGTCAAAGCCATTTCAGCAATGCTATACAATCCACTGAGATTTGCATCTGGAGATTTCATGAGGCCTTGTATGACTGGCCCACTGCAGTCAAAATATTATAGGAGAAACAACATTCAGTTGGGATAATTGGAGCTGCTTGGCCTCACATACGATTCTAATATTTATCAGTGCTTTCATACAGACAATTATGCTGGAAAAGCAAAAAGAGTTGTACTGATGGATGAACAGGATACAGAGAAATCATACTACAGAAAGAACAATGCATTTGTTTATTCTTAAGATCTTCCTGTCCCATCCACAGGATACCATATTTTGGGGTACTCTGCCTGCTTCTATAGGCAGGAGAACCACTGCAAATAGATTTCCACCAGGCCAGACACCCCATTGTTCTCCATGGGGTGCCCCCCCTCCGTGACATTCATCTTTACTGGCAGAACAGCGCTATGTGCCATCCTGACTCCCTCTAGTTCTCAGCACTGGAGTGTGGGAGTGGAGTGGTTAGGATTGCACTCCTGGAAGTCACATAAATATGAAATCCTCAGTAAATTCTAAGACAAATGATAAATCTGAAATCTGAATCCATACCTAACACAAATATTAGCAGTGTGGTATGAAAATTTCATGCTGTATGTCTCAATCAAACTGGGATCCCATAAATACGCTAATCAATCACATTTTAAAAGCATCAGACTCAATCAGAAATTCACTGTCTGCCAAGGGGAAATCAAATGTCCATGAAGCCCTGAAAGGAGTAAAAGGAATCAGTAAACACACACAAAAAAGAAATTATACAAGCATTTGCAACATGGTACTAGAGGACAGCTTCATGAATACCCTGGGCCAACAGAAAGAAAAGCAAGTGGGTCTTGGATCAAATCAAGCCAGAACTTGCCCTGCAAGCAAAAATTATGTAATTGAGGCTGTTTTGGGCACAGCATGAGAAGTCAAGACTCACTTGAGAACACACTAATGCCAGAGAAAGTCAAAGGCAGAAAAGGAAAAGATCATGCATGACAAAATGGATTCCATAAAGCTGAGAAGGGCTGGCAAGGCATTTTGAAGGACATTTATTCATAGGATCACCATAAATTGGAGATGATCTCACAGCACATAACAATAACAAATCAAATTTATATCGACGAAACTTGCCATTCTAGTATTTCTTTCAACATTTTCTACTTCACTATTGTTCTGGTCAAAAAGGCCAAAATGACATTGATTTTCGTTTTTGTAATAATCAAGAAGTCAAATTCTACGTCTGGTTGCTAAACAAAAAGAAAAAGAAAAAAGTAACAATAGCTGGAGAGAGGAGGTTAAGTGCTTTAAATGTTTTTCAAGGAAAATGTAGGAAAAAAATTGTAAAATCATTTAAGTTCCTGTACTTCAACTAGTGATCTAAAAGTCTAAATTCATGAAAGGTCAATTGTGTTTTCACAGGAATTTTTAAAATAAGGCCATTATGTTTTGTATATAAATCCAGTTAGAAAAGTCTTTGGTTAACTTTAAGAAAGTCTCTAACTGGACTTGGATGCAAAACTGATCAAAGTGTCATCATATGCACAAAACTCCCACTCATCCATTTATAATTTTTTCCTTCCTCAAACGCATTATAAGAATAAAATAATAATGTATGTACCACTAATCATCAGGAATATGTTTGATCTTTAATCACATTGTCAGAAGCCTTCTAAGTCCATTAGCTTGATTACATAATCACAGTCTGGAAAAGAAAAAATGTTTGGTCTTTTGAAATTTAGCATTCAGTCTTATCAAAAGGACTGAATATCTATGATATCTTCAGGAAAGAATTTCTCTAACTGAAGAAAATTGGTGGTTATTTCATTGTCTTTCATCCATATTTTGTCTTCCTCAGGGCCATAAAAGATATTATTTTGAATCTGTTTCTAGAAGTTACTTTTTCATTTTTATTCCAGAGTAGTTGCAGGACCCTAATCTGGACTGGGATTTAGCATAGGGATGGGGGGCTTCCAAGATATGGATCAGACCCATATTTTATAAAGGACATAGCTGCAAGAATCAGATATAAAGTAATATCTATTCAAGCCCTCAAGGCTTACATTTCTCTCTAGAGCATTATCCTGTAATCCAAGCAAAGAGTGTGTGTGTCTCTCTCCATTCATGTGAAGCTAATTTAGACCCAGTAATTCACTCCCTCCCAGCCCTTCATATATATTGTTGAGAGCTTGGTGGAGTAGATCCCCCTGAATCTCTGGCCTGACTCTGATGGACCTTTAAGAGTCATGTCAGATCAGAACAAGGGTCCATGGAAACCTGCTGCCCGTCAGAACCCATAAACAGAATAATAGCACCCTTTTCCCTCAGATCCAGGCATTCTGGAGACTGGGTAAGTTGTCTGTGCCACACGTGATCCTCTGGGACGTTTCTGCTCAGCCGTAGCTGCCTGTCCTCTGTTTAGCCAGATCCATTACAAGATGAGAAACCCATTTTCTGCGAGAAAATTATTCAGCACTTACCGTGGCTTCTTTTTCCAAGTGATCAAGTGGATTTAAATGGATCTTAAGTGGACTTAAGAAGAAAAGACTGAGGGGGAGGTATCATAACATCCTTCAAGTGCTTGAAAGGCTGGCACAAAGAGGAAGACAGGATTTCTTCTCCATCATCCCACAGTGCAGTACACAGAACAAAGGACTCAAGTTACAGGAAGCCAGATTCTAGCTGAAAATCAGAAAGAATTTCCTGACTGTTGGAGTGGTTCTATAATAGAACTAGTTACCTAGCAAGTTTGTGGGCTCTCCCACACTCATGGCATTCAGGATGTAGCTGGACAGTCATGAAACAGACAGGTGTATCTTGACAGAGATACGGTTTAATTTCAAGTTCTGCACTGAGCAGAAGTTTGGACCCAATGGCTTTCTTGGCCCCCTCCAACTCTGCTATTTCTGTGGGGGGGAAATGTTCAGATATATTACAATCAGTTGTAAGAATGTACTATCACGTTGTTCAAACATTTTGTTACAAATTACCCTGTTATATTTAGCTAATTACTGAAATTGCAACTTTGACCAATATTTGACTATAGAATTAAGGGCAGAATGACCACTTCTCTTCAAAAGGAACTTTCTTGTTAATAAAAAAGAAACAACACACTCATGTGAGAGAGCCCGCAACCTCCCTAGGTAACTCCTCAGTAGTAAGTTCAGTTAGCATTTCAGCCTGAACTTCTTTATCCATTGAGTGCTTTATAGTAACATAAAGGAAGGAAAAGAGATCCAGGAAGAAAATAGATTTAGACTGGGACTGTAAGGCTGCATTTATATGCCTACATTCTATGTGTCAAACCCATTGGGCACAGTGGTGCCAGCTTTGGAATAGCCATGCATATAGTTGTGCCATTGATAAGTATAGGAAGGAAGACTATGCCATGTCATTCTGGCTTACAAAAAAGAGAGTCTAGTGCCCCCTAACTGTTTAAAATGCACACACACACATACATCCTGAAAATATTCTGTATAAAACTGAAATTCTTCATAATACTCAGTTCAGCTGATGAAGTGGACTATAATTCACAAAGGTTTATTCCATAATAAATGTGCTTGTCTTTAAGGTGCTTTAAAGTATTATTTTTCTTGTTTTTGCTGTTAATAAAGTTTCTTTGAGTGAATGACAATGAAGGCATATGGAAAGGGCACATAGGAAGCAAGAGGATGTTCTTCAAATTTTTCAAGTGTAATAAATTATCAGATGGTGTCTGGATGACTTGGTTTACACCTCCATGATGGGTTTGCACCTAGAAACATGAGGAAGTGGGTGTTCTTCAGGTTTTTCATGCTTAATATGAGATATAAATGTCTAAGATCTATTTCATACTTAACACCAAATGGTTAGAAGGAGTACTGCTTGCCATGCACTTATGCCCTGTTCCTGGACTGCTGTAATGGCATACAAACTGAATACTCTGAGTTGCTTAGAATTAAACAACCCAAAGTTTTAATTAACAACAAACCATGGGACGTTTCAGGTGTAAGATTATTTATTTTATTCTGTTGATATTCTGCTTTTCTTCCAGGAGTGAAAGATTTTTATGAACATAGCAATCCTGTAAGGTAGGTCAGCTGAAAGGAAGAAACTGTCCAAAGGTTATCTGGTGTGTAATGTAGGGAGGGTGCACATGTGTGCACATGGGTTTTCTTTGTCTATGTGCTGTAATAAAGGAAGAAACGGGACAAATATGTATTTGAGTTTTCTACCCTGGAAAAAATAATAGCCTTCTGCTGTCAGGATAGCATGGAAAGTGGTTTCTGGTAAAGTATGTAGCAAAAAACATTTGGCATTGCTGTGCATTGTTGACTGAGTGTGTGCATGCGTTCAATATTGGATCATAATAGGGAGCCCAATTCAGATGATCATCTCAAGTCCATCACGGCCATGAACCTGCCCTGCCAATGTGCAGTAGCAGTAGTCCATGTCAGATGAACTCCTTTCAGCTTAATTTGGAACTGGCTTAGTTTATTCAAGTGTTTCAAAAGTGAACCCCATAAACAGGGGTTTACCAGGCCAGTCAGTTTCTCCTGGTCATGTTGCTTTCCAGGGGATTGCTGGTAGTGGTAAGTGAAGGGTGTTAGGGGTTGGCAGGAATGGGGTTGAGGTCCTGAGCCCTAAATGGCTGTTGGGATTGCTGACCAGAACGGATATAAAGGATTGTTCTGAATTGCCATGGTTGAGGCATGCTTGAAAATCATCCCCAGGTTACATATTGCTCTTTAATTCCAAGGTGTGGAAGCATGATATGTTGTTGCTCAGGGCTAGTTACACGTATAAACAATACTGTGAACATTTCTGAAAATTAAAATGTATTTTTCCTGTTCAGATTAGATAAACAAGAAATGTTGGGCTGTATTGTTTAGTACCCAGAGACATCTCTATACTGTGAAAGTAAAGTTCATCTGCCTTTAGTTTTTTCTAATGAAATTCACAGCTTCCTTTCTCCTTCCATCCTGCCAACACCCTGCAGCTGTGTTTCTTGAAAAGAAAACAGCAGGAGACTGTGTGAACAGTGCGCCCACCTCTTTTAGTTTGGTCCTAATGCTTTGGCAAGTCAGGTATACACCAGTTTCTGGGGAACATGAAAAGGAGGGTGTTACTGAATTCGTACCTGTGGGTTCCTCACAGGCAGCTAGTTGCCCACTGTGTGAAAAGAATGCTGGACTAGAAAGCTACAGTATGATTTTATTTGAAATTCCACTATACTTCATTTCCACAAAGAACTAATCCAGCTATCACTTTTGACTCTTTAACAGCAGAAGTATCTAGATCTAGTCATAGAAACAGTATTCCTTCTGCTGCTTTCTTCTCTTCTGTTTCTTGAATGTCCCTCTGCAAAGGATATTTTCTGGGCCAGGTCTCCCTGGATTTCATTCAACTACCTGCAAGGTCTCATAGGTTCATGTCCAACCAAAGCACTACAATTAGATGAGTTTAACTCTGCATATACTAGGACAAAACAGGTTAGTAACTTCTGGCACATTATTTATATGTGGCCAGTCCCCCTTCTGCTCAGGCCTATTCACATATTTGCCTCAACAGTTCTTCTGAAAGGTGAATGGGAGAAGTCCCAAAATCCACTCCTCACATTATTGTGGATAATGGGTACAATACCACAGGCTGCCCAACTTGGAGGTTTCCATGATTCCTATGCAGTACAGATGTGAAGGAAGCAGGCCAACATTTATCCAATTTACCCAGTATCTTGTATACCAGTTGGAAACCACTAAGAAATTATAATACAGCAGAAATGCAGTTCTGAAAATTCATGTCATCAAAATTTTCCAAAGTTTTCTTGTATACAACTGCAGCCTTCTAATACATACTTGTAAGAACTTTCATTTCAATTACCTGATGAAAATGTGATTATTTCCATACCCTCAGGGGGTTTTTTTAAGTCGCAAAGTCATGCCCAACCCATCACGACCCCATGGATAACATTCCTCCAGGCTTTCCTGTCCTCCGCCATCCCTTGGAGTCCACCCAAGCCCACACCCACTGCCTCAGTGACTCCATCTAGCCACCTCATCACCTCATCCCCTTCTCATTTTGCCATCAATTGACCCCTCAGTTACAATCCTTCATTTTTATAGATTCAAGGAAGTTAATTTATTTTCTTTTGAGAATTTAATTTCCTGATGTTGTAAGGAACGTTAACAGAGTTGTTGAAAGACTCTCCTGAAATTACTTGCAATACTAAGGAGTCAATTTAAAGCTGTTGCACTTTCCTTATGACAGTTTGTCTTGAAGATATCTGCATACACACACTATGGTATTAATATTTTAGAAATGAAGCTGTGTGTTCAGACAAATGGCTTGCAATGAAACCAAAGATGCTCACATGAAAATACAAACCTGTATTATCAGCCTACTTTTCATTCTGGGTAGTTTTGACTGCCCCTAAGAATAGTCCTTTGAAGGTAAAAAGAGTAGTCCTGCTTTAGAAATTCTGAGCAAAGACAGCTGTGTTCTGCAATAAAATAAGGTTGTGAACAGTAATTTTGATTTTGAAGCTGCTTTCTGAGGTACATATTGTTATCTGTGGTGCATACAGTTGTCATCTGCACTGCTTGTTCAGACAACAGAGCGTTGTTTGTGTGCTTGATGTGGGGCTGAGGATGTGTGTGGTATTATATAAATTAGCGCCAAGATTTGCTGTGACAAGATAGTAAGTTTAGGCAAAAATGAAAGGCTCACCTTCCTGAACTTCTCTGGACACTCACAAACTCAAGGATCCAGGTAATGTGCTGGATCCTTGCTTTGTACTTGCATCTCCTAAATAGTTATATGTATATTCTCTCTCTCTTTCTCAATAATAGTTAGCTGCAGGCTCCAGATGTTGCTGCTTAGGAATTTTCTGACCTCTCAGTAATAAGATCCTGAAGACTTTGGCAAGACTTTGGCAAGTTGACACCTGGTAAGCTGCCAACTACCACCTCCCTGGTAGTACCAGTTATCTATGTTGGCCTTGACAGGGTTAAGTGGTTGGCCTTGAAAGAAAGATCAAACCTGATAACTATACTTGAAACAACAGGTGTTTAATAGACAGCAGCATATAGTATATAAATCTCAGAGAAACAACAGTTACATCAAAACTTGGCATTTCTCTGAGGAGTTCCAGGACAGTAAGCTTTGCTCTCTTGCTTTATACCTTGTAAATTGAAAGCTAAATTCTTTTGCTTTGTACAGGTAAACATTGCTCTTTGCATTGTACTTTGAAGTATTATTCTTTTGCTTCGTGCCTTATGGTTTAATAAAAGGGGGTTTTTTAGCCTTCATTTAATTGGTTTGTCTATTGCCTCCCCATTTTCTTAAAGAGAACAAAATCACTGCCCTTCAGCTACAGAACTTCCTTTTTCCCTCTGTACTTGCATGCAAAAGCAAATTCAATGAAACCTGAATCCAAATGGCATATATGATAGAGATACATGATAAACTTTTCTACTGTGCTATTTTACTGATAAGATCTCTGCCTGCATTGCAGCAAAGGGGCCTCTGCTCAAGGTTTTGCCACTGTGTAAAACACAAAATCTCAAAGTTAATAATGTTCACTGAGATAATAACTTGTGGAAAAGTCTTAAATCTGCAGCTAATCTATACTAGAGTCCCTCTGGTGTATCAAGCTGTCATAGTATTTATGGAGAAAAAAGACAAATACTATTAGAGCACAAAGTTGGAATATCCACTTTGTTGAAAAGGTGATCATATCACATACAACTGCAGTTGCTGAAAGGGAGCTGTCCAGGCAAAAATGGCTTGTAGAATTTCCTTCCTTCCTTCCTTCCTTCCTTCCTTCCTTCCTTCACATTCATTAATCTTATGCACTTTCCAAACTTTAGTTCTTTAGAGGACAGAGGAATGGAGGTGAGTAGAGAAACAGCATTGCATTTACTACTGTTCACTAGACAAAGCAGAGAGAAAGAGAAATTTTGTGTATGTGTGAAGTTTCAGAAAAGTAACTGAAGTCTGAGCAGGCCCATATTCTCCGCAAAGCTGCCCATGTTTAACATGGCCATGAGCCACCTTCATCCCCAATAATCTGTAGCAAAGCAAGAAGCTTGTTTTATTCACAGATTCATACCTTCATACCTGTGCAAAAATGTGACAGATTAAAAAGTTGTGATATAAGTGGTTTGAAGAAATGAATAATATAATAACAGAAACAGCATGAAGAGATCATTTTGGGATATGTCTCATCTGATATACTGGTGAGTCAGGAATTTTGCTGTTCTTGCATGCTGACAAGTTGTCTCATATATACATAGTGATTGGAATACAGTAGTATGAACCAGTACTTGGACCCGGTCTGCATTGAAATATCCTTACACTTGATGTTCTTTTGTACTTCATTGTTGCCCCTCAAAGTCTCAGTCTTATTTGAACAAGGTCTCTTGCTTACTTTTTTGTTCTCATCTGTTTCTTTTCATAGTTCTTTTTGTCTGTTGTATACAGGACTCTGATTCTCTTTCTTTCACTTTTGCTTAAGCTTCTCATCTGGCCTTAGCAAGTGTGACTATTTCATCTATCATCCATCTAGGCTTCTTTCTCTCTTTTTGCAATGGGAACTGAAATTTTGCATCCTTCCCTAATACTGTCTCTGGTTTCATCTGCAGTTCTTTTGGTTCCTGATCAGCTGAATTTTATAATGCAATAATTTAATTCTTCATTCATCTTTTAAATCCGTCAGAGATTTTTCAACTTCACTCTGATTTTTGATATTAATGGCTCATAATTGTTAGCACAATCTACTATTTGATTGTTCTGACAGCACAAATACATGCTCTCCATCTCTTACATCAAGTCACATAGTCTATTTGCCATCTGCTGTCCATGCATGCAGTCATCTGATTGGTTGCATAAGGTACATGCTTCCAATGAACAGATTGTTGGCTTCACAAATTTCATGTGTCATTCTCCTGCTTCATTTCTGACCCATAGGTGAAACTCTCCTACTACACTGGATTCTGCTTTGTTTCCTGCTTTTGTCTTGAAGTCACCTATGATTATCCTGTAGCCTTATGTTGGTGTACTATCAATTTATTCCTGGATGCTTGAACAATGTTTTTTATTGCTTCTTATCTATTGTTGGAGCATTGCCATGATTGATAGTTGTGTTGATAGATTTTGTTTGAACTCTGAATAACGTGGCCAGACTTTGCATTTTATTCCCTTACTACTAGTGCTGCATTTTGCCACAGTAATTGAGCCACTGCATTTTTACTAAGTTTCAAGAATAAAGCACTTTGCATTTTTAGACACAAAACATCCCATTTCAATCTATTTAATTATTTAAAATACTTTAAAATATTTAATTCTTTAAAATAAAATACTGCATTGTAAACCAGTCCATACCTTGCTTTAAATTTTTCAGTTTGAGTGGATCCTGCTTCTAACATTCCATGTTCCATTTGTATGTGTATTACATGGGCTGCATTGAATTGATGAACAATTTTCCCCATCCGCGATTCCTAGGGCTGACTGCAACATAATAAAAAACAATGCTAGCAGTATTGTCATCATGCAATTACGGTAGTTCAATTCAGTAGCTATACCGTTCAAATACAAGACGTTCTGCTCTGAGTAAGAACACAGGCCTCCTCAGGTGAGGTGGAACATCTCAACTCTGCATAATAATTATGCAGTTCTTAATTATGGAAGTCCAATTCAGAAGATGGGGAAAGAGCTATGCCGTTCAAATACAAGACGTTCTTACGGGTACACTCAGAGTAAGAACACAGGCCTGCTTGGGTGACGTACAACATCTCAATTTTGCATAATACCTTCCCGTTCAGTGCAATTGGTGAGGTTCTCAGTGCCCTGCCATTGGCCTGTCAAATTAGCGCATCAATTGGCGGGAGCACAATCTGTGGACATCCGTCCTAGGTAAGGGTACGGGCGCCACGGGTTGCATCAATAATCACTGCATTGTCCCCCGTGCTAGACGAAACCGTGTGAATGTAAAACTGAGCAGTCAAGCGTTACTGGGGTGCTGTTTCGATTGAAGGGTAAATCCAACAGCACTTTACACACTGTGCGATTACTAGCGATCTTCAACACGTAATGATAAGACAATGCTGGCACTATTTGTCATCATTCATGGAATGACGGGAATGCAATTGAATTTATTGGAAAAGAGCAATACGTTTGAATTACGAAATGTTCTTAACAGTCTACTCTGAGTAAGACTTCGCCCCTGCCTCAGACCTCTGGGATGATCTCAATGTTGTGTAAAACTTTCCTTTCAGTGCAATTGATGAGAGTCTCAGTATCCTGCCAACGGCCTGTCCAACTCATGCTAGAATAAGATGGATCTCTAGCCGCCGACGTCCTCCTTCCTCAATGTGTCTGGACGCATTTGGTTTCAACTGAAATCACACCGCTGTCCAGCGTTGGTAGAAGCCCCGGAACAAACGTAAAACTGAGTAATCAAACGTCCCTGGGGTGACCTGTTTCTGGGAGGATGAAACTAATTGATTCCATATTACATTGGCTGCATTCCATTGATGAATACTTTTCCCCATCCGCGATTACTAGGTCTTACGTCAACGTAATGAAAAAACAATGCTACCAGTATTGTCATTATGGAAGTACAGTAGCTCAATTCAGTAGATGGGGAAAGAGCTATACCGTACAAATACGAGACGTTCTTATGGGTCTACTCTGAGTAAGAACACGGGCCTGCTCGGGTGACGTGGAAAATCTGAATTCTGCATAATACATTCCTCTTCAGTGCAATTGATGAGGGTGTCAGTGCTCTGCCTTTGGATTGTCAAATTCGGGCCTCAATAAGTGGGAACATAATCTGTGGACATCCGCCCTAGGTGAAGGGAGCGGGCGCGACTCGTAGAATCAATGTTAACTGCATTGTCCCCCGTGCTTGACGAAACCGTGTGAATGTACAACGGAGCAGTCAAGCGTCACTGGGGAGCTGTTTCGATTGACGGGTAAATCCAACACCGCTTTACACAATCTGCAATTTCGAGCGATCCGCACCACATAATGATAAGACAATGCTTCCAGTATTTGTCATCATTCAGGAAATGACGGGAGTTCCATTGAATTGATTGGGAAAGAACAATGCTTTGAATTAGTGAACGTTCTCAACAGTCTACTCTGAGTAAGACCTTGCCCCTGCCTGACAGCTCGGGGATCATCTCAATGTTGTGTAACACCTTCCCTTTCAGTGCAATGCTGAGGGTGTCAGTACCCTGGCATCGGCCTGTCCAACTCCTGCCGCAATAAGATAGATCTCTAACTGCAGACATCCTGCTTCCTCAATGTGTCTGGACGCGCTTGGTTTCAACCGACATCACACCACTGTCCAGCATTGGTATTAGCCCTGGCACGAACGTAAAAGTGAGCGATCAAACGTTCCTCGGATGCTCTTTTTCTGGCAGGGTAAAGCTAACGGATTCCATATTACATTGGATGCATTCCATGGATGAGCAGTTTTCCCCGTCCGCGATTACTAGGACTTACTTCAACGTAATGAAGAAAACATGCTAACAGCATTATCATCGTGGTATTACGGTAGTTCAATTCAGTAGATGGGGAAAGAGCTATGCCGTTCAAATACAAGACGTTCTTACCTGGCTACTCTGAGTAAGAGCACTGGCCTGCTCGGTTGACGTGGAACATCTTAATTCTGCAAAATACATTGCTCTTCAGTGCAATTGATGAGGGTGTCAGTGCCCTGCCTTTGGATTGTCAAATTCGGGCCTCAATAAGTGGGAGCACAATCTCTGGACATCCGCCCTAAGTGAAGGGAGCGGGCGCAACTGGTAGAACCACTATTCACTGCATTGTCCCCTTTGCTAAACGAAACCGTGTGAATGTACAACGGAGCAGTCAAGCGTCACTGGGGTGCTTTTTCGATTGAAGGGTAAATCCAACAGCACTTTAAATGATGTGCGATTACTAGCGATCTGCACCACGTAATGATTAGACAATGCTAACACTATTTGTCATCAATCATGGAATGACGGGAAAAATTCAATTGATTGGGAAAGAGCAATACGTTTGGATTACTAAACGTTCTTAACGGTCTACTCTGAGTAAGACCTCACCCCTGCCTCACAGCTCGGGGATCATCTCAATGTTGTTTAACATCTTCCCTTTCAGTGCAATGCTGAGGGTCTCAGTACCCTGGCATCGGCCTGTCCAACTCCTGC